>CM033476.1:64519967-64805783 GCA_019447015.1 Hymenochirus boettgeri | reverse complement strand
CATCGAATCCGCAAGTAAAATGTCCATTAAAACCTATACACGAGCATCGAATCCGCGAGTAAAATGTCCATTAAAACCTATACACGAGCATCGAATCCGCAAGTAAAATGTCCATTAAAACCTATACACCAGCATGGAATCCGCAAGTAAAATGTCCATTAAAATCTATACACGAGCATCGAATCCGCGAGTAAAATGTCCATTAAAACCTATACGCGAGCATCGAATCCGCGAGTAAACATGTCCCCTTACAACCTATAAATATATACGCGAGCATCGAATCCGCGAGTAAAATGTCCATTAAAACCTATCACGAGCATCGAATCCGCGAGTTAAAATGTCCATTAAAACCTATACACGAGCATCGAATCCACGAGTAAAATGTCCATTAAACCTATACGGCAGCATCGATCTCACAGTAAAATGTCCATTAAAACCTATACGCGAGCATCGAATCCGCGAGTAAAATGTCCATTAAAACCTATACGCGAGCAATCGATCCGAGAGTAATGTCCATTAAAACCTATACACGCATCGAATCCGCGAGTAAAATGTCCATTAAAACCTATACACGAATCATCGAATCCGCGAGTAAAATGTCCATTAAAACCTATACACGAGCATCGAATCCGCGAGTAAATGTCCATTAAAACCTATACGCGAGCATCGAATCCGCGAAGTAAAATGTCCATTAAAACTATACACGAGCATCGAATCCGCGAGTAAAATGTCCATTAAAACCTTTACGCGAGCATCGAATCCGCGAATAAAATGTCCATTAAAACCTATACACGACATCGAATCCGCGAGTAAATGTCCATTAAAAACTAACACGAGCATCGATTCCGGAGTAAAATTCCATTAAAAGCCTATACGCGAGCATCAATCCGCAAGAAAATGTCCATTAAAACCTATACACGAGCATCGAATCCGCGAGTAAAATGTCCATTAAAACCTATACAGAGCATCGAATCCGCGAGTAAAAATGTCCATTAAAACCTATACGCGAGCATCGAATCCGCGAGTAAAATGTCCATTAAAACCTATACGCGAGCATCGAATCCGCAAGTAAATGTCCATTAAAACCTATACACGAGCATCGAATCCACGAGTAAATGTCCATATACCTAGGCAAGCATCGAATCCGCAGTAAAATGTCCATTACTCCGAAACATCGAATCCGCGAGTAACATGTCATGCATACCTGCAAGCATCGAATCCGGAGTAAAAGTCCATTAAAAACCTATACGCGAGCATCGAATCCCAGTAAAATGTCCATTTATCTAGACGAACATCGAACCGAGGATAAATTCCATTAAAACCTATACACAGCATCGAATCCGCGAGTAAAATGTCCATTAAAACCTATACACGAGCATCGAATCCGCGAGTAAAATGTCCATTAAAACCTATACAGAGCATCGAATCCGCGAGTAAATGTCCATTAAAACCTATACCAGGCATCGAATCCGCGAGTAAAATGTCTTTAAAACCTATAAGCGAGCATCGAATCCGCGGAATAAAATGTCCATTAAAACCTATACGCAGCATCGAATCCGCGAGTAAAATGTCCATTAAAACCTATACACGGAGCATCGAATCCGCGGTAAAATGTCCATTAAAACCTATACGAGGCATCGATCCGAAGTAAAATGTCCATTAAAACCTATACAGAGCATCGAATCCGCGAGTAAAGGTCCATTAAAACCTATACACGAGCATCGATCCGCGATTAAAATGTCCATTAAAACCTATACGCGAGCAATCGAATCCGCAAGTAAATGTCCATTAAACCTATACGCGAGCATCGATCCACGAGTAAAGGTCCAGATACCTAGCAATAGCATCGAATCCGCAAGTAAAATGTCCATGGTAATCTAATGGCGAACATCGAATCCGCGAGTAAAATGTCCATGATACCTAGGGGCGATAGCGATCGATCCGGGAGTAAAGTTCCATTAAAACCTATAAGCGAGCATCGAATCCACAGTAAAATGTCCATGAACCTATACCGAGCATCGAATCCCAAATAAAATGTCCATTAAAACCTATACACGAGCATCGAATCCCGAGTAAAATGCCATTAAAACCTATACAGCGAGCACGAATCCGCGAGTAAAATGTCCATTAAAACCTATACCGAGCATCGAATCCGCGAGTAAAAGTGTCCATTAAAACCTATACACGCGAGCATCGATCCACGATAAAATGTCCATAACATACAAGCATCGAATCCGCGAGTAAAATGTCCATTACTATCCACATCGAATCCGCGAGTAAATGTCCATTAAACCTAGGATAGCATCGAATCCGCGAGTAAAGTGTCCATTAAAACCTATACACGAGCATCGAATCCACAAGAAAATGTCAATTAAACTAGCCGACATGATCGAATCCGTGAGTAAAAGTTTCCATTAAAAACCTATACCAGCATGCATCCGCGAGTAAAAGTGTCCATGTATCTATACCGAGCATCGAATCCAGCGAGTAAAAGTGTCCATTAAAAGCCTATACGCGAGCATCGAATCCGCATATAGTAAAATGTCCATTAAAACCTATACAGCGAGCATCAAATCGCGCGAGTAAAAGTCCATTAAAACCTATACGCGAGCATCGAATCCACAAGTAAAAATGTCCATATAGTATCTAGGCAGGCGCCAATCGAGAAATTCCGATGAGTAAAAGTTCCATTAAAAAACCTATACACGCGAGCATTGAATCCGACTGTAAAGTGTCCATGGTATCTATAGCCCGAGCATCGAATCCGGAGTAAGTGTCCATTAAAACCTATCGAAGCATCGAATCCGCAAGTAAAATGTCCTATATAGGCGCGAGCACGAATCGCAAGTAAAGTGTCATTTAAAACCTTATAGCGAGCATCGAATCCGCGAGTAAAATGTCCATGGTAAATCTAGTGGCACGAACATCGAATCCGCGATAAAGTGTCCATTAAAACCTTACGGAGCATCGAATCCGTGAGTAAAAGTGTCCATTAAAACTATACAGCGAGCATCGAATCCGCGAGTAAAATGTCCATTACTCTAGGGCGAGCACACGAATCGCAAGTAAAATGTCCATTATATCTAGGCGCAAGCATCGAATCCGCGAGTAAAGTGTCCATTAAAACCTATACGCGAGCATCCAATCCGCAAGTAAAATGTCCATGGTATCTAGGACGAGCATTGAATACGCGAGTAAAATATCCATGATACCAGGCGCGAACCATCGAATGTTCGAACGCGAGAGCTCGAAAATATAGCGCGAGTGAGAGTAAAATTGATTTTCAATGTCCTGGATATTCGAACATGTTCCCCAGACCATTTCCCAGGTCCCACAGCCATTTACATTAAGTTACTATTGAATATTTTTAATTGTATTTCATTAGAACTTTTGAAACTATTTGCCTCACATTGACTTTAATGGGTCCGTGTTCAAACTTTCCATATATGTTGAAAGTTCGAAAACGGACTGAACTTTCGAAAGTTCGGTCATCTCTATGGCTAGTAATCTGCTCTATGTCATTCTGTCCCCAGGGAGTCTTCCACGTGGATTAAACTTGGAAGAAGGACTTGCCCTTATTTAAGTTTTAACCAAGTGAAAAATGCCACATGTTCTCTGGACCAATAAACTAATTGTTCAAAAGAATTCTATGACCCATCTACTCAAATTATTACTATTATATCAGTAGTATTTGCAAAAACTGCATAAAACGCTTACTGATAAAGGTTTGGTCAAGTAATTAATTAGACATTGGTGAAATAAAAACACTAGTGGGTATCCAACTACTCAGAAGATATTTAAGCAATACTTTTAGAGTTTGTCATCACTGGGTGGGTAATGTGGGTATACACCACACTGTAACCTTTAGATGCTGTAAATTGGATTATTTCGCTAACGCACTCACCCAAAGTTATGCACCATTGGCACCATTTGTAAATGCAGCAGCAATTTGCTTCTGATAAAACACAAAGGAAGCCATGTGCAGTGGCAGAAAATGTAATATTTATGATTTCAATTTTAATATTATTTTTAATTTATAAGCAACTAATAAAAGTGGGTGTTTTTAGAGTGCTGCTCTCTTCTGTGTATTGTATGTGTCACGACCCTCCTGTCGGTCCGCTTTTCTACGCAGAACAGTTATCGGAAAACCCACTCAAGATAACCCGACAAGTCGATAAAACAGAACGGACAAGGAGGGGGTAGTGAACAAAACTGATTAACACACACTAAATATTTCTCAGTATCTATACGATAGCTGCCACCACATTCCAAGACATGGGAATGACCTGCTAAATATACTATGGGGTTATCCACACACCCTAAATTATAATAATACTGTAAGAAAAAGGAAAAGGTTATCCACACCTATTACTTCCAACACACAGTTTATGTTTATATATTCTAAAAACATTTTCTTCTATAAGTAGCTTACTTCGAAGACACAGGCTTCGTTTGGGATATCCTCAGAATAGGACAAGCCTTTAAATGATTTTATACCATAATTAAACGACACAAAAGAGTGCATAAATATAAAAAAAACTAAGTTAACTTACTGAACATAAAACGTAACACACAGGTGAGAGAGTAAATGGGATAAAAGAAAGAATAAATGGCATCTGAAAAGGTCCTGAGCAGTCCAGGAAACTTGTTACCGGAAAAGTTCGGGAGAGAAAAAAAAATACACAAAACAAAAAAAAAAGGTAATCTCTATTATCAAAATGACACAGTGACCCCAAAATATAAATGGTCCAGAATACACCGAAAATGGCTTAGAAAAATGTTCCTTAAGATGTTACACATGATGTGTGCAGTATGTGAAATCATGAAGCAAAGGGGAGCCCGTTGGCGACCACCATTTAGATAACACCAGTGCCATACGGGAGTACGGATTATAATAATTTAACAGACAGACTGGGACGAGGCGACGGGGACGGATATAAATAAGACAGGGGCCGGCTGTAGATAATACAGGGATACGGATTATAATATATAACAGACAGACTGGGGACAGGAGACATAGATAATACGGGAGTACGATATATAACAATATAACAGACAGACGGGGACAGGGAGACAGTAGACAACCGGGAGTACGGATTATAATAATATACAGACAGACTGGGGACAGGGAGACAGTAGATAATACGGGGAGATACGAATTAATAATCTCAAACAGACAGGACTGGGGACAGGAGACAGTAGATAATACGGGGAGTACGGATTATAATAATATAACAGCAAGACTGGGGACAGGGAGACAGTAGAATACAATACTGGGTACGAATATAAAGAATATACAGACAGACTGGGACAGGGAGACAGTAGACAATACAGAGTACGGATTATAATATATAACAGACAGACTGTGGGACAGGGATACAGTAGATAATATGGGGATACGATTATAACAAATAACAGACAGGGAGACTGTAGATAATACGGGGAGTATGGATTATAATAATATAACAGACAGACTGGGTCATGGTCAGTTATGTTATTGGAATAAGGATACCTTCCGGATGGTCAGCGGATGACTAATGAATTAATGAATTTCCCATTTACTGTTACTATTCATACTGTAGCTGTCATTAAATAACTAATGACTACTTAACTGTCCATTTATAACTAAAAGCAACAATACCATAAAATGTCTTAACTTTAATTAATAATAATAATGTCAGGATTAAAAAAACGAAAGTTAAAGGAAAGATTTGTGGAATGGTGTCTTTTAAAGATATACTGTTCCTAAGAGCTACCATGGAAACATGGTAAATTGTTTTACCATCCGGATCCATCCTCTTTAGCCGTGGCACCTAGCGTGAATCCCCTTTAGGATAAGGTAGGTACCCCCTGCCAACCCACAACCACCGAAATATTTTTTAAAAAAAGACTAGAGATGGACTAGAACTCGAACTCGAACCCGAGTTCGAGCCAAATTATTCGAATTATATATATATATCGAATGTTATTATATGTTATTATATATATATATCGAATGTTCGACCATTCGAATGTGCGAGTAAAATGTCTATTATACCTATATAAGTAAAGTGTCCATTAAAACCTATACGCGAGTATCGAATCCGCGAGTAAAGTGTCAATTAAAACCTATACGCGAGCATCGAATCCTCAAGTAAAATGTACATGGTATCTAGGCGCGAACATCGAATCCGCAAGTAAAGTGTCCATTACAGCCTATACGCGAGCATCGAATCAGCGAGTAAAGTGTCCATTAATGCCTATACGCGAGCATCGAATCCGCGAGTAAAGTGTCAATTAAAACCTATACGCGAGCATCGAATCCGCAAGTAAAATGTACATGGTATCTAGGCGCGAACATCGAATCCGCGAGTAAAGTGTCAATTAAAACCTGTACGAGAGCATCGAATCCACAAGTAAAATGTCCATGGTATCTAGGCGCGAACATCGAATCCGCGAGTAAAGTGTCCATTAAATCCTATACGCGAGCATCGAATCCGCGAGCAAAGTGTCCATTAAAATCTATACGCGAGCATCGAATCCACAAGTAAAATGTCCATGGTATCTAGGCGCGAACATCGAATCCGCGAGTAAAGTTTCCATTAATGCCTATACGCGAGCATCGAATCCGCGAGTAAAGTTTCTATTAAAGCCTATATGCGAGCATCGAATCCTCAATAGATTTTTCGAATGTCCATGTTACCTAGGTGCGAACGAGCTCGAATATAGCGCGAGTGAGAGTAAAATAGATTTTTTGAATGTCCTCGATATTCTAACATGTTCCCCAGACCATTTCCCAGGTCCCACAGCCATTTACATTAAGTTACCATTGATATTTTAATTGTATTGGATACATGGTAAGGATTAAGTTCAGTAATGGTCGTTCATAGAGAGGTATATGAACCATGGATATCTAGTTCAAGTAAGAGTAATATGGCCACATGGTAAGGATTCTAGTTCGATAAGAGAAGGTAATATGGCTACTTGTGGTAAGGTATTTAGTTCAGTTAAGGGTCAATATGGCTACATGGTAGGAGGATTTTGTTCAGTAAGAGGTCATATGGCTACATGGTAAGGATTCTAGTTCAGAGGTACGGTATAATCCCATGGTATATTCTATTATAAGGTATAGGCTACTGAGGATTCTAGTTCAGTAAAGAGGTTTTTTATAATGATACATGGTAAGGATTTAGTTCAGTAAGAGTTATGCCATGTAAGGATATTAAGTTATTAATGTTATTGCATGGTAGATCTTTCATTATAATATGGCTACATTTGTAAGGATTCTAGTTCAGTAAGAGGTATATGGCCCATGGTAAGTGATTCTAGTTTCGTAAGAAGGTTTTTATTTTTTTATGATTAACGATTTTAATGGCTACATAGTAAGGATGTCTAGTTCAGTAAAGAGGTAATTATAAGCTAATTAATATGTCCTTGGATCTAGCAGTAGTTCAGTAAGAGGATATATGGCTACATGGTAAGGATTCCTAGTCAGTAAGAGGTAATATGGCTACATGGTAAGGATTCTATTCATTAGAGGTTATATGGCTCATGGAAGGATTCTAGTTCAGTAAGAGGTTAAGATGGCTACATGGTTAAGGATTCTATTCAGTAAGAGGTAATAATGGCGTACATGTAAAGGATTCTGTTCAGTAAGAGGTTATATGGCTACGTGTAAGGATTCTATTGTCATAAGAGGTAATATGGCTACATGGTACGGATTCTAGTCAGTAGGAGGTAATATGGCCAGCAATGTTAAGATTCTAGGCATGGTCATATGAATGGTAGGATTTTAGTTATAATGGCTACATGTAGGATTCAGTTAGTAAGAGGGTATTATATGGCTAGATGGTAGGATTATTCTAGTTCGTAAGAGGTAATATGGCTGCAGGTAAGGATTCAATCAGTTAGACGGTAATCTTGGCTACATGTAAGGATTCTAGGTCACGGTAAGAGGTATATGGCTACACTGGGTAAGAATTCTAGTTCAGTAAGAGGTTAATACATGGCTAATCAGTTAGGGTACTATGCGATTAATCTAGCTCAGGAATTGCTACAGTAAGGATTCTATTAGAAGGCATAGTTACATTGGTAAGGATTTCTAGTTCGTAAAGATATGGCACAGGAGGAGTTCAGTACAGTCAGTGGATTCATTCCATAGAGGTATAAGGTCCCATGTAATCTAGTTCAGTAAGGGTAAATGAGGGCCGCCATAGTAAGGATTCTAGTTCGTAGAGGTAAATGGAGCTACATGGTAGCATGTTCAGTCGTAGAGGTAATATGGCTAACATGTAAGATTCGAGTTCAGTAAGAGGTATATGGCTACATGGTAAGGATTCTAGTTCAGTAGAGGTTTAATGGCTAATATGGTAAGGATTCTAGTTCAGAAGAGGTAATATGGCTACATGAGTAAGGATTCTAGTTTCAGTAAGAGTGTCATATGGTGCAGGTATGTGTAAGGATTCTACGTTCATGTAAGAGTTAATAATGGCTACATGGTAAGGATTCTTATTCAGTAAGAGGTACTAATGGGCTACACATGTAAGTTTCTATTCATAGAGGTTAATATGGCTACATGGTAAGGATTCTAGGTTCATATAAGAGGTATGATATGGGCTTACGCATGGTAAGATTCTAGATTCAGTAAGGTGAATATCGGCTAGCATGTAGGTAAAGGATTCTAGATTCGTAATACAAAGGGTAATATGGCGTCATGGTAAGGAATTCTAGTTGTAAGTAGAGTATATATGGTCTCCAATGTATGGATTCTGTTCGAGTAACGAGGTAAAGGCACCTGGTAAGATTCTAGTTTCAGTAGAGGTAATATGGCTACATGGTAAGATTTAGTTCAGTAAGAAGGTAATGCATGGTAAGGTTCTATCGTGTATGGCTAAGGAGATTCTAGTTCAGTAAAGAGGTAATATGTGCCACATGGTAGATTCTAGTTCATAAAGAGGTAATATTATGGCCCAGTGTAAAGGATTCTAGTCAGTAAAGAGGTATATGGCCACCTGGTAAGGATTCTAGTTCAGTAAAGAGGGTAATATGGCACATTGGTTCTGTCGGAGTGTGGCTGGTAAGGTCAAGTTCGTAAGAGGTAATATGGCACATATTAAGGATCTTCTAGTTCAGTAAGAGTTAATTATGGTACATGGTAAGGATGATAGTTAGTAAGAGGTATATGGGCTACATGGTAAGATTCTAGTTCGTAAGGGTATATGCTACCTTGTAGATCTACATTGGTAATGCTCTGTAAGGATTCAGTAGAGAGGTTTATATGGCTACATGTAAGGATTCTAAGTTCAGTAAGAGGTAATATGGCCATGGTAAGGATTTCTAGTTCAGTACGATGGTAATATGGCGTACCTGGATAAGGATTCTATTCATAAGAGGTAATAGGTACATGTAAAAGGATTTAGTTCAGAGAGGGTAATATGCTTCCATGGTAAGGATTCTAGGTAGTACGAGGGGAATATGGCTACATGGAAGGATTCTAGTTTCGTAAGATTTGGGTAATATGGCTACATGGTAAGGATTTGGAGTTCAGTAAGAGTTATATTGCCTACATTGTAAAAGGATTCTACGTCATGTAAAGGTAATATGGTACTGGTAGGCATTCTAGTTTAGTAAGTAGGTAATATGCTACCTGGTAGCGGATTCTAGGTCAACGTAAAAGTTATTGGGTGGTAAGATTAGTATAGGGTAATGTACATGGTGACTATTTCAATAGGTAATGTGCGTAGGTATTCAGTAAGAGGTAATATGGCTGTACATGTGTAATGGATTCTAGTTCGTTAGTAATGACAATGGGAATTTGTGAGAGGTATAGACATGGAAGGATTCTAGTTCAGTACAGAGGTTAAATAGTGCTACATGTAAGATTCTATTCAGTAAGGGCGTAATATGGATACAGGTAAGGATTCCTTCATGAGGTATTGGCGCTAGTAAAGTTATTCAGATAGAGTAATAGGCTACATGGTAAGGATTCTGTTCATAAGAGGTAATATGGCTACATGGTAAGGATTCTAGTTCAGTAAGAGTGAATATGCTACATGGTAAGGATTTTAGTTCAGTAGAGAGTTAATAGTGGCACTGGTAAGGATTCTAGTTTCAGTAAGAGGTAATATGGCTTACATCTTAAGGATTCTAGTTCAGTAAGAGGTTAATTGGCTACATGGTAAGGCTTTAGTTCAGTAAGAGGTAATTATGGCTACATGGTAAGGATTTAGTTCAGTAGAGTTATGCTCCATGGTAAGGATATCTAGTTCGAAGGTACGAGGTAAATATCTACAATTGTAAGGATTCTAGTTCAATAAGAGGTAATATTGGCCGCATGGTGGTCCAGTTCAGTAAGGGTCTACGCTGCAATGTAATGATAGTCAGTAAGTATTGGCTACCTGGTAAGGATGTCTAGTTTCGTAAGAGAGTAATATGGCTACATGGTAAGGGATTCTAGTTCAGTAAGAGGTATATGGCCTACTGGTTAAGATTCTTAAGTTAACGTAAGAGGTAATATGGCTACATGGTTAAGGATCTAGTTCAGTAAGAGGGGTAATAGGCTTACAATGGTAAGGATTCCTAGTCATAAAGAGGGGGTAATATGGCTACATGGTAAGGATTCGAGTAGATGTATATGGTACATTAGGAGAGATAGATATGGCTACATGGTAAGGATTCTAGTTCAGTAAGAGATAATAATGGCTAACATGGTAAGGATTCTAGTTCAGTAAGAGGTTAAGGCTGCATGGTAAGGATTCTAGTTCAGTAAAGAGGTATATGGTACATGGTAAGGATTCTAGTTTCAGTAAGAGATAATATGGCTACATGGTAGAGATTGCAGTTCAGTAAGAGGTAAATGGTTACATGGTAAGGATTCTAGTTCATAAGAGTATATGGTACATGGAGGATTTCAGTTCAGTAAGAGGGTAATTGGCTACATGTACAGGATTCTAGTTCAGTAAGAGGTAATATGGACTAATGGTAAGGATTCTAGTTTCAGTAAGAGGTATTATTGGCTACATGGTAAGAGATTCTAGTTCATAAGAGAAGTAATATGGCCTTGGTACGGATTCTAGTGGCAGTAGAGGTAATATTCTACATTGTGTAGGATTCTAGTTCAGTAGGGAAAATATGGCCTAACATGGATAGGATTCTAGTTCAGTAAGGTAATATGGCTACATGGAATGATGTCTAGTTCAGTAAGATGAATAGGGCTACTGTTAAGGATTTCTAGTTCAGTAAGAGGTATATGGCTACATGGTAAGATGTCTAGTTCCAGTAAGAGGAATCTGGCTAACATGGTAAGGAATTCTAGTTCAGTAAGAGGTTAATATGGCGTACATGGTAAGGTATTTAGTTCAGTAGAGTTAATATGGCTACATGTAAGGTCTAGTTCAGTAAGAGGTATATGCCCCATGGTAAGGAATTATAGGTCAGTAAGAGGTTAATATGGCTTACATGGTAAGGATCTTAGTCAGTAAGAGATAAATATGGCTACCATGGTAAGGATTCTAGTTCAGTAAGAGGAATATGGCTACATCGTAAGGATTCTATTCAGTAAGAGGTAATATGCTACATGTAAGGATTCTAGTTCAGTAGAGGTAATATGGCTACAGGGTAAGGATTCTAGTTCGAAGAGATACTATGGGCTACATGGTAAGATTCTAGTTCAGTAAGAGGGTAATAGGCTACATGGTAAGGATTCTAGTTCAGTAGAGGTATATAGGTGCTGCAAATGTTCTTGTGGTGTTTTACAAGCAGCTGCCACAATATTATATTTAACAGTTTATTAATTTCCGCGCCCCGCGCCAACTTCTGTCTTATGAAAAGATGCAGTCAATATGATTAGGAGAAGAAGGCTTGGCAAGGGTGTATGGCCCAAGTTAGGTATTTGCCCATACGAGCAGCTGGAGAGAGGACATGAGCAATAAACTATATTAACGCCATGAGCTGGAGGAGCGGTAGTAAAGGAGGTTAATATGACAGATTGGAGGTGTTTGATAAACAGACAGTCTGGAATAAATAGTAAATAGTCTTATATCCAATCAAATTATTGGCTAATGTACTTGCAGATAACAAGCAAGCAATAGAATCTCGCGTTAAAAACCGAAATGGTTTGAAAACTTCGGAACTTTCTCAAAACAGCTGAAAAAGCTATATTATGAAAATCTAAAGAAATTCCTATGTTGAAAACTCAAAAATTACAGTTGAAAATCTCGAAAAAAAAATTGACACAATTGAGTTTGGGAATCAGATTTTTCAGATTCACTGACACAATGTTACGCGCTTGGCCAACAGGTTGGACTGCCTGCCAAGCTATAAAGTTAATGCTCTCACTGGTAGTCCTGGTGAAGTTGGACAGTGAGATTCCTTCTCCTTCTGCCTCACATTCATTGTTCAATTCAGATCTCATAGACGCAGCACGGTGACCCCTGGAGTTAAAGTTGCGGCTAACCAATGCAAAGATTGATTATTGCAATAACAACCTACATACGCGGCACAAGCAATCACTGTGCAACATTATTGCACCATTGGCAAAAGCACCATTCCACATTCACGGGTAGGTGCACACGCGATATTAATGCGAATGCGGAATTTACCCAGAATGATTGTAGTCTATGGATAATATCCCTGAGTGAGGTTTAATTGGATGGGGGAGAGAACTGTAATTTCTTAGCCTACTCTAACACTATTGTGGCTCTATTCACAGAATTGAGAGTGAAGGGGGCTGTTGGTGTACGAAGAAATAGTGTCCTGTGCATATTGGTAATGCATGTCTAGCTAGCAGGGGTAGTTTGTGCAGGTATCTAAGCCTTGCTGATACCATTGACGGGTTAAAGAAGCTTGTGAAGGGCCACTTCAAGTGTACCCCTAAACCAAATGTGCCCAGCTCCTCCCCTGATAAGTGATTGGGTCTCACAATTGATACTGGTGGTCTTCAAATGGACTATAAAATGATCTTTATCACTAATTTACCATTGACAGGCCCCAATCGATCTAGTAGGTCTGTCCGCATAATATCAGCAATCTGGTCTGCCCATGAGTACATGACACTAAGGTGCCCTTACGCACTATAGACCGTTACTTTCCAGTTACCTACATTTGGCACAATTCCAATGTAGTGCCCTAGCCACTGTATGGACGCCAGCTCGTAATAAACAACCACATTCGTAATGACGACCCGGCTGTATCTATACTATAACCCAGTCAGTTTAGTAATTTGATACCCTGGGTTATAAATAGGGCCCTTAGAAAGCAGCTGTGTTACTAACAATGACAGTTGAGGAGATAAAACCTAAAGAGAGAAACTGTACAAGTGAAACCTGGAACACAGTTCTAATTACACACAACGCTTAATGGAGGCAAAGTCTTTTTGTCATTATAAAGACATGTTACCCTCATATAACAGTTCTAAAGAAAAAAAAAAGTTGAAATGAAAAGTACACTGTTCCAGGCCGGTAGGAGTTGATATATCTACCCCCAATTGTTATCCTGTGCAGGAACAACCAACCAAAGAAAACTGTTCTGACAGTCTTCCTTGGTGCGTCAGGTTCAAGCACTATGCGTTAATACATGAAAGTACAGAAGCTAAATGAGCAGATGAAAACTGTATGTGCACTCTACCAATTGAGACTTTTAGTGACAGGAGGGTACCCCAGCCCACCCCAACCGGCGAATATTGTCTTTTAAAAATATGTCTTAAATTGCTTCGTAAAGCCCTTTTTCTCCGCTCATCTCCAATCTGGCTCCCTGTCTTGCAAAAGTTGCAACAGGGGCTAGGACCGGCAGCCCACGTCGTGTGCTTGGCTAAGACGTGGCCCAATCACACACCACGGCTGGGCTCATGAAGCCGCCGTGGAGAAAGAGGGACCTATTTAGAGATGAACGAACTTCGAAATTCGGTCCGTTTTTCGAACTTCGAACAGATGGAAGTCGAAAAAAGGAACCCATTAAGTCAATGGAGTCAAATAGTTTGAAAAGCTCTAATGAAATACAAAATCCGCGAGTAAAGTGTCCATGGTATCTAGGCGCGAGCATCGAATCCGCGAGTAAGGTGTCCATTAAAACCTATGCGCAAGCATCGAATCCGCAAGTAAAATGTCCATGATATCTAGGCGCGAGCATCGAATCTGCAAGTAAAGTGTTCATTTAAACCTATATGCGAGCATCGAATCCGCGAGTAAAATGTCCATATTGGAAAGTAGATTAGGTAACCCTCGAAAGTAGATTAGGTAACCCACAAAAGTAGCTTCTGTAACCCTCAAAAGTAGATTACTGTAGGTAACCCTCGAAAGTTGAAAGTTCCGAATGGTTCATACAGAACTTCGAAACCCTTCTTTAATAAATGAAGAAGGCATATCTCTAATATACGAATGTTTGAGTCTGACCCGAATCCAGTGGCCACGATCAGCTATTTTTAAACAGCTGGTCGTGCGTATTAAGAAAAGATACCTGCAATCAGCCATTTAAAAGTCCTGAACCGAAACATAAGTAAAGATGTTTAAAGGGTCACTATACTCACTGAAACAACTTTACATTATCTGAAACTACAATTTGAGAGAAGTAAAATGGTACTCACATATTTATCTGTGATTGCTTTGTTATTAAATTATTAATGTTTAGTGAGTGCTCCTAATTGCCCCCACCCTCCCTTACTCACTGCCTTCTTCTAGTGTCTGCGACACTTATAAGTTCTGCACAGCCTCACCATATTACACTTCTCCCCCCCTCCCCTGCCTTCTTTTCTCTGCTGATTCTCTTAATTGTTGCAGAAAGTGTGCTGTCAGACAGCTAAAGATCCTAGTAAAAGGTCATTAATGGGTCACAGATTACAATTTCTGCTCCTGGTCTTTCCCTGTAAATGCTGTGATTAAAATGATGATTTCTCAGGATCTACAGCCCAGATTTAAAAATATAGATACCCTTTAAAAACAGCTATGCGCAGATCTTCTGGGGAGGGTTCAGGAGCCCCCTGCAGTAATGCTCCTGCCTGGATCCCATCCCTAAGAGCTCATTCACACTAGGAGACATTTTGATGCAATGTCAAACGCTGTGCTCATAGGAGTGAATGGCACCGTTTACACCTATAAGCTGCGATACAATGCATTTTGAAGCAGTTTTTTGCATTATTTAATATCAGTGCCACTGAAATCAATGTACACCTCTATGCAATAACCCATGGTAACATTGCAGTACAATGTTCCCCGCATTGTTAGCAAGCACTTCCTCTCCAGTATGAATAACACTGACATATCTTAAAGGTAATTTAAAGGTAGTAAGCAGTGCCAGGCAGCATCAGCCAGAGCCAGCATGGTATTGTCTTGTATAAAGAGAGGTATGGATTCAAGGGAGGGAAATGTTATTCTCCCTCTTTACAAAGCATTGGTAAGGCCTCATTTGGAATATGCAGTGCAATTTTGGAATCCTGTGTACAAAAAGGACATCTTTGAAATGGAAAGGGTTCAGAGAAGGGCCACTAAATTAATAAGGGGATTGGGGAGCTTGAATAAGATTGGATAAGTTCCAACTATGTATGTGTCACAAACTTACCTGCTGCCCCGATCCAGCTCCACTCCTGTGACAGCCGCGCTCATATGGACGCCAGCGCGCAAAGATACAATGGCCAGCGTCCCCCTGCACCCCGCGCCTGTTTGTACCTTTCGCTAATCCGGCTGCTTGGCTACTTACCTATCCCGTTCCTGACACTTACCTTGCCATTCCAGCACATTGACTTACCTTGCCTGTTCCAGAGACTTACCTTGCTGTACCTTGCCATTCCAGCACAGTGACTTTCCTTGCCTGTTCCAGAGACTTACATTGTTGTGCCTTGCCATACCAGCGACAGTAACTTACCTTGCCTGTACCAGCTCCAGAGTCTTAATTTTCCTTTTACAAGAAGATACGTTGCCAGCTCTAGCCATTGCAGTCTGCCACTATTTGCTACAGCTACATTTTTTATCTACTAGAACCCCCAAATCTTAGCACAGAGCCTTTTATAGTATTTGTAGCACAAGAATTGTTAAACCACATATGCATCACCTGTATCAACGCTGAAAACTGTCTACGACCATTTGACAATCTGTTTACATCTGATTGCAATCGTTGCACAACTTGCACATCAAACTGTATTTTTCAAATTCCTACATTGTTTTGTGTCATCAGCAAACAGAGACTTTGCTTTCAATACCCACTTCTAAATTATTTAGAAACAGATTAAGTAGGAATGGCCCCAGTGGCTTGAAACCTAATCTAGAATTTCATCATGTAATAACCTGTCTACACCTGATGTTAAACTTACAGGTCTGTAGTTACCAGGCTATGTCCAAAACCCCTTTTTGAATACTGGTATTAAATACACTTATTTTCCTATCTGGAGATACATCTTTGGAAAAAGTGAATCAAATTCCTGCAGTAGGTTTGGGTATGTGCAAAGAACACAGTGGTCAGCGACCATACTGTGCGATACTGGAAAGCTGGAAAATAAAACAGAAACCTCATATTGGAAAGGTAAATCTCCCAGCACCCACACCCAAAATGAGATGAAAGTGAGACACAGATTACTGCATTTATATTAAGGGGCTCTGCCTTATGATTATGTTTTGTCCTGGTGCCTTTTAACTCTAAGGATTTGTGGATGTATTTTATCAGGTCTCCAGTGTGGGTCGAATTGGAATTCCATGTTCCAAAAATCCAATCCGATCCAAACCGAGCTGACAACGAAAGAAAGCACAGGACCGTTCTTCGGTGGGGTGTTTTCCCTATTGGCCGGGACCAAAAATTAAATAGGTTGAAAAATCATAGCGGAAATCAGAACGGCCTAAATAGACCAAAACACAAAACCCAACAAAGATGGAAGGCAATCGAACATGAATAGCCCGGAAAAAACCCCCCAAAAATAATAAAACCAAACCATCCGAACCATATTGCCATGGGCTATCTTGATAAAATATAAAGGATTGTTGGATTGGCTTTATCCTCCCCTATCCTTTTTGAATAGTTCTACTAACTCTAGTACCCGACTCAACCGGTTGGCAATATATCTTCGGCTAAAAGTCAAACCTCACGTGCACTCGTTCCACAAAAACTCGTTTTCACAACATAACATCCATCAATCACACTCGTTTCAAAATCATCACATTCACCGTTTCAGCCTCTACCATTCAACACCATCATTTCCATCAATCATCAAAATCATTTCAACTCGTTTCATCATCCATCATCCACGCGTTTCACTCCACCGTTAATACAATTGCGAAAACGCTACGTTAGTTGGCGACCTTTTTTTTGCTCATGATTTTGAAGACCAAAAACCAATTGAAAGGCGTTAATGTGCCCACATCAAAACCCTAAGCACAAAACCGTCTCAAATTTATTGCAAAATCTTATTGGTGCCGCTGCGCAAAAAACCTTCACTAAACTCACAAAGTTAGTATACATAGTTAGCGTGACTTTTATGTGCTTATTTTCTCATAGCGCGCGATATTCATCCTTCTATAGGGATCTATAGGCTATTAAATAACGTAACTTCTCCATGTTCATTCAAATAACTAGAGATGTAATGTGGGTTCGAATCAATCTGAGGGTTTCAAAGCACCAACGAACTTTCGGAACTCCAGGATTTCGTAAACGGAATTTTTAAAAAATTTCAATAATCATCAAAATCGAAAATAGACGATTATCAAAATCGGAAATAGACATTATCGAAATCGGAAATAGACGATTATCGAAATCGAAAGAAAACGATATCGATCAGAAATAGATGATTATCGAAATGGAAATAGCGATTACATTATTGAAACGGAATAGAGACTATTATTGAAATCGGAAATAGACGATTATCGATAATCGGAATATAGTACGATTATCGAAATCGGAAATAGACGATTATCGAAATCGGAAATAGCGACTTATCAAAATCGGAATAGACGATTACAAAATCCTAAACCGCGTAACAAAAGTAACAATCGATTTCGTAACCCTTGAAAGTAACTGATCAATTGGGTAACCTTCGAAAACAGAAAACGGTTCTAACCCCAACCCTCATTGAAATATCGGTAACCCTTTAAAGTAGCGTTCGATTTCAGTAACCCTTGAATGACAACTGGATTTCTGTAACCCTCGATTTGTAAAACCCTCGAAAGTTGCGTCATTTTCGGTGAACCACGAAAATAGATGTGGAATCCTCGAAAACAGCCCAATCGTGGGAAAATAGTTTTTAAAATAAGTTTTGTTCTATTTCCGGTGTCCCCCAGGACCATTCCCAGTTCTCTGTTTCATTACAGTAACCTACTATTACTATTTGTCCCCTCAAAATGGGCAGAAACTTCCAATTTTTTCCCCCGCCTATGGGTTCAGTTTCAAATTTTTGAATTTGGCAAATTGGAAAACGGAATGAAACTGAACAGTTTCAAACATCTCTATTAATCATTAAAGACGCACCATTTGTGTCACTGCCATGTAAAGTTTGAATTTTTAGTTATCAGCATAGAGCTCATTGTAATGGCTGGCAACACTGATATTACACAAGCTTACTTAGCTTTTTTTGCTCCATTTTTCAGGTGCACCAGTGGGTAGATAAAAATAGGACGATTTTGCCATTATCACCCATCCATTTCTTATTGTCCTTAAATCTCCGGAAAAGCCAAGCAGAAACTCATAGTCTGTAAGACTCTTAGTATCAGCAACATCCTTTTATGTAAACATATTAAAGAGACAGGGATTGAATGATATAGAAATGAATGAAGATAATGTTCGGTTTACATGCTGCCAATGCTCTGCCTCTGTCCAGTCCTCCAGGAAAATAACAGAAAATTCGCTGCATTAAGAACCCCTCAGTAAAACGAAATTATACAAAGTTGTAAAGGTACAGAGGTGACGCTGTTGTGACTTAAATTACAAGAAACAAGAGATGGGAGGTGATTACACGTTACATGGCACATTACTTCATAATCATAGGTTGTTTATTTTATGGTCATTGTGTGAAAAAACATAGTAACTTCTGTCCTTAACGCACTCGCCTGGCTGGAGTTAGAAAAGGGTCTGGGGACCAGGCACAGACTGCCTAATACATTATATATGGAATGTTCATATTTTTTCTATATACGAATGTTATGTTAAGGAGTACTGCACATATTGTGTTCATAGGAGCCATTCATTGGCTTGTGATGTTTGTCTGGACACAGCTGTGATTGACAGCTGCACTAGGGAGAAGCTGGATTTCAACAAGAGGACAGCATAAGTGCCGGTCTGAATATCTTACACATCGGAAACACCGGGTAGGTATGTATAAGAAATAGGTAAGTAATTAAACATCAGAATAATAGGGGGGAAGGTAGTATTGTATTATCTCCAATATTTTAACCCGTGTTTAAAAACCCAGAGAACATAGTTCTGAAGTAGCAGGAACTGTTTAAATAAGCAAATGACTGACAGAGGTACAAAAAACCAAAGTTAACATCAATAAGCTCCTGGACCTTAACATAATACTAGTAACAGAGAATTAAGGTCTACTAAAGAACATTCCGCCATCAGTCCAACCTATTCCCTTTTTTTTTCAATTATTTTTTTTTAAAACCCTAAAACATACAGTTGAATCCATGAGAAGGCAAAAACCCCAGCTAAAAAAGGGGGAAACAATCCTTCCGGACTCCAAACGGTCCAATCGAAAGTATCCTGGAATCAACCAGAATCTATAATGCATTAATCCAGTTAATTCTTTCGCAATATTTGTTAGTTTTTAGAAACTATCCAGGCCTTTTTAAAGTTATTGCAATGAACGTGCCATTCCACCATACCATCTGGCTGGAAGACAGTTCACAGTTATAGTATCCTCACCCCGTTCTCACTGTAAAGAAACCTACTCTCCTAACGTGAAATGAGAACTTCTTTTCTTGCTTTCTCAACTTAAAAGGATGTCCCACGAGCCTCTGATATGGACCTATAGTGAACAATGCACCAGAGAGTTCATAACTGTATGGCCTTAATATATTGGTTATAAGTTTAAATTCATGTCCCACGGGCAACCGCCCGCTTCTCCAATGTAAAACAGCCCTAACTTGTCTACATCGCCTGCATTTCAAGCCCTCCAATTCCCCCTTAATAATTTAAGTTGCCACCTTCTCTCCTCTGGAACTGCTCCATTTCAAAGATGTCCCTTTGTAAATATGTGGATTCCAAATCAATGCAACCGCAATATCCAAATGAGGCCTAACCAGTGCCCTTGGAAAGAGGGAGGCAAAATAGTTTTTCTCTCCTTGAATCATTCCCACTCGTTATACAAGACCAATATTTTGCTAGCTTAGCTGTGCTACCTGCAATTGTTGCTACGCTAAGTTCTGTTAATCCACTACCAGAACCCAGCCCAAAAACCTCTTTTTCATTACGACTGCCTTAACACAGAGTATTTATGGGTAGGTGTGCCAGGATTATTAAATCCCACAAATGCATACCTACATTTATCAACATTGAAACTCATATCTGCATCTTGCCTGCCATTTGAATAATCTATCTGGATTCTCTTGCAGCACTTGCACATCAATTGAAGTTTCTAAACTGCTTGCATTAATTTAGTGTCATCAAGCAAACACAGGAGCCCTTTGCTCTCAAATGCCCCCTTCTAAGTCATTTAATAAACAGATTAACCGAAAGAGCGGCCCCAGTACAGAACCCTGTTAAAAATAACATCCCACTGGTGCCTTTTAACTCTAAGGATTTGTGGATGTATTTTATCAGGTCTGGATGTATTTTAACAGGGTTCTGTACTGGGGCCGCTTCTGTTTAATCTGTTTATAAATGACTTAGAAGGGGGCATTGAGAGCAAGGTCTCTGTGTTTGCTGATGACACTAAATTATGCAGAGCTTTGGAAACTTCCAATGATGTGCAAGTGCTGCAAGCAGACCTAGATAGATTATCAAAATGGGCAGCAGAATGGCAGATGAGATTTAATGTTGATAAATGTAAGGTGATGCATTTGGGATTTAATAATCCCTGTGCCACCTACACCATAAATAACTCTGTGTTAAGTGCATCTGAAATGGAAAAAGATTTGGGGGTTCTGGTAGATAACAGACTTAGCTGTAGCAAACAATGCCAGGTAGCAACAGCTAGAGCTAGCAAGATATTGTCTTGTATAAAGAGGGGAATGGAATCAAGACAGAGAGAAAAATATTATTCTCCCTCTTTACAAGGCACTGGTAAGGCCACATTTGGAATATGCGGTGCAGTTTTGGAATCCCATATACAAAAGGGACATCTTGGAAATTGAGGCAGTTCAGAGAAGGGCAACTAATTAGTAAGGGGGAATTGGAGGGGCTTGAAATGCAAGGCAGATGAGACAAGTTAGGTGCTGTTTACATTGGAGAAGCGGGCGGTTGCCGGGGACATGATTTAACTTTATTACAAATATATTAATGGCTCCATACATGTATGACTCTCTGGTGCACTTGTTCACTAATAGGTCCATATCAGGAGGCTCGTGGACATCCTTTATAAGTTGGAAGAAAAGAAAGCTTCTCTCTTCGTTAGGAAGAAGGTTCTTTACAGTGAGAACGGTGATGATATTGATGATATGGAACTGTCTTCCAGCAAGGTGGTAATGGCCGTTCATTGAATAACTTTAAAAAAGGCCTGGATAAGTTTCTAAAACTAAAAAATATTGAGAACTACTGGTATTAATGCATATAGATCTGGTTGATCCAGGGATACTTTCCGATGCCGTTTGGAGTCAGGAAGGAATTTTTTCCCCCCTTTTTTAGCTGGGGTTTTTTGCCTTCCTCTGGATCAACTGTTAGGTAGGGTTAAAAAAAATAAATTAAAAAAAAAAGGGAATAGGTTGGACTTGATGGACGAATGTCTTTATTCAACCTTAATTACTATGTTACTATGTTACTATGTTAGGTCCAGGAGCTTTATTTGATGTTAACTTTGTTTTCTGTACCCTCTGTCAGTCATTTGCTTATTTTAAACAGTTCCTGCTACTTTCAGAACTATGTTTCTCTGTGGTTTAAACACGGGTTAAAATATTGGATAAATACAATACTTACCTTCCCCCCTATAATTCTGGCTTTTAATACTTACCTCTTTCTTATACATACCTCCCTGGTGTTCCTGATGTAAGATATTCAGCCGGCACTATGCTGTCCTCTTTGTTGAACATCCAGCTTCTCCCTAGTGCAGCTGTCAATCACAGCTGTGTCCAGACAACATCACAGCCAATGAATGGCTCCTACTGAACACAATATGCTGCAGTAACTCCTTAACATACCATTCGTATATAGAAAACTATGAACATTCCATATCATTAATGTATTAGGCAGTCTGTGCCCTGGTCCCACAGACCCTTTTCTAACTCCAGCCAGGCGACGTGGTTAAGGACAGAAGTTACTATGTTTTTTCACACAACCTTTAAATAGCAGATCCTACCCTATAAATAGCAGATCCTACCCTTTTAAAGGTTATGTGAACCCTATAGAAATGTTGGGGAATTTTTCAAAATTCAGTAAATCCTTGAATTTAAAAAATTTAAGAAATCCCAGAATTTTTCGAAAATTTTCGAACTTGGTCCAGAAAAAGTCAGATAGCAGATTTCTGGAAACTAAATTTTGAGGATCTTGGAATACCGCCTCGGAACCGCGTTTAGATCTGTGATCCGGTCCATTTGTAGTAACTACCAGGGGAGCAGGGGGAGCAACTGCAGTGATTCTTATACATAAAGGTTTCTAAAGCCTCATACACATGTATGATTTTGCACCCGAGAAATGACCCCGAGTGTGTGCTCACGCATGTCTTGAGCTCGGGGGTCGCCTAGCGGGCGAAAAATCAAAAGTTCTGGTCCGGTCTTTTAAACAGCTGATTGCGCGTATGTTTCATTCATATGCCCGATCAGCTGTTTATAAACAGCTGATCATGAAGGGGCCCAGCCTACAATCTAGCAGGGGGGGCTGCACTTTTTTTTTTTAAGATTCATTTTTTTCATTCAAAATGGATCAATATTGAGTGTACAATCTACTGAACTTTGATTGGGCAGGATGGAAAATTTAAGTTGGTCATACAAATATCTGATATGTTTTTGAGAAATTTGACTAATTTTGATATAATTGATACTGTATAAATAATCAGTGTTTTAGTTCTGGAAAATTCAGTTTTCTCTGTTATTACTAGAATACGTTAGTGGGTGTTATCTAGTAAAGCTTTTGGCACCAGGTTTCTAAAATAACTTAGGGCAAGGCCACGTGATTGCGTGTACAATCCTGGTGAGATTGTGCGCATTTTCAAAAAAACGTAAACAGACGCATGAACTGCAACTCATTGGAAAACTCATTGGAAACCATTATGAAACTGCATTTTTTGCAAGGGCCAAAACGTGCTAGTGTTGCCTAACCCTTAGTGGTGGGTGTTGGAAGAATGAAAAGGCACTCTCTCCTTCACTGATTGAAAGGGTATAGTTAATTGGTTAAATAACCTACACATTGGGTGGTTTTTGGTTTAAACAATTTATTTGCTTCACAAAGTGAGTGGGCAACTGAATAAAGGTGGCTGTTTAAGGGCGTTAAAAAATGAAAGGAGTTCAAAACATTAAAACAAGAAAGGCTTTAAAAGAAAACTGCTGTTTGTGTATTAGTGTTGAGGATATTTAATATTAATTAATATTAATATTTAGGATACTAATACTAGTGTTTAGCATTTGAAAACATACATTTTAGATTATCATTCAATTTACTTCCATACTTGGATGTACATTCCTCCTTATCCTCAATGCTCCCTTCTTCCCCATCTCCTCCCTCCATTATCTCATTAGCCCCCTGATCCCCCCAAACCTAGTTTAAAATCTCCTCCAACCCCCTAGCCATCTCCTCTCCCAAAATATCTGCGCCATCAACATTGAGGTGCAGTTCATCTCTACTAAAGAGCCTGTAGCCAACAGAAAAGTCAGTCCAGTTCTCTAAAAACCCAAACCCCATCTCCTTACACCACCCTCTTAGCCACACATTAATACTACTAAGCTCCTGTTGTCTCCCTAGCGTAGCACGTGGCTGCGGTAGTATTTCTGAAAACACTATCCTTGAAGTTCTTACTTTTAATTTGGCCCCAAACTCTCGGAAATCATTTCTAAGGACCTCATCTCCACCTCTAACTTTGTCATTGGCACCAACATGAACCAAGACCACCAGGTCACTCCCAGCCCCACCTAATAATCTGTCTACATGATCCACCACGTGTCGAACCCTAGCACCAGGCAGACAACCCACAGTTCGGCATGTAGGGTTTTGACGGCAGAGTCCCCTACCACTACCACCTTCTTATCCTTCCTAGTTCTCCCTCCCTTATATTAGAGATGGCAGTCCCCTGGGTGCTCAAGGAATTGGCCTGCTCCATACATGCTACTTCTAAGCAGTTGTCCTCCTCATCTGCACCTAAAATGACAAATCGGCATTTCCACCCTCCAGTTTACTGGCGCCTGCCAGTACCTGCATTTCCCCCAGGTTTGCCAAGCCCTACAATGCTGCAAGTTTCCTCTTTAGATTCTGCACCTCAGATTCTAATTTGGTGACTGTCAAAGAAGCCAACGCTGGAGAGATCCCCCCCCGCGATGTTGTAGGCTGGGCCCCTCAACGATCAGCTGTTTAAAAGCAGCTGATCGCGTGTATGAATGAAACATACGCGCGATCAGCTGTTTAAAAGACCACACCCGATCTTTCGGTTCAGGTTCCCTACATTCGGTCCGGTCTTTTAAACAGCTGATCGGGTGTTTGTTTCTTTCATACACGCGATCATTTGTTTAAAAACAGCTGATCCTGGAGGTAATTATGGGCTTGTGGTGGGCTCTGTTACCGCCTGGGTGTGGCAGAGGCAGTAGTCACTGTGATAAAAAGAATTGCTTTTATTATCAATCAAATGGAAATATTGGCTTTGTGCATGGCTGGCTTGAAGGGTATATATACATACCTTTCTAACACACCCCTGTTGACTAAATTCTGGCAATAGTAATATATTTAATTTAGATTATTATATATCTTAATATGAATAAGATAAATTCACAAACATATCAATATATACTGTATTTTATATATTACCCTTTTAACTATAAAATCAAAATAACATTTATTTAGGTACACAGTATAATCTTAACAATAACGGCTAAAAACTATTAATTAAAAGCATGCTACAAACAAAGGACTAATAAACAAAGTTAAACAATACAAAACATGAACAAAGGGATATACCGGTATACAACGATAGCTACCTCATGAAGTGCATGGGCCTTAGGTCTTCCACCTCTAAAGAAAGAGTAGAGAAGAAGAGCCTCCAGATAGCTGGAGTTGTGGCTTGAAGACTCCCAATCGCTAGCACTGTGGACTTCTGATTTTTGTCCACCTTGCAGGAGTTGATTGGTCAGTTCAAACATCTCTTTTGTGCTACCAGTCTACCTATTTTCCCTCCAGAATTAAGTGAAATTCATTTGCACTTCAAGAGTAGCAGGACCAGGTCCTCGGGCATACCTTCATTAGAATGCAGGTTTGGTGTCTTCACCTTGTGGAATGAAGATAACAGGTGTGGACCTCTATTGTGTTCTTAATAATAGATGGACCATAAAAGAGTCATAAACCAAGGAGTCCTGATCTAAGCAAAGGTTGTAAAGCATCAGTTTGCCTGTGAGAGCCATAATTGACTACAGCTACCCAGAAAAAGATCTTCCTTCAGTAACAATGGATGTAGGATGGTGAGATGTCTTTAATATAAAGCACTGGATGGATGGCCTCTACCCTCATTTTAAAAAGCCAAAGGGCTGGGGGAAGTAAGAAAGCCTGTTATATTGATCCAGTGCGCAAGTATGAGGAATGCGAATGTTTGCTAATGGTAATGAAAGTAAAAAAGGTTAGAAGTTGGGACCTTCCAGACTGGGGTTACCTGAAAGTGGTTTAATTTTCTTTTGTTTATAATGTATGCCAGTGTGCAGATAATATGATATTGTATGGGGTCCAGGAATGTGCATGTGCAAGGAAACAACACTTGAGAATGAGAACATAGTTTGTGTATTCTTGATGGTGGGAGAGAATCACAGCTTTATTCACTATAACAAGGTAGAGAAGCACTACAAATTCTTTCGTCAAAAATGTCCTGGACAGTGGCATAACAAGGAATCTCTGTGCCCCCAGCAAAACTATAAAGGGATCCCTATGCATGCATCATCCACAGTGATCTGCTCTGCCATGGTCCCTCCAGTACCCCCTGATTGTCTACCCACATTTTATTAACTGTAAGTATAGTGAACATGTTGGTACTGGGGGGGGGGCTTCTTCACTAACTTAAACTAAGTAAAGTCTATATAAACACACTGGGCCTTGTTATTGGCTCCTCCCCCCAGCTGTCCCATTCATCTCTCTGCTTTGCTTTTCAAGGCAGACAGGGACCTTTAACTGCTCCCCCTACTATATTATTCATGTCATTGCACCTTAGGCTTTGTGCTTCAATACAAACTGGGCAGTGATGAGTCATAGCTCCACCCCTTTATGCAAATAGCTAGTCATTCAGTCCTAACTTTCATAACTGTCACTATGTCTTATTAAAAAATAATAAAAATACTTGGGCAGCACAGTGGCTGAGACAGACTGAGTTCAAATCCACCCTTTGACACATCCTGGAACCTTTAACTGCTCCCCCTCCTATATTATTCATGTCATTGCACCAACCGCCTAGCCCGTTCTTTAATGCAATTTAAGATGACAAAATGAATGGGCCAGATAGGAACATCTCAAGATAAAAATCGCTGCTTGTACAATGTGGTCTTTATCTCAAATCTATCCAATATCTGCCTGTGTATGGCCACCATTAGGCTTTGTGCTTCTATCAATACAAACTGTGCAGTTATGAGTCATAGCTACACCACTTTATGCAAATAGCTAGTGATGATGTCATCATTTACTAATGTCTTGTTTTTCTTTTATACAAAGAATACTTGAGCAGCACAGTGGCAGAGTAGTGCAAGGAGTCTCTGTGTTCTCCCTGTGCTTGCAATGGTTTTCCTCCGGACACTCCGGTTTCCCCACATAAATCGCTTTGTATGCATTCAATGTGCATGTAGTGCATATGGGTATGTCTATAGGCAGACACTATCAACTGACTACCACTGGCTGGAACATGCCTGTAGGTAAGAGCCTATGTTGGTAGAAAGTGTTGGTGTCTGCTGAAAACAGACCGTAAGGCTCGCTTGCATCTGCTTACATCTGCAATTTAAACAAAAACTTTTGACCCATACAACCTATGAGTATGTCTTTATGGTCTCCAAGCTTTAGGGGGAGGAGTCCAAACTACAGATAAGTAAGAAGAGGAGATGCCCAACCATAAAGGTTACGTCCTCATCATAGGCATTCCCCATTAATAAAGGCTACGGCCCGCACTGTAAGCATAATTAGTTAGCTGCGCCAATGTGCCAATTTGAAGAAATGAAGAAGCTTTTAAGGCTCCTACACACATATGATTTTTCACCCACTGAACGACCCCCGAGTTCAAGATATACGTGTGCACACGCTCAGGGTCATTTGTCGGGTGCAAATTCGTACATCTGTACGAGGCTTTAGAATCCTTCATGTATAAGAATCACTGCAGTTGATCCCCCTGCTCCCCTGGTAGTTACTGCAAATGGACCGGATCCCAGATCTAAACGCGGTTTCTGAGCCGTTTCAGATTTAGTTTCCGGAAATCTGCTATCTTACTTTTTCTGAACCAAGTTTGAAAATTTTCGAAAAATTCTGGGATTTCTTAAATTTTCAAAAATTTGAGGATTTACTGAATTTTATAAAATTCCCCCAAAATTCGAAAGGTCAGAATAAATTTCTATAGGGTTCACTGACCTGTAGGATCGTCTATTTAAAGGGTAGGATCTGCTATTTATAGGGTAGGATCTGCTATTTAAAGGGTAGAATCTGCTATTTAAAAGGTAGGATCTGCTATTTAAAGGGTAGGATCTGCTATTTAAAGGGTAGGATCTGCTATTTAAAGGGTAGGATCTGCTATTTAAAGGGTAGGATCTGCTGTATCTTAATGGGTTTAAATATTTGATGGTAGCTTACAAACCCAAGAAATACTTCAACTTGCATCTTTCCATTTTTGCAATAAAAGGTTTCTGCTCCACTGTGAGCTGATAAAACAAACTGTGCTGCACATAGATTTTTCATCCAAAGGAATTTTGGTCTTCAATTCAGAAAAAAAACATTATGTGCTTCAAGCATCACTTTAGTGCACTTATTTAAATGACATTTATGAATAGTGTCTAAAGCTCTGAGTATAACAAGAAATCAAACTGTACAGCATGTAACTGTTCAAGGGCAGATAACATTAACAGAAGGAAAGATACAAAAGTGCTGGTGAATAAAATACATTACCATGAACCGTACACCAATTATTTACACTATCATTTTTAATTTTAAACAAACAAAACAAAAATAAGACCAGTCAACCAGAAAATGTGGTAATGATGGTTCATTGGACAGTTTTTAGACAGGGCTGGATTCCCTTTTAGAATGAAAGAAAACCGAATGTTACTAGTATGAAAGGGCAAATTTAATCTCACCCCAAAACCACAATAGTTTAGAAGTTGCCTGTGAGTAATAAGCTCCCGCGCTGTTCCGTCTTCTTTCTCGGTTCTTGGCTGATTCTGACTTTTTTTGGGAAGATTTCTGTTACTGTTTTTTTGGCCTCAAGTTTAAATCTTCTTCTAATCATCTTCCTAGCTTCATTTTCTAACTCCTCTGATTGGTTCTTCTCCTGTGACTGCTTGCCACCTGCCCTTACCCCGGACCGTGACCTGACAATATTTTCTCTTGATCCCGCCACGGGAGGCATGCCCACCCCGCTGCCCCCCCACCCGCCGTAACACCTTCCCAGCAGCCCCTCCCAGACCCCCGCCCCGTACTCTCACGGGGAGGGGAGAGGAAGGACTTTTTTTGGCCCTTTATAAATATGGCCCTTTGTTTAATACATTTTGTGGCCAATGCCATTCATATAGCATGAGACTGCAAGATACCTTCTTTTTCGGGAAGGCTTTGTTCCATATTTCAGTTTTCTAACTATTGCAGTTTTTGGGGGTGATTTATACAATTTTTAATTTGAGGGATGGACTTGCCCTTTAATAATAACATATACAGGGAGATTCAATAAAAGTTCTTATTGTTTAAAATGGTGCTAATTTTGCCCCAACCAATCAGATCTTATTAACATTTGAAAGCTAACATCTGATTGGTTTGGGCAAAATTAGCACCATTTTAAACGATAAGAACTTTTATTGAATAACCCTGATAATGTTCTTAGTTGATGCATGGATTCAACATTTTGAGTCAGAAAGCAGTCTTTTCACAATTTACAACTAATACACCTTTGAACATTAGGTTTGTTCTTTATTTCCCACAATTGTAACCACATCGGAGATTTCTACCAGACTTTGTCTAGCCTGTTTCCGAAGCCTGTTGTTTAGAACTCTGACAACTCTTTAAAGTATAGTATAGTATAGTATTTGAGGTTGAATAAAGACATACGTCCATCCAGTCCAACCTACTCAGAATTATGAAGGGAGGAAAAATTCCTTCCTGACTCCAAGTGGCAATCGGAAATTTCCCTGGATCAACTCAACTTTATATATCAGTAGTATAGTAACCTGCAACATTCCTTGTTCTCAGAAACTCATTCAGCTTTTTTTTTTTAACTGACCAAAGAACCTGCCATAACAACGTCCACTGGAAGACAGTTCCATAGCTTTACCGTTCTCACAGTGAAAAACCCTTTCCGAACTTGAAGCCTAAACTTCTTTTCCTCAAGTCTTAAGGGATGTCCTTGTGTCCTCTGACATGTTCTATTGGTGAACAATGCCCCAGATAGTTTATTGTATGGCCCGTTAATGTATTTATACACAGTAATCATATCCCCACGCAAGCACCTTTTCTCCAGAGTACATGATCTCTCTTCATATTCAAGCTCCCCCTTATTAATTTAGTTGCCTTTTTCTGAACTCTTTCTATTTCAAAGATGTCCTTTTTGTACAAAGGATTCTAAAATTGCCCTGCATATTCCAAATGAGGCCTTCCCAATGCTTTGTAAAGAGGGAGAATAACATTTTCCTCCCTTGAATCCATACCTCTCTTTATACAAGACAATACCATGCTGGCTCTAGCCACTTAGCAGCCCAATGTGACAATCTATCTAGATCCCCCTGCAACGATTGCACACCCTCTAAAGCTTTTAATGGTTAACAAAGTTTTGTGTCATTAGCAAACACAGAAACTTGCTGACAATACCCACTTCCAAATCATTAATAAATAGATTAAATAGAAGCGGCCCCAACACAGAACCCTGTGGCACCCCACTTAGCACTTTAGTCCATAATGATGAAGCCCCACTTACAACTACTCTCTGCATCCTATTCATTAACCAATTTTCTATCCATGTACAAATGTGCCTCCCCAGACCAACAGACCTTAGCTTATACATTAGTCACCTATGGGGGACTGTATCAAAAGCCTTTGCAAAATCCAAGTAAACTACATGTACTGCTATGCCAGAGTCTAAATTTCTACTCACTTCCTCATAAAATCCAAGCACGTTAGTTTTGACAAGATCTTTTCCTCCTAAATCCATGTTAATTATTCTTTATAAGGCAAGTCCTTGAAACCAAAGGGTAAGTGCTATAAACTAACATACCATATTCTTCAAGTTGCTTTATAGGGAAAAAAGAGAATATTATGACTTTTTAGTGACATTGGTTAATAAATACTGTTTCTATTGAAAGAAATGTTCTTCTGAAATACTGCTTCCAAGAGATATGCTGACCAGCTTTTAATTGAAGCTCTTCTTAATATTGTTATTGCCACCTCAGACATGTATTAAAGTATGATATGTATAGTATTTGAGGTTGAATAAAGCACATACGTCCATCCAGTCCAACCCATCTAGCAATATCCTCATTTCCTGCCTAACTGTTGATCCAGAGGAAGGCAAAAAACCCCCACCAAATTTATGAAGGGGGAAAAATTCCTTCCTGACTCCAAGTGGCAATCGGAAATTTCCCTTGATCAACTCTACTTTATGTATCAATACCAGTAACTTGCAACATTCCTTTTTGCAGAAACTCATCCAGCTTTTTTTGAAACTGACCAATGAACCTGCCATTACAACGTCCACTGGAAGACAGTTCCATAGCTTTACCGTTCTCACAGTGAAAAACCCTTTCCGAGCTTGAAGCCTAAACCTTTTTTCTTCATTCTTAAGGGATGTCCTTGTGTCCTTTGACATGTTCTATTGGTGAACAATGGAATGCTGCGTGAATAGGATGCAAGATTAGTTGTTAATGGGGCTTCAATCCTTATGGAACTAAATGCTAAGGGCCATATTTATAAGCCTGATCGCTTTTAGCGATACTGCTGTTTAGTTTAATTTATGATTGCACAGAAAAGTAACGATGTCGATTGTATATACAATTTACGACCGAACGTCGATCATAGATTCCCGTGCGGTAGTAAACTCCCGACTGGTTTCTAGGGATCTCTAAATCTACAATTCTGGTTATCGTAAATTTCGATCTTTAATCTCTGATCGTTTTACGATCAAAAAAATCTAACCAGGCTTTATAAATATGGCCCAAGTGGGGGTGCCACAGGGTTCTGTCTGGGACGCTCCTATTTCTATTTATTATGATGGAATGGTATTGTCAGCAAGGTTTCTGTGTTTGCTGACCGACACAAAACTTGACCATTAAAATTTCAGAGGAATTCAATCTTGCAGGGGTATCTAGATAGATTGTCACATTGGGCTGGGCATAGCCAGCATGGTATTGTCTTGTCATAAAGAGCGTATGATTCAAGAGAGGAAAAATGTTGTTCTCCCTCTGTACAAATTAAAAAAAAAAGCATTGGTAGCCTCATTGGAATTGCAGTGCAATTTTGGAATCCTGTGTAGACAAAGGAAACATCTTTGAAATGGAAAGGGTTCAGAGAATGGCACTAAATTAATAGGGATTGGGGGAGCTTGAATATGAAGAGAGACGGAAAAGTTACCATTATGTACCTATCAAGAAAGAGCTTGCGTGGTATAAATGACTTTGTATAACTTACCATGAGCAGCCTTCCACTAAACTGTTTCTGAATCAAGTGAATGTTTGCACGTTTTACTATTATATACTGGTATTTACTGTACAGTTAAGAGTTGATGCAGGGATATTTCCTATGCCACTGGAATATTCGGTTAGACCCAATTTGGTTGGCCTGCTATTTTAATGGTTTGCATTTTTTATATTTTGTGATCTTTTTTACGCTTTTAATATGTTTGTAATAATGTGTTGCATATGCACTTTAAACTACACCTCGGTATCTGTATGAGTTATTGGCTATCCATAGGCCCACCATGCACCACTTACTTTTTTTGGGGTAATTTTTGGCAGTAAGTTCCTTTGGACTTGTGTCCTCAGTCTAACCAGGTTCTGCTCCCCTTCTGGCCGCTATTTGTTTTGTACAGGAAGGATTTTTTCTAGGTGGGTTTTTTTTTTGCCTTCCTCTGGTCAACATTAGGCAGGAAATGTGGGTATTGCTGAGTAGTTGGACTAGATGGACATATGTCTTATTCAACCGCAAATACTACACTATACTATACTATACTATACTATACTATACTATATAACTATAACTGTACTATACTATAATTACTCTATCTAACTATCCTACACTACACTATAACTGTACTATACTATACTTACTATACTAAACTACACTATCCTGTACATGCATACTATACTATACACTACTATAATATACTATACTATACTATACTACACTATACTATACTACACTATACTGTACTATACTATACTGTACTGTACTATACTATAATAATACATCATAATATACTATACTATACTATACTATTCTGTACTATACTATACTATACTTCCTGTACTATACTATACTATCTATACTATCTGTATTATACTATCCTATAATATACTAACTATACTTTACTGTACTATACTCATAATATACTATACTATACTGTACTATACTATACTATACTATGCTATACTGTACTATACTATACTAACATAATATACATACTATACCGGTACTCGTACTATAATATACTATACGAAATATACTATACTATAATATATTATATATACTATCTATACTATACTGTACATACTAATACTATACATATACTATAACATACTGTACTGTACTATACTATACTATAATATACTATCTATACTATACTATACTATCATACACCTGTACTATACTATATATAACATACTATAATATACTATACTATACTATACTATACTGAACATACTATATACTGTACTATACTATATACTATACTATATATACTATACTATACTTTATACTATATTATATAGTATATATATATACTAATACCTATACTATACTGATACTATACTATACTATACATAATATACTATACCTATACTATACGTACTGTAGACTCTACAGACTATACATTACTGAGCTATATTTACTATACTATACTATACTGTCCTGTATGTACTATACATACTATACTATATATATACTACTAAATGACGTGGACGTACTACTATACTATTATATATACTATACTATCCTATATATATCTATACTGTATACTATATATACTAGCTTACTATAAAATACTATATATTACTGTACTATCTATACTATACTATAATACTACTATAACTATATACTATACGTCTGTACTATACTGATATATATATACTATACTATAAATACTATACTAACTATCTAACTATAATCTATACTATATTACTATACTATACTGTACTGTACTGTATTATACTATACTATAAACTAACTATAATATACTACTTCTATACTCTACGTACTTCTATTATACTATACTATACTATAATTACTAACTATTCTATCATACTGTACTGTATCTACTATACTATACTGATACGATAATATCTATCAATATCTATTCTATACTAGACTATCTAACTACTGTACGTATACTATCGAACTAATATACGTATAATATACATACTATACTATAATAACTATAGCTATACTACCTATACTGACGTAACGATACTATACTAAATAACTATCTATACTACGACTGAATTCATAATCATACTATACTATAATAGTACTATACTTACTGTAATAACTATCTAATATACTATACTATATGTACTATCTAAGACTATAATATCTACTAACTATATATACTATACGTTAATATACTATAATATACTATACTACACTATAATATAATGTACGTACTGACTATACTTACTATAGCTATAATACTATACTAACTATACTGTACTAACTGTACTATACATACTATACTATACTATACTATACTATAATATACTATACTGTACTGTACTATACTATACTATACTATACTATACTACTTTAAAGAGTTGTCAGAGTTCTAAACAACAGGCTTCGGGGGGAGCAGGCTAGACAAAGTAGAAATCTCCAATGTGGTTACAATTGTGGGAAATAAAGAACAAACCTAATGTTCAAAAGACTTCTTCTTGACTCAAAATGTTGAATACATGCATCAACTAAGAACATTATATGTTATTACTAAAGGGCAAGTCCATCCCTCAAATATAAAATTGCATTGTAAATCACCCCCAAAAACTGCAATAGTTAGAAAACTGAAATACAATATGTAACAAAGCCTTCTCATAACAGAAGGTACCTTGCAGTCTCATGCTATATGAATGGCATTGCCCACAAAATGTAATTTCTCACTCCCAGGTATCTGTTACATGAAGGCTTTGTTCCATTTTTATGTTCTGAGGATCTGAGTATTCCCTCAGCCCAGATACCCCAGTCTAACACCACTCGCTTAACCTATAGAGAAGCCCCTCTTGCTGGAGGCTTGCAGTCTTCACTGGGGGTTGATTGCCCCCTGGACTTAGTGCAGGGTATCAGAGCTGAGGTTGTGAATACTCGAAGGAACCAACATGAAACAGGCAAACAGGGCACAACTGGTGAGACACTAGCCAAAGCATGGTACAGGTGGGTTTGGCAGAATCGTAGTCAGGGACAGAGCCAAGTTCAGAACACAGAGAGTCAGTCATTGGATCAAGGTACAAGGGGATCAAGAGAAAATATTGTCAGGTCACGGTCCGGGGTAAGGGCAGGTGGCAAGCAGTCAAAGGAGAAGAATAGGCAAGAGTCGGGAACCAGTAGAATACATAAAGGAACTTTAAGAACCAATCAGAGGACTGAGAAAATAAAGCTAAGAAGCTAAGAAGATGATTGGAAGAAGATTTAAACTTGAGGCCAAAAAAACAGTAACAGAAATCTTCCAAAAAAAAGTCAGAATCAGCCACGAACCGAGAAAGAGACGGAACACGCGGGGAGCTTTTACTCACAGGCAACTTCTAAACTATTGTGGTTTTGGGTGAGATTAAATTTGCCCTTTCATACTAGTACATTCGGTTTTCTTTATTCTAAAAGGGAATCCAGCCCTGTCTAAAAACTGTCCAATGAACCATCATTACCACATTTTCTGGTTGACTGGTCTTATTTTTTTTTTTTGTTTGTTTAAAAATTAAATGATATTAAATAATTGTTACATTCATGGTAAGTGTATTTTATTCACCAGCACTTTGTATCTTTCCTTCTGTTAATGTTATCTGCCCTTGACAGTTGCATGCTGTACAGTTTGATTTCTTGTTATACTCTGAGCTTTAGACACTATTCATAATGTCATTTAAATAAGTGCACTAAAGTGATGCTTGAAGCACATAATGTTTTTTTTCTGAATTGAGACCAAAATTCCTTGGATGAGAATCTATGTGCAGCCACTTTTGTTTTATCAGCTCACAGTGGAGCAGAAACCTTTTATTGCAAAAATGGAAAGATGCAAGTTGAAGTATTTCTTGGGTTTAGCTACTACCATCAAATATTTAAACCCATTAAGATACAGCAGATCCTACCCTTTAATAGCAATCCACCCTTTAAATAGCAGGACCTACCCTTTAAAATAGCAGATCCTAACCCTTTAATAGCAGATCCTACCTTTTAAATAGCAGATTCTTCTAACCCTTTAAATAGCAGATCCTACCCTATAAATAGCAGATCCTACCCTTTTAAAGGCTATGTGAACCCTATAGAAATGTTGGGGATTTTTTAAAATTCAGTAAATCCTTGAATTTAAAAAATTTAAGAAATCCCAGAATTTTTCGAAAATTTCAACTTGGTTCAGAAAAAGTCAGATAGCAAGTATTTCTGGAAACTAAATTGTAAGATCTTGGAATACCGCCTCGGAACCGCGTTTAGATCTGTGATCCGTTCCATTTGTAGTAACTACCAGGAGCAGGGGAGCAACTGCAGTGATCTTATACCTAAGTTTCTAAAGCCTCATACACATGTATGATTTTGCACCCGAGAAATGACCCCGAGTGGTGTGCTCACGCATGTCTTGAGCTCGGGGGTCGCCTAGCGGCGAAAATCAAAAGTTCTGGTCCGGTCTTTTAAACACTGATTGCGCGTATGTTTCATTCATATGCCCGATCAGCTGTTTTATAAACAGCTGATCATGAAGGGGCCCAGCCTACAATCTAGCAGGGGGGGCTGCACTTTTTTTTTTAAGATTCATTTTTTTCATTCAAAATGGATCAATATTGAGTGTACAATCTACTGACTTTGATTGGGCAGGATGGAAAATTTAAGTTGGTCATACAAATATCTGATATGTTTTTGAGAAATTTGACTAATTTTGATATAATTGATACTGTATAAATAATCAGTGTTTTAGTTCTGGAAAATTCAGTTTTTCTTCTGTTATTACTAGAATACGTTAGTGGGTGTTATCTAGTACAAGCTTTTGGCACCAGGTTTCTAAAATAACTTAGGGCAAGGCCACGTGATTGCGTGTACAATCCTGGTGAGATTGTGCGCATTTTCAAAAAAACTTAAACAGACGCATGAACTGCAACTCATGGAAACTCATTGGAAACCTTATGAAACTGCAGATTTTTTGCAAGGGCCAAACGTGCTAGTGTTGCCTAACCCTTTGGTGGGTGTTTGGAAGAAGAAAAGCACTTTCTCTCCTCATGATTGAAAGGGTATAGTTAATTGGTTAAATAACCTACACTTGGTGGTTTTTGTTTAAACAATTATTTGCTTCACAAAGTGAGTGGGCAACTGAATAAAGGTGGCTGTTTAGGGCGTTAAAAAATGAAAGGAGTTCAAAACATTAAACAAGAAAGGCTTTAAAAGAAAAACTGCTGTTTGTGTATTAGTTTTAGGATATTTAATATTAATTAATATTAATATTTAGGATACTAATACTAGTGTTTGCATTTGAAAACATACATTTTAGATTATCATTCAATTACTTCCATACTTGGATGTACATTCCTCCTTATCTCTCATGCTCCCTCTTCCCCATCTCCTCCCTCCATTATCTCATTAGCCCCCTGATCCCCCCATACCTAGTTTTAAAATCTCCTCCAACCCCCTAGCCCCTCTCCCTCCCAAAATATCTGCCCATCAATTAAGTGCAGTTCATCTTCTACTAAAGAAGCCGTAGCCAAACAGAAAAGTCAGTCCAGTTCTCTAAAAAACCCAAACCCCACTCCTTACACACACCTCTTAGCCAACACATTAATACTACTAAGCTCCTGTTGTCTCCCTAGCGTAGCACGTGGGCTGCGGTAGTATTTCGAAACACATCCTTGAAGTTCTTACTTTTAATTTGGCCCCAAACTCTCGGAAATCATTTCTAAGGACCTCTCTCCACCTCTAACTTTGTCATGGCACCAACATGAACCAACCACCAGGTCACTCCCGCCCCACCTAATAATCTGTCTACATGATCCACACGTGTCGAACCCTAGCACCAGGCAGACAAACCCACAGTTCGGCATAGGTTTTGACGGCAGAGTCCCTACCACTACCACCCTTATCCCTTCCTAGTTCTCCTCCCTTATATTAGAGATGGCAGTCCCCTGGGTGCTCAAGGAATTGGCCTGCTCCATAATCTACTTCTAAGCAGTTGTCCTCCTCATCTGCACTAAAATGACAAATCGGCATTTCCACCCTCCAGTTTACTGGCGCCTGCCAGTACCTGCATTTCCCCCAGGTTTGCCAAGCCCTACATGCTGCAAGTTCCTCTTTAGATTCTGCAACCTCAATTCTAATTTGGTGACTGTCAAGAAGCCAACGCTGGAGATCCCCCCCCGCGATGTTGTAGGCTGGGCCTCAACGATCAGCTGTTTAAAAGCAGCTGATCGCGTGTATGAATAAACATACGCGCGATCAGCTGTTTAAAAGACACACCCCGATCTTTCGGTTCAGGTTCCCTACATTCGGTCCGGTCTTTTAAACCTGATCGGTGTGTTTGTTTCTTTCATACACGCGATCATTTGTTTAAAAACAGCTGATCCTGGAGGTAATTATGGGCTTGTGGTGGGCTTCTGTTACCGCCTGGGTGTGGCAAGGCAGTAGTCACTGTGATAAAAAGAATTGCTTTTATTATCAATCAAATGGAAATATTGGCTTTGTGCATGGCTGGCTTGAAGGGTATATATACATCCCTTTCTAACACACCCCTGTTTGACTCTAAATTCTGGCAATAGTAATATATTTAATTTAGATTATTATATATCTTAATATGAATAAGATAATTCCACAAACAATCAATATATACGTATTTTATATATTACCCTTTTAACTATAAAATCAAAATAACATTTATTTAGGTACACGTATTCTTAACAATAACGGCTAAAAACTATTAATTAAAAGCATGCTACAAACAAGGACTAATAACAAGTTAAACATACAAAACATGAACAAAGGTATTACCGGTATCCAACGATAGCTACCTCATGAAGTGCATGGGCCTTAAGTCTTCCCCTCTAAAGAAAGAGTAAGAAGAAGCCTCAGATAGCTGGAGTTGTGGCTTGAAGACTCCCAATCCTAGCACTGTGGACTTCTGATTTTGTCCACCTTGCAGGAGTTGATTGGTCAGTTCAACATCTCTTTTGTGCTACCAGTCTACCTATTTTCCCTCCAGAATTAAGTGAAATTCACTAGCACTTCAAGAGTAGCAGGACCGTCCTCGGCATACCTTCATTAGAATGCAGGTTTGGTGTCTTCACCTTGTGGAATGAAGATAACAGGTGTTACCTCTATTGTGTTCTTTAATAATAGATGGACATAAAAGAGTCATAAACCAAGGGAGTCCTGATCTAAGCAAAGGTTGTAAAGCATCAGTTTCCTGTGAGAGCCATCATTGACTACAGCTACCCAGAAAAAGATCTTCCAGTCACATGGATGTAGGATGGTGAGATGTCTTTAATATAACCTGGATGGATGGCCTCTACCCTCATTTTAAAAAGCCAAAGGGTGGGGAGTAAGAAGCCTGTTATATTGATCCAGTGCGCAAGTATGAGGAATGCGAATGTTTGCTAATGGTAATGAAAGTAAAAAAGGTTAGAAGTTGGGACCTTCCAGACTGGGGTTACCTGAAAGTGGTTTAATTTTTCTTTTGTTTATAATGTATGCCAGTGTGCAGATAATATGATATTTTATGGGGTCCAGGAATGTGCATGTGCAAGGAAACAACACTTGAGAATGAGAACATAGTTTGTGTATTCTTGATGGTGGAAGAGAATCACAGCTTTATTCACTATAACAAGGTAGAGAAGCCACTACAATTCTTTCGTCAAAAATGTCCTGGACAGTGGCATACACAAGGAATCCTCTGTGCCCCCAGCAAAACTATAAAGGGATCCTATGTCATGCATCATCCACAGTGATCTGCTCTGCCATGGTCCCTCCAGTACCCCCTGATTGTCTACCCACATTTTATTAACTGTAAGTATAGTGAACATGTTGGTACTGGGGGGGGGGCTTCTTCACTAACTTAAACTAAGTAAAGTCTATATAACACACTGGCCTTGTTATTGGCTCCTCCCCCCACTGTCCCATTCATCTCTCTCTTTGCTGCTTTTCAAGGCAACAGGGACCTTTAACTGCTCCCCTACTATATATTCATGTCATTGCACTATTCTTTGTGCTTCAATACAAACTGGGCAGTGATGAGTCATAGCTCCCCCACCCTTTATTGCAAATAGCTAGTCATTCAGTCCTAACTTTCATAACTGTCACTATGTCTTTATAAAAATATAAAAATACTTGGGCACACAGTGGCTGAGACAGACTGAGTTCAAATCCACCTTTGACACATCCTGGAACCTTTAACTGCTCCCCCTCCTATATTATTCATGTCATTGCACCAACCGCCTAGCCCGTTCTTTAATGCAATTTAGATGACAAAATGAATGGGCCAGATAGGAACATCTCAGATAAAAATCGCTGCTTTGTACAATGTGGTCTTTATCTCAAATCTATCCAATACTGCCTGTGTATGGCCACCATAGGCTTTGTGCTTCTATCAATACAAACTGTGCATTTATGAGTCATAGCTACCCCACTTTATGAACAATAGCTAGTGATGATGTCATCATTTCAATGTCTTGTTTTTCTTTTATACAAAGAATACTTGAGCAGCACATGTGCAGAGTAGTGCAAGGAGTCTCTGTGTTCTCCCTGTGCTTGCAATGGTTTTTCCTCCGGACACTCCGTTTCCCCACATAAATCGCTTTGTATGCATCAATGTGCATGTAGTGCAAGGATGTATTTCTATAGGCAACACTATCAACTGACTACCACTGGCTGGAACATGCCTGTAGGTAAGAGCCTATGTTGGTAGAAAGTGTTGGTGTCTGCTGAAAACAGACCGTAAGGCTCGCTGCATCTGCTTACATCTGCAATTTAAACAAAACTTTTGACCCTACAACCTATGATATGTCTTTATGGTCTCCAAGCTTTAGGGGAGGAGTCCAAACTACAGATAGTAAGAAGAGGAGATGCCCAACCATAAAGGTTACGTCCTCATCATAGGCATTCCCCATTAATAAAGGCTACGGCCCGCACTGTAAGCATAATTAGTTCAGCTGCGCCAATGTGCCAATTTGAAGAAATGAAGAAGCTTTTAAGGCTCCTACACACATAGGATTTTTCACACCACTGAACGACCCCGAGTTCAAGATATACGTGTCACACGCTCAGGGTCATTTGTCGGGTGCAAATTCGTACATCTGTACGAGGCTTTAGAATCCTTCATGTATAGAATCACTGCAGTTGATCCCCTCTGCTCCCCTGGTAGTTACTGCAAATGGCCCGGATCCCAGATTCTAAACGCGGTTTCTGAGCCGTTTCAGATTTAGTCCGGAAATCTTGCTATCTTACTTTTTCTGAACCAAGTTTGAAAATTTCGAAAAATTCTGGATTTCTTAAATTTCAAAAATTTGAGGATTTACTGAATTTTATAAAATTCCCCCAAAATTCGAAAGGTCAGAATAAATTTCTATAGGGTTCACTGACCTGTAGGATCGGCTATTTAAAGGGTAGAATCTGCTATTTAAAGGGTAGGATCTGCTATTTAAAGGGTAGGATCTGCTATTTAAAAGGTAGGATCTGCTATTTAAAGGGTAGGATCTGCTATTTAGGTAGGATCTGCTTTTATAGGGTAGGATTGCTATTTAAAGGGTAAGGATCTGCTATTTAAGGGTAGGATCTGCTGTATCTTAATGGTTTTAAATATTTGATGGTAGCTTACAAACCCAAGAAATACTTCAACTTGCATCTTTCCATTTTTGCAATAAAAGGTTTCTGCTCCATGTGAGCTGATAAAACAAACTGTGCTGCACATAGATTTTTCATCCAAAGGATTTTGGTCTTCAATTCAGAAAAAAAACATTATGTGCTTCAAGCATCACTTAGTGCACTTTTTAAATGACATTATGAATATGGTCTAAGCTCTGATATAACAAGAAATCAAACTGTACAGCATGTAACTGTTCAAGGGCAGATAACATTAACAGAAGGAAAGATCAAAAGTGCTGGGTGATAAAATACATTACCTGAACCGTACACCAATTATTTACACTATCATTTTTAATTTTAAACAAACAAAACAAAAATAAGACCAGTAAACCAGAAAATGTGGTAATGATGGTTCATTGGACAGTTTTTTGACAGGGCTGGATTCCCTTTTAGAATGAAAAGAAACCGAATGTTACTAGTATGAAAGGGCAAATTAATCTCACCCCAAAACCACAAATAGTTTAGAAGTTGCCTGTCAGTAATAAGCTCCCCGCGCTGTTCCGTCTTCTTTCTCGGTTTTTGGCTGATTCTGACTTTTTTTGGGAAATTTCTTTCTGTTTTTTTTGGCTCCAAATTCAAATCTTCTTCTAATCATCTTCCTAGCTTCATTTTCTAACTCCTCTGATTGGTTCTTCCTCCTGTGACTGCTTGCCACCTGCCCTTACCCCCGGACCGTGACCTGACAATATTTTCTCTTATCCCGCCACGGGAGGCAGCCCACCCCGCTGCCCCCCCCACCCGCCGTAACACCTTCCCAGCAGCCCCTCCCAGCCCCCCCCCCGCCCCGTACTCTCAGGGAGGGGAAGGAAGGACTTTTTTTTGGCCCTTTATAAATATGGCCCTTTGTTTAATACATTTTGTGGCCAATGCCATTCAATAGCATGAGACTGCAAGATACCTCTTCTTTTTCGGGAAGGCTTTGTTCCATATTTTCAGTTTTCTAACTATTGCAGTTTTTGGGGGGTGATTTAAACATTTTTAATTTGAGGGATGGACTTGCCCTTTAATAAAACATATACAGGGAGATTCAATAAAAGTTCTTATTGTTTAAAATGGTGCTAATTTTGCCCCAACCAATCATCTATTAACATTTGAAAGCTAACATCTGATTGGTTTGGGCAAAATTAGCACCATTTTAAACATAAGAACTTTTATTGATAACCCTGATAATGTTCTTAGTTTGATCCATGGATTCAACATTTTGAGTCAAGCAGTCTTTTCACATTTACAACAATACACCTTTGAACATTAGGTTTGTTCTTTATTTCCCCAATTGTAACCACATCGGAGATTTCTACCAACTTTGTCTAGCCTGTTTCCGAAGGCCTGTTGTTAGAACTCTGACAACTCTTTAAAGTATAGTATAGTATAGTATTGAGGTTGAATAAGACATACGTCCATCCAGTCCAACCTACTCAGAATTATGAAGGGGAGGAAAAATTCCTTCCTGACTCCAAGTGGCAATCGAAATTTCCCTGGATCAACTCAACTTTATATATCAGTAGTAATAGTAACCTGCACATTCCTTGTCCAAAGCTCATTCAGCTTTTTTTTTTTAACTGACCAAAGAACCTGCCATAACAACGTCCACTGGAAGACAGTTCCATAGCTTTACCGTTCTCACAGTGAAAAACCCTTTCCGAACTTGAAGCCTAAACTTCTTTCCTCAAGTCTTAAGGGATGTCCTTGTGTCCCTCTGACAGTTTCTATTGGTGGAACAATGCCCAGATAGTTTATTTGTATGCCCGTTAATGTATTTATACAACAGTAATCATATCCCCCGCAAGCACTTTTCTCCAGAGTACATGATCTCTCTTCATATTCAAGCTCCCCCTTATTATTTAGTTGCCTTTTTCTGAACTCTTTCATTTCAAAGATGTCCTTTTTGTACAAAGAATTCAAATGCCCTGCATATTCCAAATGAGGCCTTCCCAATGCTTTGTAAGAGGGAGAATAACATTTTCCTCCCTTGAATCCATACCTCTCTTATACAAGACAATACCATGCTGGCTCTAGCCCCTTAGCAGCCCAAGTGACAATCTATCTAGATCCCCTGCAACGATTGCACACCCTCTAAAGCTTTTAATGTTTAACAAAGTTTTGTGTCGTTAGCAAACACAGAAACTTGCTGACAATACCCACTTCCAATCATTAATAAAGATTAAATAGAAGCGGCCCAACACAGAACCCTGTGGCACCCCACTTAGCACTTTAGTCCAAATGAGGAAGCCCCACTTACAACTACTCTCTGCATCCTATTCATTAACCAATTTTCTTCCATGTACATGTGCCTCCCCAGACCAACAGACCTTAGCTTATACATTAGTCACCTAGGGGACTGTATCAAAAGCCTTTGCAAAATCCAAGTAAACTACTGTACTGCTATGCCAGAGTCTAAATTTCTACTCACTTCCTCATAAATTCCAAGCACGTAGTTTTTGACAAGATCTTTTCCTCCTAAATCCATGTTAATTATTCTTTAAATAGGCAAGTCCTTGAAACCAAAGGGTAAGTGCTAAAAATACACATACCATATTCTTCAAGTTGCTTTATAGGGAAAAAGAGAATATTATGACTTTTTAGTGACATTGGTTAATAAATACGTTTTCTATTGAAAGAAATTGTTCTTCTGAAATACTGCTCCAAGAGATATGCTGACCAGCTTTAATTGAAGCTCTCTTATTTTTTATTGCACCTCAGACATGTATTAATAGTATAGTATAGTATAGTTTTGAGGTTGAATAAAGACATACGTCCATCCAGTCCAACCCATCTAGCAATATCCTCATTTCCTGCCTAACTGTTGATCCAGAGGAAGGCAAAAACCCCCCACCAAAATTTATGAAGGGGGAAAAAATTCCTTCCTTCACTCCAATGGCAATCGGAAATTTCCCTTGTCAACTACTATTATGTATCAATACCAGTACTTGCAACATTCCTTGTTTGCAGAAACTCATCCAGCTTTTTTTGAAACTGACCAATGAACCTGCCATTACAACGTCCACGGAAGACAGTTCCATAGCTTTACCTTTCTCACAGTGAAACCCTTTCCGAGCTTGAACTAAACCTTTTTTCTTCAAGTCTTAAGGATGTCCTTGTGTCCTTTGACATGTTCTATTGGTGAACAATGCCCCAGATAGTTTATTGTATGGCCCTTTAATGTATTTACCATTAATCTATCCCCACGCAAGCGCCTTTTCTCCCGTACATAATTGTAACTTTTCCAGTCTCTCTTTATCATATTCAAGCTCCCCCAATCCCCTTATTAATTTATTTGCCCTCTCTGAACCCTTTCCATTTCAAAGATGTCCTTTTTGTACACAGGATTCCAAAATTGCACGTGCATATTCCAGATGAGGCCCTTACCAATGCTTTGTAAAGAGGGAGAATACATTTCTCCCTTGAATCCATACCTCTCTTTATACAAGACAATACCATGCTGGCTCTGGCTTGTTGCCGCCTGGCACTGCTTGCTACTTTAAGTTTGTTATCCACCAAAACTCCAAGATCCCTTTCCAACAGGGATTCACTTAAACACAGAGCCATTTATAGTATAGTAGCACAAGTATTTTTAAGTCCAAAATGCATCACCTTACATTTATCAACATTGAATTTCATCTGGCCACTTAGCAGCCCAAGGATAACATCTAGATCCCCCTGCAACGATTGCACATCCTCTGAAGTTTTTAATGGTCGCACAAGTTTGTGTGTCGTCACAAACACAAAAACCTGCTGACAATACCCACTTCCAAATCATTAATAATAGATTAATAGAAGCGGCCCCCCACACAGAACCCTGTGGCACCCCCACTTAGCACTTAGTCCAAATGATGAAGCCCATTAACAACTACTCTCTGCATCCTATTCATTAACCAATTTTCTATCCATGTACAAATGTGACCTCCCCAGACCAACAGACCTTAGCTTATACATTAGTCTCCTATGGGGGACTGTATCAAAAGCCTTTTGCAAAATCCAAGTAAACTACATCTACTGCTATCACAGAGTCTAAATTTCTACTTACTTCCTCATAAAAGCCAAGCAGTTAGTTTGACAAGATCATTCCTCCTAAATCCATGCTGGTTACTACTTATAATGTCATTCCTAAAACATACTCTAGAACAATGTTCCTTATTAAACTTTCCAGTATCTCCCCATCACTGAAGTTAAACTTACAGGCCTGTAATTACCCGCTGTGAACGACTACCCTTTTTGAATATTGGAATAACATCAGCCTTTTTCCAAACATGAGGGATCAGCAAAATAAGAAACAATGGCCTAGATAAACTGAACTTAGCTCCTTAAGTACCCGAGGATGTTATCCGGTCCAGGAGATAAATATGATCATTTTCATATACCTCTTTATGGTTAATATTGTTGACTAAACCCCACTGCGGAATGGATTAGGTAACCACTGACTGAGCCTTAGGTGTGAGGTACAGTTTAATTGATGTCTCTACTTATAATTATATTAAATATACATTTTTTATGTGGGCATTCCGAGAGTGAAAAGGGTCTTTAAGGTCCTGCAAGGGTAAAAAGCTGTAAGCTGATCAATCCCGATTATGGAGCTTATGCAAGCACCATAGGTATAGTGGGGTAAAAGATTGTCTTTATTCAGCCTTAGCTACTCTGCTGGTGCTAGTCTGATAATTTCTTCTTGTGCCGTTTTTCTTGTCAGACATAATGGACAGCTCTTGTTCAGGCATTAAAAACTTACTCCTTATAATGTCACTTTTCTATGTCACAACAATCAATAACATACACAATAGATCGACTCTATCTACAGTGTAGCAGTATAAAGCGTTAATAGACTTGCACGCCAGCTGCTCTATATGAGATCTGACTTCTTTACGGAAGTCTTAAGCTGTTTTAATGGGATTATCCTCTGTAAAAGTCAAGTATTTCTAATTGTTTTCTATGCCACATTTATGCAAAATGCTGTAAACATGCCATTGTGCCTACTAGTAAATACGTGCTATAATTCATTACAATGTCAGATCTCCTGATTTGTGCAATCTGCATACGTTAGGGCCTATTTATAAACGTGCAGTAGTAGAGGTAATTTTCCAACATTGTGGTAAAGTAACGAAAATGATTTGCTTAAACACAAGTGGCCACCTAAGGAATAAAAAAACCTCACGTGATGGTTGTATGTAGGTGTGCTTCTCTTCATTGTAGTTTCGGTTAATAGAGAGAACTTTGTGTCAACATTATTTATTTGAGCATTATATGTGTACATCTGTGACTATCTGGACTATCTTGTGACTATCGTGTCTAAACTTTGGCACCATTCCTCGGGACCATGCCAATCAGGCAACATTCCATGGATATTGCATGCACACACACCGATCATATTCCCCGGTAAGGCTGTGTAAAAAATTGCATGGGTTTTCATTTGGCTGAACCACCGACATCAGACTGTTTGTTTTGTCCGAAAAGGACAAATGGGCGATTGAATGTTTCAAAAAACCACAGTGAGAGTCTGTCCTCCATGTACCGCACACACGTCGCTGCGTACTGTCAGCCACAGCTTCTTTTGCTGTGACCAGCAGTCCTTCGAACCTGGCCAACTGGTCGGAAGTGCTGAACTGTCAGCCAGCCGAAGCATCCAATGGCATGTAACCGGCTTAGACAGCATCTATCTGGGTGAAGTTCATTGTAGTGACCGTGTCAGAAATCCAGTCAAATCTTCAAGTCTGCGACCACTATATTGCGATACTTGCAACTATTGCAGAATATATAGAGGTGTCATGTAGCAGGAACCACTCTGGACATGTACAATCCTGTTATCCCATGTGTGCACAGACAACGTACCTCAACCTCCAGCCCAGGAATCAAAACTCACACAATGTGCGGTTGAATCAATAGCTTAACCAAGCAAGGATATTGTCATATACATACTCATTTAAAATAAATGAAAACATGGGGGATTATATTAAAAACACATCTCATATACAGACGTGTGGTAAACAGGCTTGATGCATTTTGCAGATAAATCAGAAGCTTTTATAGTTTACGGACTGTAATAAACCTTATCGCTAAATGTGTATTATGCCCCTTTTCTGTTACCCAACAGCCTTAGCACAAAAACATAGGTGAGAACCCCTATACTCTTACCCTGAGGTGACTGTGAAGGCATAGGATTTATCCCCAAGGCCAATAACAGCTTCCATTGGCTGTAGAGATGGACTAGAACTCGAACCCGTGTTCGAGCCGAACTATTCGAGTTTGAACAAATTCGACTTTTCGAACTTCCCGGACCAGGATTTTCGATATTTTCCAGATTTTCGATAATTAGTGAATGTTCGGCTGTTTGAGAATCGAATCCGCAAGTAAAATGTCCATTAAAACCTATACGCGAGCATCGAATCCGCAAGTAAAATGTCCATTAAAACCTATACGCGAGCATCGAATCCGCGAGTAAATGTTCCATTAAAACCTATACGCGAGCATCGAATCCGCGAGTAAAATGTCCATTAAAACCTATACGCGAGCATCGCATCCGCGAGTAAAAATGTCCATTAAAACCTATACGCGAGCATCGAATCCGCGAGTAAAATGTCCATATAAAACCTATACGCGATCATCGAATCCGCGAGCTAAAATCCCATAAAACTATACGCGAGCATCGAATCCGCGAGTAAAAGTCCATTAAACCTATACACGAGCATCGAATCCGCGAGTAAAATGTCCATTAAAACCTATACACGAGCAATCGAATCCGTGAGTAAAAGTCCATTAAAAACCTATACACAAGCATGGAATCCGCAAATAAAATGTCCATTAAAACCTATACACGAGCATCGAACCGCAAGTAAAATGTCCATTAAAAACCTATACCCCAGCATGGAATCCGCAAGTAAAATGTCCATTAAAATCTATACACGAGCATCGAATCCGAAATAAAAATGTCCATTAAAACCTATACGCGAGCATCGAATCCGTGAGTAAAGTGCCCATTAAAACCTATACACGAGCATCGAATCCGCAAGTAAAATGTCCATTAAAACCTATACGCGAGCATCGAATCCGCGAGTAAAAGTCCATTAAACCTATACGCGAGCATCGAATCCGCTAGTAAAATGTCCATTAAAACCTATAAACGCGAGCATCGAATCCGCGAGTAAAATGTCCATTAAACCTATACGCGAGCATCGAATCCGCGAGTAAAATGTCCATTAAAACCTATACGCGAGCACGAATCCGCGAGTAAAATGTTCATTAAACCTATACGCGAGCATCGAATCCGCGAGTAAAGTGTCCATTAAAACCTATACACGAGCATCGAATCTACGAGTAAAGTGTCCATTAAAACCTATACACGAGCATCGAATCCGCGAGTAAAATGTCCATTAAAACCTATACACGAGCATCGAATCCGCAGTAAAATGTCCCATTAAAACCTATACGCGACATCGAATCCGCGAGTAAAATGTCCATTAAAACCTATACACGAGCATCGAATCCGCGAGTAAAGTGCCATTAAAACCTATACACGAGCATCGAATCCACAGTAAAATGTCCATTAAAACCTATACACAGCATCGAATCTCGAGTAAAATGTCCATTAAAAACCTATACGCGAGCATCGAATCCGCATAAAATGTCCATTAAAACCTATACGCGAGCATCGAATCCGAGAGTAAAATGTCCATTAAAACCTATACCGAGCACGAATCCGCAGTAAAATGTCCATTAAACCTATACACAGCATCGAATCCGCGAGTAAAATGTCCATTAAAACCTATACCGAGCATCGAATCCGCGAGAAAGTGTCCATTAAAACTATACCGAGCATCGAATCCGCGAGTAAAATGTCCATTAAAACCTACACGAGCATCGAATCCGCGAGTAAAATGTCCATTAAAACCTGTACGCGAGCATCGATCCGCGAATAAAATGTCCATTAAAACCTATACACGAGCATCGAATCCGCGAGTAAAATGTCCATTAAAACCTATACAACGAGCATCGAATCCGTGAGTAAAATGTCCATTAAACCTATACCGAGCATCAAATCCGCGAATAAAATGTCCATTAAAACCTATACACAGCATCGAATCCGCGAGAAATGTCCATTAAAACCTATACACGAGCATCGAATCCGCGAGTAAAATGTCCATTAAAACCTATAACGAGCATCGAATCCGCGAGTAAAATGTCCATTAAAACCTATACGCGAGCATCGAATCCGCAAGTAAAATGTCCATTAAAACCTATACACGAGCATCGAATCCACGAGTAAAATGTCCATGATACCTAGCATAGCATCGAATCCGCAAGTAAAATGTCCATGGTATCTACGCGAACATCGAATCCCGAGTAAACATGTCCTGATACCTAGGCGATAGCATCGAATCTCGGGAAGTAAAGTTTCCATTAAAACCTATAAGCGAGCATCGAATCCACAAGTAAAATGTCCATGTATCTAGGCACGAACACGAATCCGTGAGTAAAGTTTCCATTAAACCTATCACGAGCATCGAATCCGCGAGTAAAATGTCCATTAAAACCACTATACGCGAGCATCGAATCCGCGAGTAAAATGTCCATTAAAACCTATACATGAGCATCGAATCCGCGAGTAAAGTGTCCCATTAAAACCTATATCACGAGCATCGAATCCGCGAGTAAAATGGTCCATTTACAACCTATAAGACGGCATCGAATCCGGAACGAAATGTCCATTAAAACCTATACGCGATCATCGAACCGCGATAAATTCCATTAAAACCTATACACGAGCATACGATCCGCCGAGTAAAGGTCCATTAACAACAAACCTATACGCGAGCATCGAATCCGCAAATAAAATGTCCATTAAAACCTATACACGAGCATCGAATCCGCGAGTAAAATGTCCATTAAAACCTATACACGAGCATCGAATCCGCGAGTAAACTGTCCATTAAAACCTATACGCGAGCATCGAATCCGCGAGTAAAGTGTCCATTAAAACCTATACGCGAGCATCGAATCCACGAGTAAAATGTCCATGATACCTAGGCAATAGCATCGAATCCGCGAGTAAAATGTCCATGGTATCTAGGTGCGAACATCGAATCCGCGAGTAACATGTCCATGATACCTAGGCGATAGCATCGAATCCGCGAGTAAAGTTTCCATTAAAACCTATAAGCGAGCATCGAATCCACAAGTAAAATGTCCATGGTATCTAGGCACGAACATCGAATCCGTGAGTAAAGTTTCCATTAAAACCTATACACGAGCATTGAATCCGCGAGTAAAGTGTCCATGGTATCTAGGCGCGAGCATCGAATCAGCGAGTAAAGTGTCCATTAAAGCCTATACGCGAGCATCGAATCCGCGAGTAAAATGTCCATTCAAACCTGTACGAAGCACCGAATCCGCGAGTAAAATGTCCATTAAAACCTATACACGAGCATCGAATCCGCAAGTAAAATGTCCATTAAAACCTATACACGAGCATCGAATCCGTGAGTAAAATGTCCATTAAAACCTATACACGAGCATCGAATCCACGAGTAAAATGTCCATTAAAACCTATACACGAGCATCGAATCCACGAGTAAAATGTCCATTTAAACCTATACACGAGCACCGAATCCGCGAGTAAAATGTCCATTAAAACCTATACACGAGCATCGAATCCACGAGTAAAATGTCCATTAAAACCTATACACGAGCATCGAATCCACAAGTAAAATGTCCATTAAAACCTATACACAAGCATCGAATCTACGAGTAAAATGTCCATTAAAACCTATACACGAGCATCGAATCCGCGAGTAAAATGTCCATTAAAACCTATACACGAGCATCGAATCTACGAGTAAAGTGTCCATTAAAACCTATACACGAGCATCGAATCCGCAAGTAAAATGTCCATTAAAACCTATACACGAGCATCGAATCTACGAGTAAAGTGTCCATTAAAACCTATACGCGAGCATCGAATCCGCGAGTAAAATGTCCATTAAAACCTATACAACTAGCAATCGAATCCGCGAGTAAAATGTCCATTTAAAAAACCTATACAAGAAGCATCGAATCCGCGAGTAAAATGTCCATTAAAACCTATACACGAGCATCGAATCCGCGAGTAAAATGTCCATTAAAAACCTATACCGAGCATCGAATCCGCAAGTACAATGTCCATTAAACCTATACACCGAGCATCGAATCCCACGAGTAAATGTCCATGATACCTAGGCATAGCATCGAATCCGCAAGTAAAATGTCCATTATCTCGCGAACATCGAATCCGCGAGTAACATGTCCATATACCTAGCAAGCATCGAATCCGGGAGTAAAAGTTCCATTAAAACCTATACGCGAGCATCGAATCCACAAGTAAAATGTCCATTTATCGTAGCACGAACATCGAACCGGGATAAATTCCATTAAAACCTATACACAGCATCGAATCCGCGAGTAAAATGTCCATTAAAACCTAACACGAGCATCGAATCCGCGAGTAAAATGTCCATTAAAACCTATACAGAGCATCGAATCCGCGAGTAAAGTGTCCATTAAAACCTATACAGGCATCGAATCCGCGAGTAAAATGTCCATTTAAAACCTATAAGCGAGCATCGAATCCGTGAATAAAATGTCCATTAAAACCTATACGCGAGCATCGAATCCGCGAGTAAAATGTCCATTAAAACCTATACACGGACATCGAATCCGCGAGTAAAATGTCCATTAAAACCTATACGCGAGCATCGAATCCGCAAGTAAAATGTCCATTAAAACCTATACAGAGCATCGAATCCGCGAGTAAAGGTCCATTAAAACCTATACACGAGCATCGATCCGCGATTAAAATGTCCATTAAAACCTATACGCGAGCATCGAATCCGCAAGTAAATGTCCATTAAACCTATACGCGAGCATCGAATCCACGAGTAAAGGTCCATATACCTAGGCAAAGCATCGAATCCGCAAGTAAAATGTCCATTAACTAAAGGCGACATCGAATCCGCGAGTAAAATGTCCATGAACCTAAGGCATAGCATCGAATCCGGGTAGTAAAGTTTCCATTAAAACCTATACAGCGAGCATCGAATCCACAGTAAAATGTCCAATAACCTATACGCGAGCATCGAATCCGCAAATAAAATGTCCATTAAAACCTATACACGAGCATCGAATCCGAGTAAAATGTCCATTAAAACCTATACAGCGAGCATCGAATCCGCGAGTAAAATGTCCATTAAACCTATACGCGAGCATCGAATCCGCGAGTAAAAGTGTCCATTAAAACCTATACACGCGAGCATCGAATCCACGATAAAATGTCCATAACACTAGCAAGCATCGAATCCGCGAGTAAAATGTCCATTACTATGCCAGCATCGAATCCGCGAGTAACATGTCCATTAAACCTAGGCGATGCATCGAATCCGCGAGTAAAGTTCCATTAAAACCTATACACGAGCATCGAATCCACAAGAAAATGTCAATGGTAACTAGCCGACAGATCGAATCCGTGAGTAAAAGTTTCCATTAAAACCTATACCAGCATGATCCGCAGTAAAGTGTCCATGGTATCTTAGGCCGAGCATCGAATCAGCGAGTAAAAGTGTCCATTAAAACCTATACGCGAGCATCGAATCCGTTAGTAAAATGTCCATTAAACCTATACGCGAGCATCAAATCCGCGAGTAAAAGTCCATTAAAACCTATACGCGAGCATCGAATCCACAAGTAAAAATGTCCATTGTATCTAGGCAGGCGCCAATCGAAATCCGTGAGTAAAAGTTCCATTAAAAACCTATACACCGAGCATTGAATCCGCTGGTAAAGTGTCCATGGTATCTATAGCCGCGAGCATCGAATCCGCGAGTAAGGTGTCCATTAAAACCTATGCGCAAGCATCGAATCCGCAAGTAAAATGTCCATGATATAGGCGCGAGCAGCGAATCTGCAAGTAAAGTGTTCATTTAAAACCTATAGCGAGCATCGAATCCGCGAGTAAAATGTCCATGTATCTAGTGCACGAACATCGAATCCGCGATAAAGTGTCCATTAAAACCTAGTACGTGAGCATCGAATCCGTGAGTAAATGTCCATTAAAACTATACAGCGAGCATCGAATCCGCGAGTAAAATGTCCATACTCTAGGCGAGCACATCGAATCCGCAGTAAAATGTCCATTATATCTACGCAAGCATCGAATCCGCGAGTAAAGTGTCCATTAAAACCTATACGCGAGCATCCAATCCGCAAGTAAAATGTCCATGGTATCTAGGACGAGCATTGAATACGCGAGTAAAATATCCATGATACCAGGCGCGAACATCGAATGTTCGAACGCGAGAGCTCGAAAATAGCGCGAGTGAGAGTAAAATTGATTTTCAATGTCCTGGATATCGAACATGTTCCCCAGACCATTTCCCAGGTCCCACAGCCATTTACATTAAGTTACTATTAATATTTTTAATTGTATTTCATTAGAACTTTTGAAACTATTTGCCTCACATTGACTTTAATGGGTCCGTGTTCAAACTTTCCATATATGTTGAAAGTTCGAAAACGGACTGAACTTTCGAAAGTTCGGTCATCTCTATGGCTAGTAATCTGCTCTATGTCATTCTGTCCCCAGGGAGTCTTCCACGTGGATTAAACTTGGAAGAAGGACTTGCCCTTATTTAAGTTTTAACCAAGTGAAAAATGCCACATGTTCTCTGGACCAATAAACTAATTGTTCAAAAGAATTCTATGACCCATCTACTCAAATTATTACTATTATATCAGTAGTATTTGCAAAAACTGCATAAAACGCTTACTGATAAAGGTTTGGTCAAGTAATTAATTAGACATTGGTGAAATAAAAACACTAGTGGGTATCCAACTACTCAGAAGATATTTAAGCAATACTTTTAGAGTTTGTCATCACTGGGTGGGTAATGTGGGTATACACCACACTGTAACCTTTAGATGCTGTAAATTGGATTATTTCGCTAACGCACTCACCCAAAGTTATGCACCATTGGCACCATTTGTAAATGCAGCAGCAATTTGCTTCTGATAAAACACAAAGGAAGCCATGTGCAGTGGCAGAAAATGTAATATTTATGATTTCAATTTTAATATTATTTTTAATTTATAAGCAACTAATAAAAGTGGGTGTTTTTAGAGTGCTGCTCTCTTCTGTGTATTGTATGTGTCACGACCCTCCTGTCGGTCCGCTTTTCTACGCAGAACAGTTATCGGAAAACCCACTCAAGATAACCCGACAAGTCGATAAAACAGAACGGACAAGGAGGGGGTAGTGAACAAAACTGATTAACACACACTAAATATTTCTCAGTATCTATACGATAGCTGCCACCACATTCCAAGACATGGGAATGACCTGCTAAATATACTATGGGGTTATCCACACACCCTAAATTATAATAATACTGTAAGAAAAAGGAAAAGGTTATCCACACCTATTACTTCCAACACACAGTTTATGTTTATATATTCTAAAAACATTTTCTTCTATAAGTAGCTTACTTCGAAGACACAGGCTTCGTTTGGGATATCCTCAGAATAGGACAAGCCTTTAAATGATTTTATACCATAATTAAACGACACAAAAGAGTGCATAAATATAAAAAAAACTAAGTTAACTTACTGAACATAAAACGTAACACACAGGTGAGAGAGTAAATGGGATAAAAGAAAGAATAAATGGCATCTGAAAAGTCCTGAGCAGTCCAGGAAACTTGTTACCGGAAAAGTTCGGGAGAGAAAAAAAAATACACAAAACAAAAAAAAAAGGTAATCTCTATTATCAAAATGACACAGTGACCCCAAAATATAAATGGTCCAGAATACACCGAAAATGGCTTAGAAAAATGTTCCTTAAGATGTTACACATGATGTGTGCAGTATGTGAAATCATGAAGCAAAGGGGAGCCCGTTGGCGACCACCATTTAGATAACACCAGTGCACTGGTGTTATCTAAATGGTGGTCGCCAACGGGCTCCCCTTTGCTTCATGATTTCACATACTGCACACATCATGTGTAACATCTTAAGGAACATTTTTCTAAGCCATTTTCGGTGTATTCTGGACCATTTATATTTTGGGGTCACTGTGTCATTTTGATAATAGAGATTACCTTTTTTTTTTGTTTTGTGTATTTTTTTTTCTCTCCCGAACTTTTCCGGTAACAAGTTTCCTGGACTGCTCAGGACCTTTTCAGATGCCATTTATTCTTTCTTTTATCCCATTTACTCTCTCACCTGTGTGTTACGTTTTATGTTCAGTAAGTTAACTTAGTTTTTTTTATATTTATGCACTCTTTTGTGTCGTTTAATTATGGTATAAAATCATTTAAAGGCTTGTCCTATTCTGAGGATATCCCAAACGAAGCCTGTGTCTTCGAAGTAAGCTACTTTAGAAGAAAATGTTTTTAGAATATATAAACATAAACTGTGTGTTGGAAGTAATAGGTGTGGATAACCTTTTCCTTTTTCTTACAGTATTATTATAATTTAGGGTGTGTGGATAACCCCATAGTATATTTAGCAGGTCATTCCCATGTCTTGGAATGTGGTGGCAGCTATCGTATAGATACTGAGAAATATTTAGTGTGTGTTAATCAGTTTTGTTCACTACCCCCTCCTTGTCCGTTCTGTTTTATCGACTTGTCGGGTTATCTTGAGTGGGTTTTCCGATAACTGTTCTGCGTAGAAAAGCGGACCGACAGGAGGGTCGTGACACATACAATACACAGAAGAGAGCAGCACTCTAAAAACACCCACTTTTATTAGTTGCTTATAAATTAAAAATAATATTAAAATTGAAATCATAAATATTACATTTTCTGCCACTGCACATGGCTTCCTTTGTGTTTTATCAGAAGCAAATTGCTGCTGCATTTACAAATGGTGCCAATGGTGCATAACTTTGGGTGAGTGCGTTAGCGAAATAATCCAATTTACAGCATCTAAAGGTTACAGTGTGGTGTATACCCACATTACCCACCCAGTGATGACAAACTCTAAAAGTATTGCTTAAATATCTTCTGAGTAGTTGGATACCCACTAGTGTTTTTATTTCACCAATGTCTAATTAATTACTTGACCAAACCTTTATCAGTAAGCGTTTTATGCAGTTTTTGCAAATACTACTGATATAATAGTAATAATTTGAGTAGATGGGTCATAGAATTCTTTTGAACAATTAGTTTATTGGTCCAGAGAACATGTGGCATTTTTCACTTGGTTAAAACTTAAATAAGGGCAAGTCCTTCTTCCAAGTTTAATCCACGTGGAAGACTCCCTGGGGACAGAATGACATAGAGCAGATTACTAGCCATAGAGATGACCGAACTTTCGAAAGTTCAGTCCGTTTTCGAACTTTCAACATATATGGAAAGTTTGAACACGGACCCATTAAAGTCAATGTGAGGCAAATAGTTTCAAAAGTTCTAATGAAATACAATTAAAAATATTAATAGTAACTTAATGTAAATGGCTGTGGGACCTGGGAAATGGTCTGGGGAACATGTTCGAATATCCAAGACATTAGAAAATCAATTTTACTCTCACTCGCGCTATTTTCGAGCTCTCGCGTTCGAACATTCGATGTTCGCGCCTGGTATCATGGATATTTTACTCGCGTATTCAATGCTCGTCCTAGATACCATGGACATTTTACTTGCGGATTGGATGCTCGCGTATAGGTTTTAATGGACACTTTACTCGCGGATTCGATGCTTGCGCCTAGATATAATGGACATTTTACTTGCGATTCGTTGCTCGCCCTAGAGTATCGGACATTTTACTCGCGGATTCGATGCTCGCTTATAGATTTTAATGGACACTTTTACTCACGGATTCGATGCTCACGTACTAGGTTTTAATGGACACTTTATCGCGGATTCGATGTTCGTGCCACTAGATACCATGGACATTTTACTCGCGGATTCGATGCTCGCTATAAGGTTTTAAATGAACACTTTACTTGCAGATTCGTGCTCGCGCCTATATCATGGACATTTTACTTGCGGATTCGATGCTTGCGCATAGGTTTTAATGGACACCTTACTCGCGGATTCGATGCTCGCGGCTAATAGATACCATGGACACTTTACCAGCGGATTCAATGCTCGTGTGTATAGGTTTTTTAATGGAACTTTTACTCACGGATTTCGATTGCGCCTGCCTAGATACAATGGACATTTTACTTGTGGATTCGATGCTCGCGTATAGGTTTTAATGGACATTTTACTCGCGGATTTGATGCTGCGTATAGGTTTTAATGGACATTTTACTAACGGATTCGATGCTCGCGTATAGGCTTTTAATGGACACTTTTACTCGCTGATTCGATGCTCGCGCTAAGATTACCATGGACACTTTACTCGCGGATCATGCTGGTATAGGTTTTAATGGAAACTTTTACTCACGGATTCGATCATGTCGGCTAGTTTACCATTGACATTTTCTTGTGGATTCGATGCTCGTTATAGGTTTTAATGGACACTTTACTCGCGGATTCGATGCTATCCCTAGGTTTAATGGACATTTACTCGCGGATTCGATGTGACCTAGATAATGGACATTTTACTCGCGGATTCGATGCTTGCTATGTTCATGGACATTTTACTCGTGGATCGATGCTCGCGTGTATAGGTTTTAATGGACACTTTACTCGCGGATTCGATGCTCGCGTATAGGTTTTAATGGACATTTTACTCGCGGATTCGTGCTCGCTGTATAGGTTTTAATGGCATTTTACTCGGATTCGATGCTCGTGTATAGGTTTTAATGGACATTTTATTTGCGGATTCGATGCTCGCGTATAGGTTCATGGACATTTTACTGTGGATTCGATGCTCGCTATAGTTTTAATGGAACTTTACTCCGGATTCGATGCTATGCCTCTAGGTATCATGGACATTTTACTCGCGGATTCGATGTTCGCCATAGATTACCATGGACATTTTACTTGCGGATTCGATGCTATTGCCTAGGTATCTGGACCTTTACTCGTGGATCGATGCTCGCGTATAGGTTTAATGGACATTTACTTGCGGATTCGATTGCTCGCGTATAGGTTTTAATGGACATTTTAATCGCGGATCGATGCTCGTGTAAGGTTTTAATGGACTTTACTCGCGGATTCGATGCTCTGTATAGGTTTTAATGGACATTTTACTTCGGATCGATGCTCGCGTATAGGTTTTAATGGACATTTTACCGCGGTTCGATGCTCCGTGTATAGGTTTTAATGGACATTTTACTCGCGGATTCGATGCTGCGTATAGGTTTTAATGGACATTTTATTCCGGGATTCGATGCTCGCTATAGGTTTTAAAGGACATTTTACTCGCGGATTCGATGCTGTATAGGTTTTAATGGACATTTACTCGCGGATTCGATGCTCTGTATAGGTTTTAATGGACATTTTACTCGCGGATTCGATGCTCGTGTTAGGTTTTAATGGACATTTTACTCGCGGATTCGATGCTGTGTATAGGTTTTAATGGAATTTATCCCGGTTCGATGTTCGTGCTACGATAAATGGACATTTTACTGTGGATTCGATGCTCGCGTATAGGTTTTAATGGAACTTACTCCGGATTCGATGCTTGCAGGTATCATGGACATGTTACTCGCGGATTCGATGTTTCGCGAGATAATGGACATTTTACTGCGGATTCGATGCTTGCCTAGGTATCATGGACATTTACTCGTGGGATTCGATGCTCGTGTATAGGTTTTAATGGACATTTTACTGCGGATTCGATGCTCGCGTATAGGTTTTAATGGACATTTTACTCGCGGATTCGATGCTCTGGATAGGTTTTAAGGACATTTTACTCGCGGATTCGATGCTCTGCGTATATTTTAAATGGACATTTTACTCGCGGATTCGATGCTCGTGTATAGGTTTTAATGGACATTTTTTGCGGATTGATGCTCGGTATAGGCTTTAATGGAATTTTACTCACGGAATCGATGCTCGTGTTAGTTTTTAATGGACATTTACTCGCGGATTCGATGTCGTGTATAGGTTTTAATGGACATTTTATTCGCGGATTCGATGCTCGCGTAACAGGTTTTAATGGACATTTTACTCGCGGATTCGATGCTCGTGTATAGTTTTAATGGACATTTACTCGCGGATTCGATGCTCGCGTATAGGTTTAATGGACACTTTACTCGCGGATTCGATGCTCGTGTATAGGTTTTAATGGACATTTTACTCGCGGATTCGATTGATTGTGTATAGGTTTTAATGGACATTTTACTCGCGGATTCGATGCGTGTATAGGTTTTAATGGACATTACTCTCGGATCGATGCTCGCGTATAGGTTTTAATGGACATTTTACTCGCGGATTCGATGCTCGCGTATAGGTTTTAATGGACATTTTACTTGAGATCGATGCTGCCGATAGGTTTAATGGACATTTTACTCGTGGATTCGATGCTCGTGTATAGGTTTTAATGGACATTTTACTCGCGGATTCGATGCTCGTGTATAGGTTTTAATGGACATTTACTCGCGGATTCGATGCTCGCGTATAGTTTTAAGGTTTAAGGGACATGTTTACTCGCGGATTCGATGCTCGTGTATAGGTTTTAATGGACATTTTACTCGGCGGATTCGATGCTCGTGTATAGGTTTTAATGGACACTTTACTCGTAGATTCGTCGTGCTCGGTATAGTTTTAATGGACAGTTACTCGCGGATTCGATGTCTCGCGGTATAGGTTTTAATGAACATTTTACTCGCGGATTCGGTGCTCGCGTATAGTTTTAATGGACATTTTACTCGCAGATTCGATACTCACATATAGGTTTAAATGGACATTTTACTCTCGCATTCGATGCTCGCGTATAGGTTTTAATGGACATTTAACTCGCGGTTTCTTTACTCGCGTATAGGTTTTAATGGACATTTTACTAGCGGTTTCTTTACTCGCGTATAGGTTTTAATAGACATTTTACTCGCGGATTCGATACTCGCGTATAGGTTTTAATGGACATTTTACTCGCGGTTTTTTTACTCGCGTATAGGTTTCAATAGACATTTTACTCGCGGATTCGATACTTGCGTATAGGTTTTAATGGACATTTTACTCGCAGATTCCATACTCACGTATAGGTTTAAATGGACATTTTACTCGCGGATTCGATGCTCGCGGATTCGATGCTCGCGTATAGGTTTTAATGAACATTTTACTTGCGGATTCGATACTCACGTATAGGTTTAAATGGACATTTTACTCGCGGATTCGATGCTCGCGTATAGGTTTTAATGGACATTTTACTCGCGGATTCGATGCTCGCGTATAGGTTTTAATGGACATTTTACTCGCGGATTCGATACTCGCGTATAGGTTTAAATGGACATTTTACTCGCGGATTCGATACTCCGCGAGCGGACCCATTAAAATGAAAAAATCCTCAAAAATACGAGGATTCTTCGAAAATACGTCGATTTTTCTAAAATACGTATTTTTTAAATATTTCGAAAATACATATTTTCATGCATTTTCAAAAATACGAGAAATCCTCGTAATTATGAAAATTTTAGAAAACGTGGTTCGGAAAAGTTTGGAAGGCGGAAAACCGGTGCCATTAAAACCTAACGCGAGCATCGAATCCGCGAGTAAAATGGCCATTAAAACCTATACGAGCATCATCATCCGCGAGTAAAATGTCCATTAAAACCTATACGCGAGCATCGAATCCGCGAGTAAAATGTCCATTAAAACCTATACGCGAGCATCGAATCCGCGAGTAAAAATGTCCATTAAAACCTATACGCGAGCATCGAAATCGCGAGTAGTAAAATGTCCATTAAAACCTATACCGAGCATCGAATCCGCGAGTAAAATGTCCATTAAAACCTATACCGGAGAATGAATCCGGAGTAAAAGTCATTAAAACCTATACACAGCATGAATCCGCGAGTAAAATGTCCATTAAACCTATACACGAGCATCGAATCCGCGAGTAAAATGTCCATTAAAACCTATCACGCAGATGGAATCCGCAATAAATGTCCATTAAAATCCTATACACGAGCATCGAATCCGCAAGTAAAATGTCCATTAAAACCTATACGGAGCATCGAATCCGTGAAGTAGATGTCCATTAAAACCTTCCTATACGAGCATCGAATCCGCAAGTAAAATGTCCATTAAAACCTATACGCGAGCATCGATCCGAGTAAAATGTCCATTAAAACCTATACGCGAGCATCGAATCGCGAGTGTAAAATGTCCATAAAACCTATACGCGAGCATCGAATCCGCGAGTAAAATGTCCATTAAAACCTATACGCGAGCATCGAATCCGCGAGTAAAATGTCCATTAAAACCTATACGCGAGCACATCGAATCCGCGGAGTAAAATGTTCATTAAAACCTATACGCGAGCACGAATCCGCGAAGTAAATGTCCATAAAAACTATACACGCATCGAATCCGAGTAAATGTCCATTAAAACCTATACACGAGCATCGAATCCGCGAGTAAAATGTCCATTAAAACCTATACACGAGCATCGAACCGCGAGTAAATGTCCATTAAAACCTATACCGAGCATCGAATCCGTGAGTAAAATGTCCATTAAAACCTATACACGAGCATCGAATCCGCGAGTAAAGTGTCCATTAAAACCTATACAAGAGCATCGAATCCGACAGTAAAATGTCCATTAAAACCTATACGCGCATCGAATCCGAGTAAAATGTCCATTAAAACCTATACCGAGCATCGAATCCGAGTAAATGTCCATTAAAACTATACGCGAGCATCGAATCCGAGAGTAAAATGTCCATTAAAACCTATACACGAGCATCGATCCCGAGAAAATCCATTAAAACCTATAAACAGCATCGAATCGGAGTAAAATGTCCATTAAAACCTATACACGAGCATCGAATCGCGGAGTAAAGTGTCCATTAAACCTATACGCGAGCATCGAATCCGCGAGTAAAATGTCCCTTAAAACCTATACACGAGCATCGAATCCGCGAGTAAAATGTCCATTAAAAACCTGTACGCGAGCATCGAATCCGCGAATATAAATGTCATTAAAAACCTATACACGAGCATCGAATCGCGAGTAAAATGTCCATTAAAACCTATACACGAGCATCGAATCCGTGAGTAAAATGTCCATTAAAACCTATAACGAGCATCGAATCCGCGAATAAAATGTCCCATTAAAACCTATACACAGCATCGAATCCGCGAGTAAAATGTCCATTAAAACCTATACAAGAGCATCGAATCCGCGAGTAAAATGTCCATAAAACCTATACAGAGCATCGAATCCGCGAGTAAAATGTCCATTAAAACCTATACGCGAGCATCGAATCCGCAAGTAAAATGTCCATTAAAACCTATACACGAGCATCGAATCCACGAGTAAAATGTCCATGATACTAGCAATAGCATCGAATCCGCAAGTAAAATGTCCATGGTATCTAGGCGCGAACATCGAATCCGCGAGTAACATGGTCCATGATACCTGGCGATAGCATCGAACTCGGAGGGAGTAAAGTTTCCATTAAAACCTATAGCGAGCATCGAATCACAAGTAAAATGTCCATGTTATCTAGGCACGAACATCGAATCCGTGAGTAAAGTTTCCATTAAAACCTACACGAGCATCGAAACGCGAGTAAAATGTCCATTAAAACCTATACACGAGCATCGAATCCGCGAGTAAAATGTCCATTAAAACCTATACATGAGCATCGAATCCGCGGAGTAAAGTGTCCATTAAAACATCACGAGCATCGAATCCGGAGTAAATGTCTTTAACCTATAAGCGGCATCGAATCCGTGAATAAAATGTCTTAAAACCTATACGCGAGCATCGAATCCGCGAGTAAAGTCCATTAAAACCTATACACGAGCATCGATACGCGAGTAAAATGGCCAAAAAACCTATCACGCGAGCATCGAATCCGCAAATAAAATGTCCAATTAAAACCTATACATGGCATCGAATCCGCGAGTAAATGTCCCATTAAAACCTATACCGAGCATCGCAATCCGCGATTAAAAGGTCCATTAAAAACCTATACGCGGCAATCGAATCCGCAAGTAAAATGTCCATTAAAACCTATACGCGACATCGAATCCCACGAGTTAAAGGTCCATGATACCTAGGCAATAGCATCGAATCCGCAAGTAAAAATGTCCATGGTATCTAGGCTGCGAAATCCGAATCGCGAGTAAACTGTCCATGATACCTAGGCGATAGAGCGCATCGAATCCGGGAGTAAAGTTTCCATTAAAACTATAAGCGAGCATCGAATCCACAGTAAAATGTCCATGAAACCTATACGCGAGCATCGAATCCGCAAAAAATGTCATTAAAACCTATACACGAGCATCGAATCCAGGAAAAATGTCCATTAAAACTATACACGAGGCATCGAATCCGCGAGTAAACTGTCCTTAAACCATATGCGAGCTCGAATCGCGAGTAAAGTGTCCATTAAAACCTATACGCGAGCATCGAATCCCACGAGATAAAATGTCCATGAACCTAGGCAATAGCATCGAATCCGCGAGTAAAATGTCCATGTATCTAGGTGGACATCGAATCCGCGAGTAACATGTCCATGTCCTAGGCGATAGATCGAATCCGCGCATAAAGTTTCCATTAAAACTATAAGCGAGCATCGAATCCACAAGTAAATGTCAATGGTATCTAGGCACGAACATCGAATCCTGAGTAAAGTTTCCATTAAAACCTATACAGCATTGAATCCGCAGTAAAGTGTCCATGGTATCTAGGCGCGAGCATCGAATCAGCAGAGTAAAGTTCCATTAAAGCCTATACGCGAGCATCAATCCGTTAGTAAAAGTCCATTAAACCTATACTGCGAGCATCAAATCGCGAGTAAAATGTCCATTAAACCTATACGCGAGCATCGATCCACAAGTAAAATGTCCATGGTATCTAGGCAGCGAAATCGAATCCGTGAGAAAGTTTCCATTAAAAATATACACGCAGCATTGAATCCGCGGTTAAAGTGTCCATGGTATCTAGGCAGCGAGCATCGAATCCGCGAGTAAGGTGTCCATTAAAACCTATGCGCAAGCATCGAATCCGCAAGTAAAATGTCCATGATATCAGGCGCGAGCATGAATCTGCAAGTAAAGTGTTCATTTAAACCATATATGCGAGCATCGAATCGCGAGGTAAAATGTCCATGGTATCTAGGCACGAACATCGAATCCGCGATAAAGTGTCCATTAAAACCTGTACGTGAGCATCAATCCGTGAGTAAAGTGTCCATTAAAACTATATGCGCAGCAGCGCGATCCGCGAGTAAAATGCTCATGATATCTAGGCGCGAGCAACGAATCCGCAAGTAAAATGTCCATGATATCTAGGCGCAAGCATCGAATCCGCGAGAAGTGTCCATTAAAACCTATACGCGAGCATCCAATCGCAAGTAAAATGTCCATGGTATCTAGGCAAGAGCATTGAATACGCGAGTAAAATATCCATGATACCAGGTCTGCGCGACTTTCGAATGTTCGAACGCGAGGAGCTCGAAATAGCGCGAGTGAGAGTAAAATTGATTTTCAATGTCTTGGATATTCGAACATGTTCCCCAGACCATTTCCCAGTCCCACAGCATTTACATTCAAGTTACTATTGATATTTTTTAATTGTATCTTCATTAGAACTTTTGAAACTATTTGCCTCACATTGACTTTAAGTGGGTCCGTGTTCAAACTTTCCATATAGTTGAAAGTTTTCGAAAACGGACTGAACTTTCGAAAGTTCGGTCATTCTATTGGCTAGTAATCTGCTCTCATGTATTCTGTCCCCCCACAGGGAGTTTCCACTGGATGATTAAACTGGAAGAAGGACTCTTGCCCTATTAAGTTTTAACACCAAGTGAAAAATGCCACATGTTCTCTGGACCAATAAACTAATGTTCAAAAGAATTCTATGACCATCTACTCAAATATTATATTAGTAATCAGTAGTATTTGCAAAAAACTGCATAAAACGCTTACTGATAAAGGTTTGGTCAAGTAATTATTAGGACATTGGTGAAAATAAAAACCACTAGTGGGTATCCAACTACTCAGAAGATATTTAGCAATCTTTTAGAGTTTGTCATCACTGGGTGGGTAATGTGGGTATACAACACTGTAACCTTAGATGCTGTTAAATTGGATATTTCGCTAACGCACTCACCCAAAGTTATCACCATTGGCACCATTATGTAAATGCAGCGCAATTTGTCTTCTGATAAAAACACAAAGGAAGCCATGTGCAGTGGCAAGAAAATGTACTATATTATGATTTCCAATTTTAATTATTTTTAATTTATAAGCAACTAATAAAAGTGGGTGGTTTTAGATGCTGCTGCTCTTCTGTGTATTGTATGTGTCACGAACCTCCTGTGGTCCGCTTTTCTACGAACAGTTTATCGGAAAACCCACTCAAGTAACCGACAAGTCGAAATTATAAACAGAACGGACAAGGAGGGGGTAGTGAACAAAACTGAGATAACACACACTAAAATTTTTCAGTATCTATCGATAATGCCACCACATTCCAAGACATGGGAATGACCTGCTAAAATATATCTATGGGGTTATCCACACACCCTAAATTATAATAATACTGTAGAAAAAGGTTATCCACACCTAGTACTCAACACACAGTTATGGTTATATATTCTAAACAATATTCTTCTATAGAGTAACTTCGAAGACACCAAGGCTCGTTTTGGGATATACTCAGAAAGGACAAGCCTTTAAATGATTTTATACCATAATAAACGAAACAAAAGAGTGCAATAAATATAAAAAAAACTAAGTTAACTACTGAACATAAAACGTAACACACAGGTGAGAGTAGAATGGGATAAAAGAAAGAATAAATGGCATCCTGAAAAGGTCCATGAGCAGTCCAGGAAACTTGTTACCTAATCTCTAAATATCAAAAATGACACAGTCCAAATATATGGTCCGTCCGATTGGTAGATGTTCCTTAATGATGTTATCACATGAATTGTGTGCAGATGTGAAAGTCATAGGAGCAGCCCGCGACCAACAGGGAGACCAGGGAAGGGTGGACAATTTCTTACTTTCCTCCAACAGATTTCATAGCAATGGTGAAAGGCATCTCATTGTTGAAAGACTCAGTCAGGACACACATATAATTAAGTGTTAAATTATTCAATGGAGCATGGTTGAAGAACATCCTCTATTGGAAAAATTTTAGTTTTACAGTGACTACCAATATTAAGAGGCGTTCCCAAAGATTGATTAAAAGACATAAAATAAGGAGAACAACTGGTTAGTGGGGACACATTCCACAATGAGGTCTACAGCAACATAGAGGGGCCCTCAGCTGCATGCAGGATTTCATGGCAAGAACTGGTTGTTTGTGACACTTCCTTCTGGTTTGTGGGGTAGGGCAGGCAAGATGAAAACCTTACACGGAAGAACATTTAAGGCTGTCTTTGCAGAAAGTTCGATCCACTCTCCCAAAGCCTTGTGGGAAAATGTTATATGGTCTGATGAGGTGGAACTATTTCACCATAAACTCCAAAAGGCAAACACATTACAAAGCACATCATCAAAAGAATCCAACACCACAGTGAAGCATGGTGGAGGGCAACATTGTGCTTTACTTCTTTGCTTTCTTAGCTGGAACTGATGCTTTAGTCAAGGTGAAGATATTCATTAATAGTTCAAAGATTGGTTTGTTTGTTACAAACTTTAAGGGAACTAGAAAGGGAAAGTTTAAGCATTAAACTTGATTGATTTGGCTTGAAGGGCTGCATTTTGGAGGGATATGTGTATTTGCGCGCAGATTTAAAACTCAAAATGGGAATGATAAGTTGTAGTGAACGCTTGTTTGGGCAAAAAAAACTTTTGGGTGTTACCCAGCCAGTGGTGCTAATCTTGATCATCAATCAGAAAGCTAACATCTGATTGGTTAGGGGAAAATTAGCACATTTTCAATGATAAGACTTTATTGAATCTCTCTGTATCTTTTGATGATTGGTCAAAAATTAGTTTTTTTTGACTTTAGTTACCCTTTAAGTATGGGTGCGCACAGTAATGAATAAGTAGATCAGTAGGTGTGTGACTGGGTCGGCATTGGGGTTTAAAAAACAAAAAATTTTATGATTGGTCAAAAAAATTTTTACTTTAGGTATGGCTGCCACAGAATGGATAAGTAGATCAGTAGGGTGTGTACCTGTGTCCGGTTGGGGGTTAAAAAAACAAACTTTTTTGATGATTGGTCAGAATTGTTTTTTGACTTTAGTTACCCTTTAGGTGTGGCTGCAACAGTAATGGGAGGGGTAGGGCAGTAGGTGTAGTAAATGTGCCACATGGGGTGAAAAACAACACCTTTTTTATTATTAATCAAAATTAATTTTTTGACTTTAGTTACCCTTTAAGTATGGCTGCCACAGTAATGGATAAGTAAATCAGTAGGTATGTGTACCTGGGTCTAGTTGAGGGGGTATGTCTTTTCTTTTTTGTGTTACAAACATAAAACTAATTTTTATTAAGGATACGGGTAAATCTAAATTAGTTTTTTTGACTTTAGTTAACCCTTTAATTATGGATCCCACCAGATGAATTAGTAGATTATTAGTTGTGTGTAACCTGGTCTGGTTGAGGGGTGGGTATGTCTTTTTGTGTTTACAACCATAAAACTATCTTTATTGAGAATAAATCTTAAATTAGTTTTTTTTTTTACTTTAGTACCCTTTTAAGTTGGCTGCCACAGTAATGGATAAGTAGCATTAGTAGGTGTGTGTATACCGGTGTTGGTTGAAGGGGTAATGTGTTTTTATGTTTATACCATAAACTATCTTTTTTTGAGGATAAAATCTAAAATTTTTTTGACTTTAGTTACCCTTTAAATATGGCTTCCATGGGAATGGAAAGGTAGGTCAGTAGGTGGGGTACCTGTGTCGTGTGGGGGGTTGGGGGTGCACCATTTGTATTTAGACCATGAAAAAAACTGTTTTGAATATATCCACATTTGGCAGTTGTTACCACTATAGTCTATGGGAAAAAATGTCCGGAACTTCGCCGATAACGCGGTATGTTAAATTTATGCTTCTACGAATTCTATGTCTCTACTCTAGAATTTCATGGCTCTAGACTCAAAAAATGTGGGAGAGAGATACAGTCCAAAAAGCGAAGAATAAAACTGAAGAAGAAGAAAAAGAAGAAGAAATAGAAAGAACAGTAATTGGCTTTTTCAAGCCCAAATTAATGAACAGGTAAATCATTAGTTCAGCAAAGCTGTACCTTTAACCACACCCCATGTTACTCTATTGGCGATGGCTACCTTTTCCCACTTTACTGCGGGCTCTCCCTCCTCCACTGTAATCTATTCAATCCACTACTCTTGCAGAACTTGCAGGAAATGAATTTCATTCATCAGTTAGAACACTGACTGTTAGCTGTATTTACACTTACTTAAACATGGACTGGATTAACAGAGTATCGTTTCTATTTGCATAATGCAATGATGTTAACTAAACTGTGGCAAATGAATTAAAGGCGCAGTTGATATCATTCGATTTTAAAGTTAAAGGGGTAGTTACATGATACCTTTTAAATTAAAGGGGAAGTTGATATGATACGCTTTAAAGTTAAAGGGGAGGTGATATAATACCATATTAAAGGGGAAATCAATATGAAAGTGTCAAATTAACTCCCATTTAACTTTAAAGCGTATTATGTAAACTTCCCCTTTAACTTTAAAGTTATCATATCAAACTCCCCCTTTAACAATAGGGTCCAACTCTTCTCACAATGTACTCTCTACTTCTCTAACATATTACTCCAAAATTGGACACAAGTACTGCAATGGATTATTGACACACAAGTCCCCCAGGAAAAAACACAATTTTGATGCACATCTAAATTTATCTTTGCAAAAACAAAAAAAAGGAAATGTGGAAAAGAAAAAATTTATTTGAAGCGTGAAAGACGTTCACATGAACATTTCAAAAGATTAACCACATCTATAGTCACACATTGATAGATGATGCTGCTCAATGCCACCAATATTCATTTGCTACAGTGTTAGTGTACAGTTTAAACAGCATTGCATTATATACATAGAAGCGAACTTGCTAATCCACTCCCCATCCGGTCCATATTTTATATAAGTGTAATATACATCTAGCAGGGCAGTCACCTGACTATCTGACCAAATTGGATTTACATACAGCAGTCTCACAGGAGCATAGTGGATTGAAACAAGATTACAGTTGAGCAGGAAGAGCAGCAAGGAAAGTGGGAAAGGTAGCATTGGCTTAGAATAAAGTGAGTGATTTAAAGGTACCGCTTTGCAATGGACTGAACTTTGATTCACACTCTACATCCTTTAAGCATTTGGTTAGAAAGCTAAAGAGGAACTTTATTTTATAGCAGCTTAAGGCACAAACAGGGAAGATGCAAAATCCCACGCTAAGGGGAAAATAAGTGCAAAACCCACGATACCTGCTGTATATTGTGGTGCGAAGGCTTTGGAATCATTTTGCATTGCCTGAGGGATTTCCGAAGATCCCCTTTGGAATTAGTACAGTTGCAAGCGATACAATAAATTAAGGAAAGGTTTTTCCACTTGTTTTTACCCGAAAACCCGAAAAAGAATCGTAACGAATAACAGTCATGTTCACACAATGTAATTATATATATATTATTTCATTAAAGGGCATTGTCACCCACCCACCCAAAACATTATAATCCCCCACACTACGGGCCCACCATGTAGTGTAGTTAAATCACTTACCTCACATCCCAGCTCCATAGGGTTCTCCTGTAGCCTCCCCCCCCAAAGTCCAAAACTAACCACCAGGAGGATAGCAGGGCTCTGCCTGCTATCTGCCTCCGGTAGATATTTCCATGCGTACTGCAGCCCTCTCCCCCCTCCCTCTCTCATCTCCCTCCCTCCCCTCCCGTTCTACTATCCCTCCCCTAGCCGCAACCCCCATAATATGTGCTCCCCATGTCCCCCAGCCCCAACCGCATACATTTTTTTTCAAAAGCTCCCCAAAACCTTACTTACTCTCCTCTTCCCCCGTGCACTGATGACAGGCCAGCCGACGTCCGTGATGGCTGCCGCTCAGCCAATCCCCCGACGCGACTGGCCGGTCCCGCCCTATGCTGCATCTCGCAGCAGAGGGCCGGCAGTGCGGCGGAGGAATGAGGGAGGTAAGTAAGGTTTGGGGGCTTTCTGAAAAAAAATTTATGCGGTTGGGGCTGGGGACCCCGGGGAGCAGCATGTTAAAATTTGTTTACAGGTGGACATACCTTAATATTACCAGTATGTAAATTTTATATGAGGATTTATACCGTAGCTCTCCATGGCGCTTACAATTAATGCATACATTCAATCAAGCCTGCTCTGAAGATCGAAAAAGATTATCTTCTATTGTATTATTTCTCCTTTAATATCTTGATATGAAATAAAACACCGATATTTCAGTAGAATTTATAGAAATGTAAAAGAAACTCTAAACATGAATTTCGTCATCAGCGCTGTCTGGATTATAACCAGATTCTGCAGCTTTCTGTTTGTGTTCCTGGGAAAGGTGGGCTGGAGGATCTTATATAGTAACATGCAGTAAGTCTCTCCAGTACACTGTTAGAGATTAGCTCCAGGTGTATTGCATTCCCCCATTTTCCTGTCTATTTTGATCTTAGTTCGTATTTTTTCCCTACCCTATAATGAAATGAACTGAAAAATTTTTGAACAGAAAGCTCCAAATCAGACAAAAGTTAGTAACTTTGGCCAATCACATGGCTTCAGTGGTTCACACCATCCAGTTGACCTATGCACATTTATTGGACTGGCAGACTAAAGATTGGTTTATTAATAACAATAGGGTCTAGATTGATCATGCTCTACCGGTTATATGGATGAGGAAATGACTGGTCTGTTGCTCAATTTTACATCTCATCACAAAATGTATCAAGCAGTTAGTTGAATGCCCCCTTCTGTAGAGGATGCTTAGCCAATTCTTCTTAAAGCTTGCATGAGCTTTTACAAGCTTGCACATGCACAGAGAAGGTGTAATGGGGAGACAGCATGTCATTGCCAAGGTGACTACACTACACAGGAGACTGGCAAACGGAATGAATCTGGCAAACGGAAGGGGAGGTAAGTATCAGGATAAAATAGCAGCCTTTAGGAACATCTTCAAAATGTGATATGTGTATATTGGGGGTGTTTATTCTGTGTAGAGATGTTAGATTGGGGTGCATTTATTATATAGGGATGCAATAGTCCAATCCTAGTTTTATTGATTTTACAAGGAAAAGTAAATGTCTCCAGTCAGAGACCCCGGGTAATCAGGGACGTATGTGGTCTTTGGGGCTGTTCCATGAAGTGGAACTATAAAGTGGGAGGTTGACATTCCCTCCAATCTCCTACTACCCCCCTGTCTCCAAAATCACCTCCTTGGATATATAATGCAGAAATGTATCTTTAAATCTCCCTCCGATATGCCAGGAGCATGTAGATGGATTCCATCTTCACTTCATTACCCCCCATTCATGCCATTCAATTAAGAGGCTAATGCAATAATTAAAGGAATAGTTCACTGGAAAAGTGAACTTTTTCTTAATGCATGATTGAGAGAACGGAGGTTAGGAGCTTGCCTTTCCTTCGGTTCTCAATCAATTACCCAGGATCCAGGAACAAAAGCCTAAGTATAATTTAGTCCCTCGTCCTTGCGGTCTGCCTCCACGGCCCGCCCGTCCCCCCCCCCCCATCAACTCCCCCCCCCCTTTTCCCCCCCCTCCCCCTCCTTTCCCCCTCCCTCTCCGTTGCTCCGGCCCGCCCCCCCCACCCCCCCCCCCCCGCTCCCCCCGGCGCGAACATCGAATGTTCGAACGCGAGAGCTCGAAAATAGCGCGAGTGAGAGTAAAATTGATTTTCTAATGTCTTGGATATTCGAACATGTTCCCCAGACCATTTCCCAGGTCCCACAGCCATTTACATTAAGTTACTATTGATATTTTAATTGTATTTCATTAGAACTTTTTGAACTATTTGCCTCACATTGACTTTAATGGGTCCGTGTTCAAACTTTCCATATAGTTTGAAAGTTCGAAAACGGACTGAACTTTCGAAAGTTTGGTCATCTCTATTGGCTAGTAATCTGCTCTATGTCATTCTGTCCCCAGGGAGTCTTCCACGTGGATTTAAACTTGGAAGAAGGACTTGCCCTTATTTAAGTTTTTAACCCAAGTGAAAAATGCCACATGTTCTCTGGACCAATAAACTAATATGTTCAAAAGAATTCTATGACCCATCTACTCAAATTATTACTTAGTAATCAGTAGTATTTGCAAAAACTGCATAAAACGCTTACTGATAAAGGTTTGGTCAAGTAATTAATTAGACATTGGTGAAAATAAAAAACACTAGTGGGTATCCAACTACTCAGAAGATATTTAGCAATTATCTTTTAGAGTTTGTCATCACTGGGTGGGTAATGTGGGTATACAACACTGTAACCTTTTAGATGCTGTAAATTGGATTATTTCGCTAACGCACTTACCCAAAGTTATGCACCATTGGCACCATTATGTAAATGCAGCAGCAATTTGTCTTCTGATAAAACACAAAGGAAGCCATGTGCAGTGGCAGAAAATGTAATATATTATGATTTCAATTTTAATTATTTTTAATTTATAAGCAACTAATAAAAGTGGGTGTTTTTAGAGTGCTGCTCTTCTGTGTATTGTATGTGTCACGAACCCTCCTGTCCGGTCCGCTTTTCTACCGAACAGTTATCGGAAAACCCACTCCAAGTAACCGACAAGTCGATAAAACAGAACGGACAAGGAGGGGGTAGTGAACAAAACTGATATAACACACACTAAATATTTCTCAGTATCTATACGATAGCTGCCACCACATTCCAAGACATGGGAATGACCTGCTAAATATATCTATGGGGTTATCCACACACCCTAAATTATAATAATACTGTAAGAAAAAGGTTATCCACACCTATTACTCAACACACAGTTATGTTTATATATTCTAAACAATATTCTTCTATAGTAGCTTAACTTCGAAGACACAGGCTCGTTTTGGGATATACTCAGAATAGGACAAGCCTTTAAATGATTTTATACCATTAATTAAACGACAACAAAAGAGTGCATAAATATAAAGAAAAACTAAGTTAACTTACTGAACATAAAACGTAACACACAGGTGAGAGTAGAATGGGATAAAAGAAAGAATAAATGGCATCTGAAAAGTCCATGAGCAGTCCAGGAAACTTGTTACCGTAATCTCTAATATCAAAAATGACACAGTCCAAATATATGGTCCGTCCGATTGGCTAGATGTTCCTTAAGATGTTATCACATGAATTGTGTGCAGATGTGAAAGTCATAGGAGCAGCCCCTGCGACCAACAGGGAGACCAGGAAGGGTGGACAATTTCTTACTTTTCCTCCAACAGATTTCATAGCTAATGGTGAAAGGCATCTCATTGTTGAAAGACCTCAGTCAGGACACACATATAATTAAGTGTTAAATATTCAATGGAGCATGGTGAAGAACATCCTCTATTGGAAAAATTTTAGTTTTACAGTGACTACCAATATTAAGAGGCGTTCCCAAGATTGATTAAAAGACATAAAATAAGGAGACAACTGGTTAGTGGGGACACATTACACAATGAGGTCTACAGCAACATTAGAGGGGCTCAGCTGCAGGATTTCATGGCAAGAACTGGTTGTTTGTGACACTTCCTTCTGGTTTGTGGGGTAGGGCAGCAAGATGAAAACCTTTACACCGGAAGAACATTTAAGACTGTCTTTGCAGAAAGTTCGATCCACTCTCCCAAAGCCTTGTGGGAAAATGTTATTATGGTCTGATGAGGTGGAACTATTTCACCATAACTCCAAAAGGCAAACACATTACAAAGCACATCATCAAAAGAATCCAACACCCACAGTGAAGCATGGTGGAGGCAACATTGTGCTTTACTTCTTTGCTTTCTTTAGCTGGAACTGATGCTTTAGTCAAGGTGAAGATATTCATTAATAGTTCAAAGTATTGGTCTGTTTTGTTACAAACTTTAAAGGGAACTAGAAAGGGAAAGTTTAAGCATAAACTTTGAATTTGGCTTGAAGGGCTGCATTTTGGAAGGGAATATGTGTATTTGCTGCAGATTTTAAAACTCAATAATGGGAATGATAAGTTTGTAGTGAACGCTTGTTTGGGACAAAAAAACTTTTGTGTGTACCCAGCCCAAAGTGGTGCTAATCTTGATCCAATCAATCAGAAAGCTAACATCTGATTGGTTAGGGCAAAATTAGCACCATTTTCAATGATAAGAACTTTTATTGAATCTCTCTGTATCTTTTTGATGATTGGTCAAAATTAGTTTTTTTTACTTTAGTTACCCTTTAAGTATGGCTGCCACAGTAATGAATAAGTAGATCAGTAGGTGTGTGTACCTGTGTCGGCTTGGGGGTTAAAAAAACAAAAAATTTTTATGATTGGTCAAAAAAATTTTTTACTTTAGGTATGGCTGCCACAGTAATGGATAAGTAGATCAGTAGGTGTGTGTACCTGTGTCCGGTTGGGGGTTAAAAAAACAAACTTTTTTGATGATTGGTCAGAATTTGTTTTTTTGACTTTAGTTACCCTTTAGGTGTGGCTGCAACAGTAATGGAGGGGTAGGTCAGTAGGTGTAAGTAACTGTGCCACATGGGGGTTAAAAAACAAACCTTTTTTATTATTAATCAAAATTAATTTTTTTGACTTTAGTTACCCTTTAAGTATGGCTGCCACAGTAATGGATAAGTAAATCAGTAGGTATGTGTACCTGGGTCTAGTTGAGGGGGTATGTCTTTTTTGTGTTTACAAACATAAAACTATATTTTATTAAGGATACTGGTAAATCTAAATTAGTTTTTTTGACTTTAGTTACCCTTTAATTATGGCTACCACCATGATGAATTAGTAGATTATTAGGTGTGTGTACCTGGGTCTGGTTGAGGGGGTATGTCTTTTTTGTGTTTAAAACCATAAAACTATCTTTTATTGAGAATAAATCTAAATTAGTTTTTTTTTTTTACTTTAGTTACCCTTTTAAGTATGGCTGCCACAGTAATGGATAAGTAGATTAGTAGGTGTGTGTACCTGGGTCTGGTTGAAGGGGTATGTCTTTTTTATGTTTATAACCATAAAACTATCTTTTATTGAGGATAAATCTAAATTTTTTTGACTTTAGTTACCCTTTAAATATGGCTTCCATGGGAATGGAAAGGTAGGTCAGTAGGTGGGTGTACCTGTGTCTGTGTGGGGGGTTGGGGGTATCACCATTTGTATTTATGACCATGAAAAAAACTGTTTTGAAATATCCACATTTGAGGATTGTTACCATTATAGTCTATGGGAAAAAATGTCCGGAACTTCGCCGATAACGCGGTAATGCTTCTACGGAATTCTTATTGTCTCTAGCTCATGAATTTCATGTCTCTAGCTCAAAAACTGTGGGAGGAGATACAGTCCAAAAAAGCGGAAGAATAAAACTGAAGAAGAAAAAGAAGAAGAAATAGAAAGAACAGTAATTTGGCTTTTTCAAGCCAAATTAATGAACAGTGTAAATCATAGTTCAGCAAAGCTGTACCTTTAACCACACCCTATGTTACTCTTATTGGCGATGCTTACCTTTCCCACTTTACTTGCTGGCTCTCCCTCCTCCACTGTAATCTTATTCAATCCACTACTCTTGCAAGACTTGCTGGAAATGAATTTCATTCAGTCAGTTAGTCAACACTGACCTGTTAGCTGTATATTACACTTACTTAAACATGGACTGGATTAACAGAGTATCGTTTCTATGTGCATAATGCAATGATGTTAACTAATACTGTGGCAAATGAAATTAAAGGCGAAGTTGATATCATTCGATTTTAAAGTTAAAGGGGTAGTTCACATGATACCTTTTAATATTAAAGGGGAAGTTGATATGATACGCTTTAAAGTTAAAGGGGAAGTTGATATAATACATATTAAAGGGGAAATCAATATGAAAGTGTTTCATATTAACATCCCATTTAACCTTAAAGCGTATTATGTAAACTTCCCCTTTAACTTTAAAGTATATCATATCAACTCCCCCTTTAACAATAGGGTCCAACATCTTCTCACAAGTACTCTCTACTTCTCTAACATAATTTACTCCAAAATTAGGACACAAGTACTGCAATGGATTATTGACACACAATGTCCCCCAGAAAACACAATTTTGATGCCACATCTAAAATTTATTCTTGCAAAAACAAAAAAAGGACATGTGGAAAAGAAAAAACTTTATTTGAAGCGTGAAAGACGTTCACATGAACATTTCAAAAGATTAACCACATCTATAGTCACACATTGATAGATGACTGCTGCTCAATGCCACCAATATTCATTTGCTACAGTGTTAGTGTACAGTGTTAAACAGCATTGCATTATATACATAGAAGCTAAACTCTGCTAATCCACTCCCCATTCCGGTCCATATTTTACTATAAGTGTAATATACATCTAGCAGGGCAGTCCTGACTATCTGACCAAATTGGATTTACATACAGCAAGTCTCACAGGAGCAGTGGATTGAACAAGATTACAGTTGAGCAGGAAGAGCCAGCAAGTAAAGTGGGAAAGGTAAGCATTGGCTTAGAATAATATTGTGAGTGATTTAAAGGTACAGCTTTGCAATGGACTGAACTTTGATTCACACTCTACATTTCCTTTAAGCATTTGGTAGAAAGCTAAAGAGGAACTTTAATTTATAGCAGTTTAAGACACAAACAGGGAGATGCAAAATCCCATGCTAAGGGGAAAAATAAGTGCAAAACCCACGATACCTGCTGTAATATTGAGTTAGCGAAGGCTTTGGAACCATTTTGCATTGCCTGAGGGATTTCCGAAGATCCCCTTTGGAATTAGTACAGTGCAAGCGATACAATAAATTAAGGAATGGTTTTTCCACTTGTTTTTACCCGAAAATCGAAAAGAATCGTAGCATACCAGTCATGTTCACACAATGTAATTATATATATATTATTTCATTAATATACCAGTATGTAAATTCTTATTATTGAGGATTTATATACCGTCAGCTTCTCCATGGCGCTTTACAATTACATGCATACATTCACATCAGGCCCTGCTCTGAAGATTCGAAAGATTATCTTCTATTGTATTTATTTCTCCTTTAAATATCTTGATATGAAATAAAACACGATATTTCAGTAGAATATAATAGAAATGTAAAAAGAAACTCTAACATGAATTTCTGTCATCAGCGCTGTCTGGATTTATACCAGATTCTGCAGCTTTCTGTTTGTGTTGCCTGGGAAGGTGGGCTGGAGGATCTTATTATATGTTACATGCAGTAAGTCTCTGTTACCAGCTGTTAGAGATTAGCTCCAGGTGTATTGCATTCCCCCATTTTCCTGTCTATTTTGATCTTAGTTCTGTATTTTGTCCCTACCCTATAATGAAATGAACTGAATATTTTGTAACAGAAAGTCCAAATCAGACAAAAGTTAGTAAACTTTGGCCAATCACATGGCCTTCAGTGGTTCACATCATCAGTTGCCTAGGCACATTTATTGGACTGGCAGACTAAAGATTGGTTTATTAATAACAAATAGGGTCTAGATTGATCCATGTCTACCGGTTATATGGATGAGGAAATGACTGGTCTGTCTGCTCAATTTTACATCTCTCACAGAAATGTATCAGCAGTTAGTTGACTGCCCCCTTCTGTAGAGGATGCTTAGCCACTTCTTCTTAAAGCTGCATGAGCTTTTTACAAGCTTGCACATGCACAGAGAAGGTGTAATGGGGAGCAGCATGTCATTGCCAAGGCTGACTACACTACACAGGAGAACTGGCAAACGGAATGGAGCTGGCAAACGGAAGGGGAGGTAAGTATCAGGATAAATAGCAGCCTTTAGGAACATCTTCAAAATGTGATATGTGATATTGGGGTGTGTTTATTCTGTGTAGAGATGTTAGATTGGAGGGTGCATATTATTATATTAGGGGATGCAATAGTCACAATCCTAGTTTTTATTGCATTTTACAAGGAAAAAGTAAAGAGACCCCGGGTAATCAGGGACGTATCGTGGTCTTGGGCTGTTCCATGGAAGTGTAACTATAAGTGGGGGTTGACCTTCCCTCAAATCTCCTACTCCCCCCTGTTCCAAAATCACATCCCTCAGATATATAATCAGGAAATGTATCTTTAAATCTCCCTCCGATATGCCAGGAGCATGTAGATGGATTCCATCTTCACTTCATTCACATTCACTGCCATTCACATTAAGAGGCTAATGCATATTTAAAGGAATAGTTCACTGGAAAAAGTGAACTTTTTCTTTAATGCATTGATTGAAGAACAGGAGGTTAAGGAGCTATGCCTTACCTTCGGTTCTTCAATCAATTACCCAGGATCCAGGAACAAAGCCTAAGATATAATTTGACTTTAATATGTTTATAGTGATTGGTCGGTTGGCCATCAATCACTTCTCTTACCTTAGCCACTCCCTCAGGTATGGGTTTAAATGGATTGTGGGTAGTTGTGTTTGTTAACACCTGATAAAGTTTTTTTCTGAAACGTTGTGTGTAGCTTTGTCACAATAAATTCTACATGTCAACAAAAGGTCTGCTCCCATGATCTAACTGGTTCTAATCTTTCAGATCCTCACTCGACCTTCACCTTCAAAACTGTTACCTGCACCCGACTTGCACCAACTTTGCTGATGGATTCCAAAACTGCACCCGACCCACAACTAGTCAGACCTGCAACACAATCTGCCCCCACTATGTGACCCGACCCCAACCGCAGCTTTGTACCCGACCTGCAACAAATCCAAACTTGCGGGTACCCGACCTGATGCAGGACTCTAGTGCCGCTTGGTGGTACGGTTTCTATGATTCTGCACCCTTGGGACTTTGTTCTTTAGTTGAGATTCTGGGTTTGTGCCAGAAATTCAGAAAAGAAATGAAGGAGAACTAAGATAGATCGATGGACTCATTTAGTTCTGTTAATTGCCACACGTTGAAACACTAGATATAAGCAAAGCACATTCAGATCTGAAATAATTAATAGTTATGTGCAAAACTGAATTAAGAAAACAAATACATTGAACAGGCTGGTAATATTTCATGCACTAACATGTGTACAATAAGTTATTTATGACATTGTAAATGAAACCTTTCAGATGGTGGTACTGTGCGGGGGTTGGTAAAGGTACCTTGGGTAAATTAAAGTTAACCGAGGGAAGTCAAACTGTCACTAGGAATGGGGAGAGATGGATGGGAAGGTGGGAAGGGGGTGATCACTAACTAACACTGATATTTGTGGGATTTCTTCCTTTCTTTACTTTAGAGATGACAGGTTAATATATCATTTATAAGATGACATTCTGCACTGGAATGAATGGGGAATTGTGTAATTGTATAATGGATGTGTGTTATTGTAAATAATCTTCTCCGGCAAACATGCTCTGGTTCGTCTTAACTAAGGAGCCAAACGGCTCACTGAGAGGAAGAGGCTGCACTGACTTTGCTATCACGGCGACCATTGCCGTTAATACATTGCGGGTGGCCAGTGCAGAATTTAGGCTCGGGTACCACTGATCATCAACATGGGCCCTGTATGCACCAGGGCCCATACAGCCCCACCACCTTGGCATTCAAAATATCAAGAGTCCCTTTAAAGGATAACTATTGTGTCTATAAAGTTTATTTAAAAAACAGGACTGGGATACTGGTAATTCCTACCTGCCAATATTGTTCCGGTGAGGATTGCCAGAAAACTGATTCTGCCAGTCTTCCTCCTGGCTTCAGCACTATCTTTAACACAGGAATAGTCCAGGACTAACCTGGCCAATGAAAACTGTTGATGCTGCAGCTCCTCAATGAAATGATATTGTGAGGTAGGGATAATCAATCCAACCTCCCTGCCCCAGGAACTTTCCATTGTTATACAGTTCATTTTTACAGTATAGATATCGTTTAATAGCATTTACAGCATTCATCAAAGGGGGATAAAAGTTCAAACTAGAAATATTGTGAACCCTTCCCACGTCTTGTACAGTATCTGTGGGAGGGAAGGTATAAAGTTGAGGCCCCAGTGCCACCTGTAGCTTTGCCTCTCTAGTCCTAATATTTAGTGCCAGCGTCTAGTATCTGTTTATGTAAGATCTTTAAAAAGTTTGGTCATCAAGGCTCAGAAATCCAGAATCAGTCAAAGTTGACAGAGCGTGTGTTGTTTTGTGGCAACGTGTGACCGTAGCGTATGACAGGTCATGGGCAGTGTTCCATCTAAACTCGCTGATGTGTGGAGCACACAAATTTACACTTTAAATGTACACAGAAAATATATTTCTGCACACACAGAAGGTTTAAATTAGAGGGAACATTGGTCATGGGGGTTTCCATTGCTGTGAGTTAAAGGAATAGTTCACTCTCGAATTAAACTATTCCTAATATACTGATTGAAGATCGGGAGGTTAAGGAGCACTGCCTTACCTCCCGATTTTCAATCAGTATTGCAGGGCCTGAGAACGAAGATGGGTGCTAACTTACCTTTTACGCGATCCGCCGCGGCCAAGCTGGAATCTCCAACCGATTCACTCTCCTGTATAGCCATAGCGCGCATGCGCGTAATGTGTGCTATGGCTGTACAGGAGATTACTGAACTGGCTATAATGAGCTGGCGCAATGATTTAAAGGCCCATGCACCAGCAGAATTTCCATCTGTCCTCTATGAAAGAAGTGGCTTATTTGCTGCGCATTAGGACACAAGGACTTTGTCTTAATGTCTTTGACATACTGTGTGTGAAAATGCACTCACACCCACCTGCTGAAATATTGAGCAAGCTCTGCATTAGTGGTAACATAATTCTGTAGCTCACTCCTCGGCAGGGGACATACTAACGTATGGATGTACTGAAGCCTCCTTTACCGCAATTGAACCTCTCACCTTGAAGTTCTTGATGATCTAGTTACTAGTAAATGGTGGCTGCGCGTTTTTCTCTGTATGTAACCACTGTTATTAAAAGAATAGAACGAATAATCACATCTGAATTCCATAGTAACCAGCCTGCCCTTATAATTCATTCAGAATGAGTGTGGTTTCAGTTGCACTTATTTACACCTTCACCTGTGCTAATAATATGACTAGGGCTAGGCCACACTAATCCGTTTTTAACGCACAATCCGATCACGGGTTTAAAAGCGCACACTAGTGTTGGGCAACTGGTCTGTCAATTCCCTGCGTTGCAATACACTTTTCGCATCGCATGTGATCAGCAATTTTTTGCGCAATCGCATGTGCTTTGATTGCGCAACATTGCGGAATGCATACTAGCGCACCAGAACCATGCACGCATTTGCGCGTATTAGCGTGTTTCTGGTGCGCTAGTAAGCATTGTAGTGTTGCCTCATCCTAACTAAAATTAAGTTAGCTGATCATTTTGTACAAAGGGATTTTGTGATACATGTACCTTTCTATGCTAATGATTGAAAAATGTTCTAAAAGCAATGTGAATCGCCACTGGTGATAAATACACCTGGTATCCATTTGTGTCGAATTGGAATTGCCAGTTTCAAAAATCCACGTATCCAACCGATCTGAACTCGAAATAAAACAGTTTCTTGTTCCTCTAATTGCCACCAATAAAATTAAATATTTTAAAAATCATAGCGGAAATCAGAACGGCCTGAATACCAAAAACACAGAAACCCACAAAGATGGAAGGCACTCAAATGGCATAGGACAGGGAAAGAGAACCCCCAAAACAAAGTAGAATAAAACCATCCGACCATATTGCCATGGGCTTATCTTGATAATAAATATATGGATGGTTGGATGGATTTATCCTCCTATCCTTTTTGATAGTTCTAACTCTAGTACCCACAGCACCGGCTGCAATATATCTCGCTATCGCAACCTACATGCACTCGTTTCACCGTTAATACATTGCGAAAACGCTAGCGTTAAGTTGCGACCTTTTGCGCATATTTTGAAGACACCATTGAAGAGGCGTTAATTGCCACGCAAAAAACTAGCACAAAAACCGTCGCAAAATTTATTGCATCGTATTGCGCTGCGCAAAGAAAAAAAAATTGCGACATGGTGCAAAACCTTCACTAACACGTTAGTACATAGGTTAGCGTGATTTTAGCGCTTATTTTCTCATTAGCGCGGGATATTGCATCTCCTTTATAGGGGATCTATGCTATTAAACGTACTTTCCAATGTTCATTAATAACTAGAGATGTAATGTGGGTTCGAATCGAATCTGAGGGTTTCAAAGCACCAACGAAACTTTCGGAACTCCAGGATTTAACGTAACGTGAATTTTTAAAAAAATTTCAATAATCATCAAAATCGAAAATAGACGATTATCAAAATCGGAAATAGACGATTATCGAAATCGGAAATAGACGATTATCGAAATCGGAAAGAAACGATTATCGAAATCAGAAATAGATGATTATCGAAATCGGAAATAGACGATTATTGAAATCGGAAATAGACGATTATTGAAATCGGAAATAGATGATTATCAAAATCGGAAATAGACGATTATCGAAATCGGAAATAGACGATTATCGAAATCGGAAATAGACGATTATCAAAATCGGAAATAGACGATTATCAAAATCTAAACCGCGTAACAAAAGTAACAATCGATTTCGGTAACCCTTGAAAGTAATGATCAATTTGGGTAACCTTCGAAAACAAGAAACGGTTTCAGTAACCCTCGAATTTGAAATATCGGTAACCCTTTAAAGTAGCGTTCGATTTCAGTAACCCTTGAATGTACAAGCTGATTTCTGTAACCCTCGAATTTGTAACCCTCGAAAGTAGCGCTCGATTTCGGTGACCATCGAAAATAGAATGTGGAAGCTCGAAAACAGCCCGATCGTGAGGAAAAATAGTTTTAAAATAAGTTTTGGTTCTATTTCCGGGTGCCCCAGACCATTCCCCAGGTCTCTGTGTCATGTACAGTAACCTACTATTACTATTTGTCCCTCAAAATGGGCAGAAACTTTCAAATTTTTTCCCCTCTCTATGGGTTCAGTTTCAAATTTTTGAATTTCGAAAATTGGAAAACGGAATGAAACTGAACAGTTTCAAACATCTCTATTAATATCATTAAAGACGCACATTTGTGTCACTGCCATGTAAATGTTTGTATTTATCTAGACATAGGAGCTCATTGTAATGGCTGGCAAGCACTGATATTACAGCTTTTTTTGCTCCATGTTTCAGGTGCACCAGTGGGTAATAAAAATAGGACTGATTTTGCCATTATCACCCATCATGTCTTATTATTGTCCTTTAAATCTACTGAAGAAGCCAAGCAGAAACTCATTAGTCTGTAGACTCAGTAGGTAGCAACATCTATTTATAGTAAACATATTAAAGAGACAGGGATTGGAAATGAGTAGAAAATGAATGAAGATAATGTTCGGTTTACATGCTGCCAATGCTCTGCCTCTGTCCTATCCAGGAAAATAACAGAAAATTCGCTGGCATTAAGAACCCCTCAGGTAAAACGGAAATTATACAGAAGTGTAAAAGGTACAGAGGTGACTCTGTTGTGACCTTAAATTACAAGAAACAAGAAGAGTGGGAGGATGATTACACGTTACATGGCACATTACTTCATAATCATAGGTGGTTTATTTTATGGTCATTGTGTGAAAAAACATAGTAACTTCTGTCCTTAACCACGTCGCCTGGCTTCATCATAAAATCCAAATATATCACATTTTAGTATAAATCCATGCTGACTAGTAATTAAATTATCAGTTCTGGAGACCAAGTCAAGCATACGATTATGTAAAAAAGTTTCCAGCACCTTCCATACCACTGATGTTAGGCTTACAGGTCTATGGTTACCAGGCTGGGAACAACTACCTTTATTGAATATTGGTATTACACTGGCTTTTTTCCTATCCAGCGGCACATCCCCAGACCAAAGTGAATCTGAAAAGATGAGAAACAGTGGTCTAGATAGAACTGAACTAAGCTCTCTTATGATTTATACCCTTCATGTTATTACAGTCCCCGCTATAAGGACTAGGATTCTCTATAGTGTATACAGAGTGAATATTCCTCATTTATACCCTTCATATTATTACAGTCCCCGCTATAAGGACTAGGATTCTCTATAGTGTATACAGAGTGAATATTCCTCATTTATACCCTTCATATTATTACAGTCCCCTAGTCCTTATAGCGGGGACTGTAATAATGTGTACCTGTGTCGGGTTGGGGGTTAAAAAAAACAAACTTTGTTGGTGATTAGTCAAAAGTGTTTTCTTGACTATGGTTACCCTTTAAATATGGCTGCCATGAAAATAAAAGGGTAGGTCAGAAGGCATGTGTACCTGCATCAGTTTAGAAGTTAAAAAAACAAACTTTGTTGATGATAAGTCAAAATAATTTTTTCAATATTGTTACCCTTTTAATATGGCTGCCATGAAAATAGAAGTGTAGTTGAGTAGGCGTGTGTACCTGGATCAGGTTGGAAGTTAAAAAAAACAAACAAATTTGATTATTGATAAAAATTAGTTTTTTTTACTTTAGTTATCCTTTAAGTATGGCTGCCACAGTAATATATAAGTAGATCAGTAGGTGTGTGTACCTATTTCGGGTTGGGGGTTAAATCAAACAAACGTTTTGATGATTGGTCAAAATGTGTTTTTTTTACTTCAGTTACCCTTTAGGTATGGCTGCAACAGTAATGGAGGGGTAGGTCAGTAGGTGTGTTTACCTGTGTCACGTTGGGGGTTAAAAAAACAAACTTTTTTGATTATTGATCAAAATTTCTTTTTTAACTTTAGTTAACCTTTAAGTATGTGCCACAGTAATGGATAAGTAGAACAGTAGGTTTGTGTACCTGTGTCGGGTTGGGGGTTAAAAAAAAACTTTGTTGACGATTAGTCAAAATAGCTTTTTTGACTTTAGTTACCCTTTAAATATGGCAGCCATGAAAATTGAAGGATAGGTCAGTAGGCATGTGTACCTAGGCCTGGTCGAGGGGGTATCTTTTTTGTGTGTTTACAACCATAAAACTATCTTTTATTAAGGATAAATCAAAATTAGCTTTTTTGACTTTAGTTACCCTTTAAGTAAGGCTGCCACAGGAATGGAAGGGTAGGTCAGTAGGTGTGTGTACCCATGTGAGGTTGGGGTATGTCTTTTTTGTTTTTACAGCCATAAAACTAACTTTTATTGAGGCTATATCAAAATGATTTTTTTTACTTTATTTTTACCCTTTAAGTATGACTGCCATGGAAATGGAAGGGTAGGTCAGTAGGTGTGTGTAGCCATGTGAGGTTGGAGGTATGTGTTTTGGCATGTATGACCATATAACTAACATTTATTGATGATTGATTAAAATTAGTTTTTGACTATAGTTACCCTTTAAGTATGGCTTCCATGGGAATGGAAAGGTAGGTCAGTAGGTGGGTGTACCTGTGTCTGTGTGGGGGTTTGAGGGTATCACCGTTTGTTTGTGAGCATGAAACAAACGGTTTTGAAATATCCACATTTGAGGATTGGTACCATTATAGTCTATGGGAAAACAATGTCCCAAAATTCACAGATAATAATGTAACGTTTTCTGCGGATTCCTTAGCACACTAGCACACTAGGTAATAGCACACTTCTCCTATATGTCCCGCACGTCTGTTCCAAATTTCATGTCTCTAGCTCAAAAACTGTGGGAGGAGATACGGTCCAAAAAAGCGGAAGAATAAAACGGAAGAAGAAGAAATAGAAAGAACAGTAATATGTCTCTTTAAGCCAAATAATAATAATAATAATCACATCTGAATTCCATAGTAACCAGCCTGCCCTTATAATTCAATCAGAATGAGTGTGGTTTCAGTTGCACTTATTTACACCTTCACCTGTGCTAATAATATGACTAGGGCTAGGCCACACTAATCCGTTTTAACGCACAATCCGATCACGGGTTTAAAAGCGCACACTAGTGTTGGGCAACTATTTACGATTCCCTGCATTGCAATACACTTTTCTTAGCGCATGTGACCATTAATTTTTTGCGCAATCGCATTTGCTTTGATTGCGCAACATTGTAGAGCGCATACTAGTGCACCGGAAACATGCCCGCAATTGCGCGTATTAGCGTGTTTTTTGTGCGCTAGTAAACATTGTAATGTTGCCTCACCCTAACTTACATTAGGTTAGCTGATCTTTCATGCAAAGGGATTTTGTCACCAGTGGGAAGGCTACTCTGCAAAGAAGCTTGTCTTTTCATTGGCTATATCATGAACTTTCACTGACAGTAGCAGAGAGACAGAGCAGACCGGCGATAACAGCGATCCCGCATTAATGCCAAACTTAAGGGAGCAAGGGGATGGTGGGAATGAGGTGCGTTATGAGGGATGTGTGGGGGGTATTCGTGCACCTTTGGGGCTTAAGGGGTCCCGCAGCTCAAAACCGGGAACCCTTGTCCCTAGCACTTATAAGTGCCTTTGCAGTACTTTTAAGTGCCTTTGTTGGGGGTCCTGCAGCTCAAAACCAGGAGCCCCTTTGGCTCTTAAAATAGCCCTTGTGGCTCTAATAAGAGCCTTTCTGATAAAGGGGTCCCACATCTGGAAACTGGGACCGCCCCTGGTCCTAAATAGGACTCCGACCTCGCTTTTTTTCTTCGATATCACCAGAGACATCAACTATGTCGCCAACACCGTATTGCGGCCGCCAGTGACACCACCATCACCACCGATATCAACATTACAGGTGTCTCCGCCACCACAGACGGCATCTTGATCCCAAAGTCTTCTGTCATCACTCAGATGACTTCTGAGTTCCGCACAGGGTTCTGCCTCTTTATATAGGATTGCTGAAGGGCCAAATCCTATTTTGATTGCTTCATAGTAATTAAGGTTGAATAAAGACATACGTCCATCAAGTCCAACCTATTCACCCTCTTTATAATATATATATATATATATATATATATATATATATTTTTTTTTTTTTTTTTTTTTTTTTTTTTGTTTGTTGTTTTTTTTAACCCTACCTAACAGTTGATCCAGAGGACGGCAAAAAACCCCAGCTAAAAAGGGGGAAAAAATTCCTTCCTGACTCCAAACGGCAATCGGAATGTATCCCTGGATCAACCAGATCTATATGCATTTATACCAGTAATTCTCAATATTTTTTAGTTTTAGAAACTTATCCAGGCCTTTTTTAAAGCTATTCAATGAACTTGCCATTACCACCTCTGCTGGAAGACAGTTCCACAATTTCACCGTTCTCACTGTAAAGAAACCCTTCCTAACCTGAAGATGAAACTTCTTTTCTTCCAACCTTAGAGGATGTCCACGTGTCCTCTGATAACAATGCACCAGAGAGTTCATTGTATGGCCCATTAATATATTTGTATAAGGTAATCATGTCCCCACGCAAATGTCGCTTCTCCAATGTAAACAGCCCTAACTTGTCTAATCTGCCTGCATATTCGTGCCCCTCCATTCCCCTTATTAATTTAGTTGCCCTTCTCTGAACTGCCTCAATTTCCAAGATGTCCCTTTTGTATATGGGATTCCAAAACTGCACCGCATATTCCAAATGAGGCCTTACCAGTGCCTTGTAAAGAGGGAGAATAATATTTTTCTCTCTTGAATCTATTCCCCCTTTTATACAAGACAATATCTTGCTAGCTCTAGCCGTTGCTACCTGGCATTGTTTGCTACAGCTAAGTCCGTTATCTACCAGAACCCCCAAATCTTTTTCCATTACAGATGCACTTAACACACAGTTATTTATGGTGTAGGTGGCACAGGGAATATTAAATCCCAAATGCATCACCTTACATTTATCAACATTGAATCTCATCTGCCATTCTGCTGCCCATTTTTATAATCTATCTAGGTCTGCTTGCAGCACTTGTACATCATTGGGGGTTTCCAAAGCTCTGCATAGTTTAGTGTCATCAGCAAATACTGAGACCTTGCTCTCAATGCCCTCTTCTAAGTCATTTATAAACAGATTAAACAGAAGCGGCCCCAGTACAGAACCCTGAGGCACTCCGCTTAGAACTTAGATGTAGCTCCATTAACCACCACTCTCTGTTTGCGGTCCAATAACCAGTTCTCTGTCCATGAACAAATGTTTTCTTCAAGGCCAACAGTCCTCAGTTTATACATTAGTCGCTTATGTGGCACAGTATCAAAAGCTTTTGCACTGCTGTGCCTGAATCCAACTTCTTACTCACTTCTTCATAAAAACCAATTAAATTTGTCTGGCATGATCTATTTCTCATAAATCCATGCTGACTACTACTACTAATAAGATGATCCCTGGAAACAAAGTCAAGGATATGATCCCTTAACAAGGTTTCCATCACCTTCCCTACCACTGATGTTAGGCTTACAGGTCTATAGTTTCCAGGCTGTGAACGACTACCTTTTTTGAATATTGGTATTACATTGGCTTTTTTCCAATCCAGCGGCACATCCCCAGACAAAAGCGAATCTGAAAAGATGAGAAACAGTGGTCTAGATAGAACTGAACTAAGCTCCTTTAAAATCCGAGGATGCAATCCATCTGGTCCTGGCACTTTATTGATATTAACCTTGTCTAATTGTTTCCGTACCATATCCTCCGTTATCCAATGTGAAAACTCTTCATTTCTTCCCTGCATATTATTACAATCCCTACTGTAAGGACCAGGATTCTCAACAGTAAAAACCGATGTAAAAAAACGGTTTAGCAGATTAGCCTTTTCGGCATCCTCTACTACCACCTCAGCTCCATTATTTAATGGTCCCACATTCTCAGTCCTCATATTTTTACCATTTATATACTTAAAAAACATTTTGGGTTTGGACTTGCTTTGTTCGGCAATCCGTATTTAATTTTCTATTTTAGCTAGTTTAATTACTTTCTTGCACTCTTTATTACAGCTTTTGTACTCCCTGTAAGCCTGTTCTGTGCCTTCTGTTTTCAAAATTTTAAAAGCCTTTTTCTTTTTTTCCATCTCCCTTTTTACCTGAGCATTAAGCCATGCAGGACTGGATCTAATTTTTTTACACTTGTTACCTAAAGGTACCGATTTAGAAATGTAATAGTTTAATATCCCTTTAAAAGTGGTCCACATCTGCTCAGTATCTTTACCTAGAAACAGTTCCCCCCAGTCTATGAGCAGGAGCGATTCCTTTAACAGCTTAAAATTAGCTTTCCTAAAGTTAAAAGTTTTTGTAAGCCAGTGCACTTTAGTTTTTTGCAACCTATATTAAATGACACTATATTATGGTCACTATTCCCTAAGCTTCCCATTACCCTCATCTCCAAAATGAGCTCAGGGTTATTAGATATCACCAGATCCAACAACGCATTCTGTCTAGTAGGAACTTCTACTGGCAGTGCTGGCAGTTCCCTTACTCCAATCTATGTCAGGGTAGTTAAAATCCCCCATGACCAGAACATGCCCCATACCAGCAGCCTTCACCAACTGCATATGGAGATTCATTTCCACCTCCTCCCCGGCATTTGGCGGCTTATAACATACTCCAACAATTAATTTACCGACCTTCTTGCTTCCTGTACACAGTTCCACCCATAATGTTTTTGCCATATCGTTTACTCCCCCATCTATTCCATCTTTTAAATTTGGCTTCAATTCCTGTTTAACATACATACATACTCCTCCTCCTTTCTTATTAACTCTGTCATGTCTAAATAAGGAGTATCCTTCAATATTTACTGTCCAGTCGTGTGAATCATTAAGCCATGATTCTGCTATACCAATTATATCATACCTTTCCTTTAAAGCTATTATTTCAAGTTCGCCGGTTTTTCCAGACAGACTTCTTGCATTTGTAAACATACATTTTAGATTATCAATTGATTTACTTCCATACATGGTCGTACATGCCTAATTATCCTCTATGCTCCCCCCTCCCCCTTCTCCTCCCTCCGTTGTGTTAATAGCCCCCTGATCCCTAACTTCTCTATCTACCCCTGTGTAGTTCAACATTCCCTCCCCCCCATACCTAGTTTAAAATCTCCTCCACCCCCCTAGCCATCTTCTCCCCCAAAACAGCTGCACCATCACCATTGAGGTGCAATCCGTCTCTACTAAAGAGCCTGTAGCCAACAGAAAAATCAGCCCAGTTCTCTAAAAACCCAAACCCCATCTCCTTACACCACCCTCTTAGCCACACATTTATACTCCTGAGCTCCTGTTGTCTCCCTAGCGTAGCACGTGGCTGCGGTAGTATTTCTGAAATCACTACCCTGGAGGCCCTTGCTTTTAACTTGGCCCCTAATTCTTGGAAATCATTTTTAAGGACCTCACCTCCACCTCTAACTTTGTCATTGGCACCAATGTGAACCAAGACCGCCGGGTCACTCCCAGCCCCACCCAATAATCTGTCTACACGATCCACCACATGTCGAACCCTAGCACCAGGCAGACAACACACTGTTCGGCATGCAGGGTCTTGTCGACAGATTACCCTATCTACCCTTCTAATAATGGAGTCCCCTACCACTACCACCTGCCTATCCTTCCTAGCCCCCAGTTCTCCCTCCCTTGTATTGGAGATGGCCGTCCACTGGGTGCTCAAGGGAAAGGCCCCCTCCATACATGCTGCTTCCGAGCCATCGTCCTCCACATCTTCACCTAAAATGGCAAATCTTTTGGGATCGACCAACTGGGAAGAAGTGTCCCTATCCTTCCGTCCCCTACTTCCCCTGGTGACCCTTACAAATCTATCTTCCTTCTCCACCTTATCTGCCCCATGTCCACCCTCCAGTTTACTGGCCCCTGCCAGTACCTGCATTTCCCCCAGATTTGCCAAGCCCTGCAATGCTGCAAGTTTACCCTTTAGATTCTGGACCTCAGATTCCAAATGGGCAACCCACTCACATCTGACACATACATAGGTCCCCTGGGGCGGCTGCTCCAAGATCCTATACATGCAGAAGGATGCACGTTGCGCGGCCCCAACAAAACTGTCCATACTAAACAGCAATACACACCAGAGACACAGCAATACACAGCAGAGAAATAGCAGTGTTGTTCTTAAACGCTTTCTTGTTCTAAACGCTTTTGTTTCTTAACACTTTCTCTCCCCTTTAAAAACAGACAAATCCCTTTAAAACAGAAAATCCCTTTGAAAGAAAATCGCTCAAGAGCTGATCACTCTGGAGAAATGACTTAAATGAGGTTCAAAACCCTAATATCATATTTCAATTCTGAAATATGTCAGCTGTCATCTAAGAAGGAGCCTTGAGTGGAGCGCCAGTAAGCTAAGTGTTCTAGTGTTCCCCGGGCATTCTATTATTCACAGGGGGGTGGGAATTAGCGTTCTCACCTCCCTGTGAATAATAGATATAGATTTCATGTACTTACTAAAGCCGGTTTAGTGTCCCTTTATTAGATTAGATTATTGACAATGTTAAAGGAATAGTTCACTCTCAAAGTGAACTATTCCTTTAATATATTGATTAAAGCCCAGGAGGTTAAGGAGCTATGCCTTACCTCCCGATCTTCAATCAATATTGCAGGGTCCGGGAACGAAGATACCAAAGGCCTTACTTTAAACGCGATCCACCGCAGCCCAGCTGGAATCTCCGACCGCTTCACTCTTCTGTACCGCTATAAGCGCCGCATGCGCGTAATTGTGCGCTATCTGCTGGTCCAGGAGAGTGAAGCGGTCGGAGATTCCAGCTGGGCTGCGGTGGATCGCGTAAAAGGCAAGGTCTTTGGTATCTTTGGTACCCGGACCCTGCAATATTGATTGAAGATCGGGAGGTAAGGCATAGCTCCTTAACCTCCCTGGCTTCAATCAATATATTAAAGGAATAGTTCACTTTGAGAGTGAACTATTCCTTTAATGGAATTTCACTGCAGTGAAAATTAATACTATGAAAATTCCCCTGTTTATAAATATGGCAAAAAATAAGAAAAACCTGTGGCGAATCTGCGATAATAAAATAGAAAATATTGCTCCTCTATAAAAATGTCCCTGCTTTTTAAACTTTTTGACACCAAATTTCAAGGAAATTCTGAAATAAGTTTCTGGAAGACAGTCTATGTGTTTTTCATATGCTGTGTGTTTAGATGATTCAGGTTTTCCGTATCTGTATTATCTATCTTCAGTTTCACAGATCCTTTCTTGTTAATAGTAGTTTATGGTAAATTACACGTTAATGCTTAGTATAATATGAGATGTGTTCAACCACATGCTCCCTCCCCAAACAAATTAAAGCTCATTCCTATTTAGTGGGCCAGATGACAGAGAATACACTGTATCTCCTTCCTGCTAATGTTTCCCAAATTTCCCAAGAAGGGCAGTGGAGTGAGGATCAGACCTGGAGAAATCTCCAAATGAATGTTTACTTAGTATCTAGTAGGGTGGAATGCTGGGACTAGCAATGCTGTTGCCCAATGGCACGTGAGGGACATCAGTTGGCCTTATGTGTAGATATACAGCACCGGCTCAAAAGTAATCTGAAGCACTATGATCTCACCCTCATTGTCCCCTGTAGCTCATTGTCTCTCCAAATAGTTCAGCTGCTTCTTGCTTGTGATGACAGCTGCCTTGAACAGAGTGATGTAAAGGGCAATCAGTTCCAACTCACAGGCATCTATAGTAGCTCAGTAAATGAATGTGTGGTATGCTAAAAAAAAGTAGAACTGAAGAACGTTGAGGTCAGTTTTAAAAAGAGGTGATGTTAGTAATTACCATGGCTTGGTGGCAATATAGACTCTTAGCTAAGACTTGGGGACAATATGGACTCTTAGCTAAGACTTGGGGACAATATAGACTCTTAGCTAAGACTTGGGGACAATATAGACTGTTAGCTAAGACTTGGGGACAATATGGACTCTTAGCTAAGACTTGGGGACAATATGGACTCTTAGCTAAGACTTGGGGACAATATAGACTCTTAGCTAAGACTTGGGGACAATATAGACTGTTAGCTAAGACTTAGGGGCAGTATAGACTCTTAGCTTAGACTTAGGGACAATATAGACTCTTAGCTAAAACTTGGTGATAATATAGACTCTTAGCTAAGGCTTAGGGGCAGTATAGACTCTTAGCTAAAACTTAGTGACAATATAGATTCTCAGCTTAGACTTGGTGGCAATATAGACTCAATTACTGGGCAATATAGACTCTCAGCTTAGACTTAGGGGCAATATAGACTCTTAGCTAAGACTTGGGGGCAATATAGACTTTTAGCTAAGAGTTGGTAGTTATATAGACTCCTAGCTAAGGCTTGGGGGCAATATGCAGTAGTTTTCCCTAATGGAGAATGGTAAAAAAAAACTACTGTCATTGCAGTCTTTTTTTAATTTAATTTCCTTGATTGCACCCACTCAAAAAATTGTGTGGGTTTCCTCAGTATAGTTTGATTGTTCCCATAATCCTCTACACAAACTGGTAGGTTGTGTGTGTGATAGGGTTATTAGAATATCTTCATTTCAGGATATAATATGAATGGATAAACTAATTGTATAGTGCAATGGGAATGTGCTTTATAAGAATAGGATACTCCCGTACTGTTGAAAACAGAAAAAGTTGTTTATTGTCTTATTCTTACTCTTCTGAATGATCTACTGCAAAGAAAAGGGATCTGGAAAGAGTGAAGTGGTCCATACACAGCATGACAGCTGTATGATGGTGCAGCCAATCGTTACTTCCCAATTGCAATTTAAACAGGTAGTAGCAATCGAAATACAATACATACGTGTCCATCGAATTCTAAATATTTCAGTTTGGAGGTTGATTAACCTATAAATATTTTTTTATTTGAAGGGTAGACTTGCTTTAAGTAGATTTCAGACTTGTCCAATCAGCTTCAGTTTGATAAATTGCTGAAGGACAACAATATACGACAAAAATAACATCACCCCTATTACATGTCCACACTTTCAGCAGCTGAAATTGCTTACTCACGTTTACAACCATGCTGCCCTCCCTTAGATATCACACAGCAAAGATGAGTGCTAAAAGCCCGCCTCCTAGATGGCCCAGGGCCATGATTAACATAACACTTGTCATTGGCTGGTGGGAATGTCTGTTACAACCTCTCTCCTCCACCTCAAACAAACTTAAAATGTCCTGTTGGTAGGATACAGCCTACATAATAAAGCTGATCAAGGGTGGGTGGAGGAGTGTTTTCTCGCATGCTAGTTTTGAGTGACAGAGGGAGAAAGAACTGTTACTCCCCTTCACAGCATGGCTAATTGAAGGCAGAGGGAGGCTTGTAAAATATATAGGGAGGGCTGCATACCTTTAGTCTTTTTTTAAAACATTTTTTATAAAATGCATTAAGGCAATACAATTATCCTTTAATATCAACCTCTTTGATCTATGGAGAGGGACTCTGACTATGTGATCTACCAGGATGGGACAATAAACGATGGCTTGCATAGCCACCATGCAGATTAGATTTATCAGCTGCCAACAGAAGCAAAACTGCAGAGGCCTGGGGCCCCCTGTAAATTTTGTGGCCGGGCCCTTGGCACACCCCCTCACGTTCCCAGCAGGAGAAACAGCAGTCAATCATTGGTTGTGATTTCAGCAGTCACAGCCTTGATTGGCTACATGGAGGGCAGCTTATTCTGCTAGTTTGGAGGCAGTAATTAACCTTAACGCAAATGCATGTAATAAACTCAAAATAACAGCTATTGGGGTTGTAGCCAGCTTACTGACGCGTGACCAATTTTTTGTTTTAAGAGTGGAAATGCCCTTTAATAATTCCCGTTTTGGGGGCGTGATTTAGATTCATGAATCTATTGTATTGAATGATTGAAACAACATGTTCCATTGTGCGTTTCAGCAGGGCCGGCCTTTGGATAAATAACACCCTGTTCAAGATTTGTTACTGGGGCCTAACACCCCCTCCAAATACCCCCTGGGCACACACAATACGCTGCTCATTGCTGCTTGCCTTGGCTTGCTTCAAATCAAGTCCGTCAGCTGCGCTTACTGTCAGTATCTGCAGTGCGTCCATCATTACGTAACACGTAACTCACTCAATTTACAGACAGAACAGCACAGCCTACAGACATCTTCAGTAAGGTTTACGTTTGTTGGGGCTTTGTCTGTGGGGTGGTGCTGGTACATACAGTTCATCTGCAGGACCGTAACTGGAGGGGCTATGGCACTGATGCACAACTTTGACCTACAGGCCTGTCACCTAAGACTCCCGGCTGCCGCCCCCTGGTAATGCAACCTATGTGGTCACCCATATCAAAGGCTGGCCCTGCGTTCCAGACAGTGCAGTGTCAGAATGGGATGCCAAGTGCCCTCCAGAGAAGCTGATGTATAGGACTGACTTCCAAAATGATTATGTGCAGCTACAATAAATAGCTGCTGAATATGATGTCAGTGGATGGAACTATTTATTGTCACTATTTATATAGTCCCGTTAAATGTCCACTATTTATGGTCCTTTCATCTTACATTTTATATTTGGCAACTAAGGTTCAGGTAAGTGAAGATGAGGGATAAGAGGTCTCTTCAAATCGATTGCTTTTACGCAGTTGTGGGTTTTAATTTAATTTCACAGTTGATTAAAGTCATACATAATAATGCTGTGCTGGTCTCGCTGCACAATATTTTGTCTAGAGTTTCTAGTGTCCTCACAATGAACAGTCCAAAGGGCAGGTTAATCATTCTACGCTCTCTTCTTACCAAGTAATGCATTTCATTTAAAGGATCCCTTGAAGGCCAAGGTCAGTGCCAATAAATACTAAACCACCTAGGTATTTCCTTCATTCATCTGTAAAACAATGGGACTGCAGTGTTTCCCTTGCAAAGTCACAAGGAGATGTCAAATAATAATAATTTGAACATAATTATTAAAGGGCCTTTCCACCCCCCTAGCGAAATATTACGTAAGAAGCTCACCACCTCAAACCACCTAACTGCAATAGTACTAAAGGTCTCAAAGAGCATGTAAACTGAGACAGTGTGTGAGCAGTCAGGAACAGCCATACAGAATAAACAGGCTGGTATTATTTTAGGGTGTATCAAATATTTACATATCTTGATTTGGGGGCATTTTTGAAATGGCACTTCCAGGTTGACCCAAGATTTATGCAAGATTTCCAAGATGACCCTACCCCTAGTCTCCAAGAGCTCTCATGCACCCCTTCTATCAACGAGAACCTGCAGGAGAGTCATGTGATGACATTGTGTGCTTGGAACAAATGCTCTTGTTTAATGACATCATCATATGGAAACTCTGGGATTTTCTACATAAAAACTGTATACTGTAGATATATTTAGTAATACCCAGTGGATAAATGTTTTTAAACATAAACATATAAGGAATGATTTAAGGGATATATTTTAGATATTGTATATCATATCATACTTAAGACATTGTTTTAATCAGTACAAAAAGGGAAATACACAACATAAAACATAAATGTTTAAATGTAAATCCCCCCATAAACTAGCAACCTCTTAGGATTAGAAGACGTTTCATATCTAGGTATGGAGAAGGATATTTAAAGTAAGAATAGTGAAACGGTGGAAACGTCTTTCAGAAGATAATGTAATGGTGATTGCAAGGACTTTTATGTAATTGTTCCTGGAATTAATTTCTAAACAGGGAGATTTATCCAGATCTGCAAGCACTTGGCTCCTGGATATTCACTATCACGGCTGTAGCTATGGGTAAATCCTTAAACATACTAAACCCTCTGCATCAATTTATAGTCTTCTATGGGCTAGTGTTAAAAAAGTCACACAGAAGATTCCAAAGTACAATATAGAACCAATTGTGGCTGCTAAAGCTCCCCATACATCGGTTTGAAATCTAATTTATCAGATTGCTCGTAAAGTCGAAATCCGTTTTTCTGGTTTAGCAGAAAATCAAAGATCGGGCAAGGCAGAACATTTTCTGCCAACCCCAATCTTCAGAAAGATCAGAGCTTCAAGGTGGTAGGCTTCGACTGGTTCTTCCGATCGGATTATTTTCTTTTGCTCAGTAGATATCTGAATATGTTAGAGCCACCCAACAGCCAATCAGTAGAAATTACTGTTAGGAACATTGTAAAGAAGTGGTGCATTATTGCAGAACCTGAAATGGTTATTAACTACTGACCCCAGCAAAGCATAGCAAAGGGTATGAAATCAATTGATTTTTAAAAAATGAAGACAAAATGAAGAATAATTAGTTATTTGTAATATATATTGTAATTTGTAATAAGATACATGTGTACAGGTCTTTACATAGTACATAGTTACATAGTAATTAAGGTTGAATAAAGACAGACGTCCATCAAGTCCAACCTATTCACTTTTTTTTTTTTTTTTAACCCTACCTAACAGTTGATCCAGAGGAAGGCAAAAAACCCCAGCTAAAAAGGGGGGAAAAATTCCTTCCTGACTCCAAACGGCAATCGGAAAGTATCCCTGGATCAACCAGATCTATATGCATTAATACCAGTAATTCTCAGAGAGTTCATTGTATGGGCCATTAATATATTTGTATAAGGTAATCATGTCCCCACGCAACCGCCGCTTCTCCAATGTAAACAGCCCTAACTTGTCTAATCTGCCTGCATATTCAAGCCCCTCCATTCCCCTTATTAATTTAGTTGCCCTTCTCTGAACTGCCTCAATTTCCAAGATGTCCCTTTTGTATATGGGATTCCAAAACTGCACCGCATATTCCAAATGAGGCCTTACCAGTGCCTTGTAAAGAGGGAGAATAATATTTTTCTCTCTTGAATCTATTCCCCTTTTTATACAAGACCAAATTCTTGCTAGCTCTAGCTGTTGCTACCTGGCATTGTTTGCAACAGCTAAGTCTGTTATCTACCAGAACCCCCAAATCTTTTTCCATTACAGATGAACTTAACACAGAGTTATTTATGGTGTAGATGGCACAGGGATTATTAAATCCCAAATGCATCACCTTACATTTATCTACATTGAATCTCATCTGCCATTCTGCTGCCCATTTTGAAAATCTATCTAGGTCTGCTTGCAGCACTTGCACATCATTGGAAGTTTCCAAAGCTCTGCATAATTTAGTGTCATCAGCAAATACTGAGACCTTGCTTTCAATGCCCTCTTCTAAGTCATTTATAAACAGATTACACAGAAGCGGCCCCAGTACAGAACCCTGAGGCACTCCGCTTAGAACTTTAGCCCACATAGATGTAGCTCCATTAACCACCACTCTCTGTTTGCGGTCCAATAACCAGTTCTCTATCCATGAACAAATGTTTTCTTCAAGGCCAACAGTCCTCAGTTTATACAGTAGTCGCCTATGTGGCACAGTATCAAAAGCTTTTGCAAAATCCAAATATACCACATCCACTGCTGTGCCTGAGTCCAACTTCTTACTCACTTCTTCATAAAAACCAATTAAATTTGTCTGGCATGATCTATTTCTCATAAATCCATGCTGACTACTACTAATAAGATGATAAAAAGCGAGTCTGAAAATATGAGAAACAGTGGTCTAGCTAGAACTGAACTAAGCTCTTTTAAAATCCTAGGATGCAATCCATCTGGTCCTGGCGCTTTATTGATATTAACTTTGTCTAATTGTTTCCGTACCATAACCTCTGTTAGCCAATGTGAATACTCTTCATTTCTCCCCTGCATATTATTACAATCCCTACTGTAAGGACAAGGATTCTCAACAGTAAAAACCGATGTAAAAAAACGGTTTAGCAGATTAGCCTTTTCGGCATCCTCTACTACCACCTCAGCCCCATTATTTAATGGTCCCACATTCTCAGTCCTCATCTTTTTACCATTTATATACTTAAAAAACATTTTGGGGTTGGACTTGCTTTGTTCGGCACTCCGTATTTCATTTTCTATTTTAGCTAGTTTAATTGCTTTCTTGCACTCTTTATTACAGCTTTTGTACTCCCTGTAAGCCTGTTCTGTGCCTTCTGTTTTCAAAATTTTAAAAGCCCTTTTCTTTTTTTCCATTTCCCCTTTTACCTGAGCATTAAGCCATGCAGGACTGGACCTAATTTTTTTACACTTGTTACCTAAAGGTACCAATTTGGAAATGTAATAGTTTAATATCCCTTTAAAAGTGGTCCACATCTGCTCAGTTTCTTTACCTAGAAACAGTTCCCCCCAGTCTATGAGCAGGAGCGATTCCTTTAAAAGCATAAAATTAGCTTTCCTAAAGTTAAAAGGTTTTGTTAAGCCAGTGCACTTTAGTTTTTTGCAACCTATATTAAATGACACTATATCATGGTCACTATTCCCTAAGCTTCCCATTACCTTCATCTCCATAATGAGCTCAGGGTTATTAGATATCACCAGATCCAACAACGCATTCTGTCTAGTAGGAACTTCTACCATCTGTGAAAGAAAATGCTCTTATAGGAAATTTAAGAACCTTATACCTTTAGAGGTGCTGGCAGTTCCCTTACTCCAATCTATTTCAGGGTAGTTAAAATCCCCCATAACGAGAACATGCCCCATACCAGCAGCCTTCGCCAACTGCATATGGAGATTCATTTCCACCTCTTCCCCGGCATTTGGCGGCTTATAACATACTCCAACAATTAATTAACCTACCTTCTTGCTTCCTGTACACAGTTCCACCCATAATTTTTCTGCCGTATCGTTTGCTCCCCCATCTATTCCATCTTTTAAATTTGGCTTCAATTCCTGTTTAACATACATACATACTCCTCCTCCTTTCTTATTAACTCGGTCATGTCTAAATAAGGAGTATCCTTCAATATTTACTGTCCAGTCGTGTAAATCATTAAGCCATGATTCTGCTATACCAATTACATCATACCTTTCCTTTAACGCTATTATTTCAAGTTCGCCGGTTTTTCCAGCCAGACTCCTTGCATTTGTAAACATACATTTTAGATTATCAATTGATTTACTTCCATACATGGTCGTACATGCCTCCTTATCCTCTATGCTCCCCCCTCCCCCTTCTCCTCCCTCCATTGTGTTACTAGCCCCCAGATCCCTAACTTCTCTATCTACCCCTGTGTAGTTAAACATTCCCTCCCCCCCATACCTAGTTTAAAAAATCTCCTCCACCCCCCTAGCCATCTTCTCCCCCAAAACAGCTGCACCATCACCATTGAGGTGCAATCCGTCTCTACTAAAGAGCCTGTAGCCAACAGAAAAATCAGCCCAGTTCTCTAAAAACCTAAACCCCATCTCCTTACACCACTCCCTTAGCCACGCATTTATACTCCTGAGCTCCCGTTGTCTCCCTAACGTAGCACGTGGCTGCGGTAGTATTTCTGAAATCACTACCCTGGAGGTCCTTGCTTTTAACTTGGCCCCTAATTCTTGGAAATCATTTTTAAGGACCTCACCTCCACCTCTAACTTTGTCATTGGCACCAATGTGAACCAAGACCGCCGGGTCACTCCCAGCCCCACCCAATAATCTGTCTACACGATCCACCACATGTCGAACCCTAGCACCAGGCAGACAACACACTGTTCGGCATGTAGGGTCTTGGCGACAGATTACCCTATCTACCCTTCTAATAATGGAGTCCCCTACCACTACCACCTGCCTATCCTTCCTAACCCCCAGTTCTCCCTCCCTTGTATTGGAGATGGCCATCCCCTGGGTGCTCAAGGGAAAGGCCCGCTCCATACATGCTGCTTCTGAGCCATCGTCCTCCACATCTTCACCTAAAATGGCAAATCTGTTGGGATCGACCAGCAGGGAAGAAGCGCCCCTATCCTTCCGTCCCCTACTTCCCCTGGTGACCCTTACAAATCTATCTTCCTTCTCCACCTTATCTGCCCCATGTCCACCCTCCAGTTTACTGGCCCCTGCCAGTACCTGCATTTCCCCCAGATTTTCCAAGCCCTGCAATGCTGCAAGTTTACCCCTTAGATTCTGGACCACAGATTCCAAATGGGCAACCCACTCACATCTGACACATACATAGGTCCCCTGGGGCGGCTGCTCCAAGATCCCATACATGCGGCAGGATGCACATTGCACGGCCCCAACAAAACTGTCCATACTAAACACCAATACACAGCAGAGACACAGGAACAGCAATACACAGCAATACACAGCAGAGAAATTGCAATACACAGCAGAGAAATTGCAATACACAGCAGACACGTGGGTAGGGTAAAAGAACTGAACTAGATGGGCATATATCTTTATTCAACCTTGACTACTATGTTACCATGTGTGTGATTCAAAACCTTACAAAGATACAATAACATCTGTTAGGGTTTTACTATTCTGAACTTCCCTATGTACAGTATCTGTTGAGGAGTTACCCTTTAACTGTTTTCCTAAATTGATGACACTAATTGCCACAAGATCACAGCTCTTGTTCTGTGTCAGTCCCTAATGGGGAGTGTTATTTGTATGTTACAGTGGCTCTCGTCACTCATACCTTTACTTTAGCACTTAACTCTGTTTATAGTGGAGAGAGACTGGTGCATTGTAGGTTGTCAGATTGTGGAAAACATGGTAGGCTATAAAACAGATGTATCATCTGCCTAGTCAGAAACAAACCAGAAGTGTAATCCCAATCAATCAAAAGATATTCCTCAATACTAATTAAAATGTAAGAAAGTCAGTTCAACGTCCGTTACCAGCAGGTTAGATTTAATAATGATCTCAAACAATGTTGTTTATTGTTTATTTGGTGCTTTGACTTCCCCAGGCTCTGTGTGTACGCTATGTAAACCTGCCGTGTTCCAGATCATTGCTGACTGTGTGGATAGGACCGTCCTTACTTTAATATATATCGGTTGGAAATGGCAAACATAAATCTATTTTTTTCCACAGGTTACAATGTTAGTATAATTTATTTATAATCTCAAGGCCTCTCTAGTAGTTGCCTGTGGATAGACTGCCAATGGGAAAATGCACAGAAAATGCAACATACTAATAAAGATGTGTGAAGGGCTTGGATTTGTTTGGAAAGCTCAGGAAAGTGAGTCTAAGGCCTTACATATGATCTTTCCCGACGTTCTGTTGGGTGGCCATGGGTGGGACCATGGAATGTTCCCTGATATAATGTGTGGGTGGTCTTAGCCAGGTAAAGCACCCCTAATCTAACAAGTGGAAGAAACTAAATTTAGCCATACACGTGTCAAGTTGTGTTTGATCAATTTACATCCTGATCAACTTGTTAGATAAAATGATTGACTGTCAATCAAAAACAACTCAAACAGAGCCACAATTCTTTACTTAAGTGATGCCTTTATTAATGAAATTCCTCTTTAAATGTGATTGTTTACTAATGCAATTTGTAATTAAGTTTCTAACCAGTGTGCATGCTTGTTAATCTGAAAAATAGATTGAAATTTCTCAGAAACAAGTGAGACTAAAAATGTCCGAATTTCCCACTATATATCAGGAAAAAGGAATTGATTTCAAAAGCGACTGGTTTAAAGAATGGAATTCACGGATCGATTGAAAAGAAATATCCACCCATGTGTGGCTAGCTTGATGGTGGCCACACACTTGCTCAACGTTACAATCAATTTGACAATCAAATAGACATTAAAGGGCATGTCCACCCTTAAAGCAAAACACAGATAACTTGTCAGTTACCTGCCTCCAATTCCAACTAATGTACTGTTTAAGAAACTTTAAGAAGTACTACTAACCAGATATTTAAGGATAATTCTTGCCCCGTTTCTGGTAGATAGGGTTGGCTCCTCCCTCCATGAACTCCATTGAGACTGTGACATCACAACCAATTCTAACCAATTCCCCTGCTGTCTCCTCTGCACATTTCCTAAAAACTCTTTGAGCGGGGGGTGGAGGCAGATAGCACTGCCAGAAAGGGAGAGAACCGGGCAATACTTATTAGCAATACTTACTTAATTTCTGGATAGAAATGCAGTTGGGGTAAGGGGCAAATGAATGAAATGTGACCAGGCTTGAAAATTTTCAAGTAGACATAGCACACCATCGATTGTAAAGCGTATTGCATAAATGTACAGGCAAATTGACAAGTAATATCAATAGTACTATATTGGTCATAATGTCAATCATTATATCGAACGAAATAATGTCTAGTTTGCATCTAAATAATTTATGCCAGCATTACAGTTGTAAGAGGAAGGCCTTTACATAAATGAACAGTCCTATTACAGTTTGCAAGGCAGATGATGTTTCTAAGAGGGGATGTTGACCTGTAAGTGTGTTATCTTGTTAAAGTCTTGCTGATGGGTGTTAGGAGGCCTCTTGGTAAGTTTCCTGACGGCTGCTGAAGAATGGACTCTAGTTAATTTGGCTTGAAAAAGCCAAATTCCTGTTCTTTCTATTTCTTTTTCTTCCGTTTTATTCATCCGCTTTTTTGGATAGTATCTCCTCCCACTGTTTTTGAGCTAGAGACATGAAATTCGGTACAGACGTGCGGGGCATATAGGAGAAGTGTGCTGTCTTCTAGCTAAGGAATCCGCGGAAGCGTTACAGCTTCCCCTTAGACTATAATGGTAATAATCCTCATATGTGGATATTTCAAAACAGTTTGTTTCATGGTCATAAATACAAACGGTAATACCCCCAACCCCCCACACAGACACAGGTATACCCACCTACTGACCTACCTTTCCATTCCCATGGAAGTCATACTTAAAGGGTAACTATAGTCAAAAACGAATTTTGATCAATCATCAATGAATGTTAGTTATATAGTCATACATGCAAAAACACATACCCCCAACACACACCTAATGACCTACCCTTCCATTCCTGTGGCAGCCATACTTAAAGAGTAAATAAAGTTAAAAAAAACGTATTTTGATATATCCTCAATAAATGTTAGTTTTACGGTTGTAAAAACAACAAAGATATGCCCCAACCTCACATAGATACACACACCTACTGACCTACCCTTCCATTCCTGTGGCAGCCTTACTTAAAGGGTAACTAAAGTAAAAAAAAGAATGCAAAGGAAACCCAAACAGGAAGTAAACAATGCAAAGGAAACCAAAACAGGAATCAAACAATGCAAAGAAAACCCAAACTGGAAGAAAACAACGCAAAGGAAACCCAAACAGGAAGTAAAGAATGCAAAGGAAACCCAAACAGGAAGTAAAGAATGCAAAGAAAACCCAAACTGGAAGTAAAGAATGCAAAGGAAACCCAAACAGGAAGTAAAGAATGCAAAGGAAACCCAAACTGGAAGTAAAGAATGCAAAGGAAACCCAAACAGGAAGTAAACAATGCAAAGCAAACCCAAAAAGGAAGTAAAGAATGCAAAGAAAACCCAAACAGAACACACAAATGCGGTAGACCAAAACATCAAATTTACAAGGGAATAGGTACAAAACAACAAACTGGCTTTCTTGGACTGCTTGATAGAAGTCAAGGAAAATGGTAAACTGGAAGTAGAGGTTTACAGAAAACCAACACACACAGGTCACTATTTGATGTTTGACTCCCACCACCCTTTAGATCACAAGCTGGGTGTCATCAGAACCCTGCAACACAGAGCTGAGAACATCCCCACTAGAAGAATTGTCAAAAAACACCTTATTCCTGTCTGCTTTAAACCGAACAACACACAGAGGCAGCAATTGGTACATCCGAAAGACCCAACAACGAAACACAAGATAAGCGACATCATATACGCAGTGCAGTGCAGTGAAGAATGCTCTGATTTGTATGTGGGGGAGACCAAACAGTAACTGCATCAACGTATGGCCCAGCACAGAAGAGACAATTCCTCGGGTCAGGACTCAGCCGTGTACCTGCATTTTAAGGATAAAGGACATACCTTTGAAGATTGTAATGTTAACATATTGGCAAAGGAACGTGACTGGTTCAAGAGAGGTGTCAAGGAGGCCATTTATGTGAAAATAAAGAAACCAAGCCTAAATAGAGGTGGGGGGGTTCGACACCAACTGTCTGCCATGTACAATGCTGTTTTGACACCTTACCCTGATCATTCTGAATTGAGAAAGCCAGTCGGATGACTAGCGAAACGTCTTCAAGAACTAAACTTCTAGTCCAGTTGATCTAATTGAATAAAACAGATAAAAAAGACATAGCCCCTTAAACAGACCCAGGTGCACACACCTACTGATCTACATATCCATTACTGTGGCAGCCATACTTAAAGGGTAACTAAAGTCAAAATAACTAATTTAGATTTATCCTCAATAAAAAATAGTTTTATGGTTTTAAACTCAAAAAAAGACATACCCCCTCAACCAGATCCAGGTACACACACCTACTGATCTACTTATCCATTACTGTGGCAGCCATACTTAAAAGGTAACTAAAGTCGAAAAAAGAATTTAGATTTATCCTCAATAAAAGATAGTTTTATGGTTGTAAACACAAAAAAGACATTACTGTAGCAGCCATACTTAAAAGGGTAACTAAAGTAAAAAAAAAATAATTTTGATCAATTATCAAAAAAGTTTGTTTTTTTAGCCCCCACGTGGCACAGGTACATACACCTACTGATCTACCCTCCATTATTGTTGCAGCCATACCTAAAGGGTAACTAAAGTAAAAAAAAAATTTTTGACTTATCATCAAAAAAGTTTTTTTTTTAACCCCCAACCTGACACAGGTTCACACACCTACTGATCTACTTATCCATTATCGTGGCAGCCATACTTAAAAAGGGTAATTAAAGTTAAAAAAAAATTTTTTTGACCAATCATCAAAAATGTTTTTTTTTTAAACCCCACATGGCACAGGTACATACCCCTACTGACCTACCCCTCCATTACAGTTGCAGCCGTACCTAATGGGTAACTTAAGTCAAAAAAATTTTTTTGACCAATCATCAAAAAAGTTTGTTTTTTTTAACCCCTAACCCGACACAGGTACACATACCTACTGACCTACCCCTCCATTACTGTTGCAGCCCTACCTAAAGGGTAACTAAAGTAAAAAAAACTAATTTTGATCAATAATCAAAAAGGTTTGTTTTTTGAACCCCCACGGGGCACAGGTACACACACCTGTTGACCTACCCCTCCATTGCTGTTGCAGCCATACTTAAAGGGTAAATAAGACCAAATGATTTTTTGACCAATCATCAAAAAAAAATGTTTTTTTACTTCCAACCTGATCCAGGTACACATGCCTACTCACCTACCCTTCCATTTTCATGGCAGACATATTTAAAGGGTAACTATAGTCAAAAAAACTATTTTGACTAATCATCAACAAAGTTTTTTTTTAACCCCCAACCTGACCCAGGTACATACTACAGACCTACCCATCCATTACTGTGGCAGCCATACTTAAAGTGTAACTAAAGTTAAAAAAAAAACCTAATTTTGACCAATCATCAAAAAAGTTTGTTTTTTTTAAGCCCCAACCTGAGACAGGTACACACACCTACTGTTCTACTTATCCATTTCTATGGCAGCCATACTTAAAGGGTAACTAAAGTAAAAAAAAACTAATTTAGATTTATCCTCAATAAAAGATAGTTTTATGGTTGTAAACACAAAAAAGACATACCCCCTCAACCAGACCCAGGTACACACACCTACTGATCTACTTATCCATTACTGTGGCAGCCATACTTAATGGGTAACTAAAGTCAAAAAAACAAATTTTGACCAATCATCAAAAAAGTTAATCTTTTATCCCCCAACCTGATACGGGTACACACACCAACTGACCTGCCTTTAATTCAGCCATATTTAAAGGGTAAGTAAAACACAACAATGTCCTCATCATTGGCATTATTGAGTTTTAAAATCTACCGCACAAACACACACATTTCCTTCCAAGATGCGGCCTTTCAAGCCAAATTCAAAGTTTATACTTAAACTTTCCCTTTCTAGTTTCCTGGCTGCTGTTTGTTTGAGGAGGATATGTTTCCCTAATAAATCAAATAAATCTAACATTTATGAAGGCAGTGAAAGTGTGAGGGAGGCAGTGCTATAACCTTTTCCACTATAACAATGTAATTGTTATACATTCTAGATTCTCTTCATCGATCATCAATCTTCATTCCCCCTCCTGACTCTGAAAGACAGTCAGTCTTTGTAAATGATTAAACTCAGTATGGATCATACCATTTTGTCATTTCCCATATGTAGTTATTGGTCCCATCTCTGCTTGAAAGCCAAGTCAATGGTACTTGTATTTCTTTCTAAAAGCACTTTACTCTCAATGGGGGATAGGTATAGCACATATTTCAATTAAAATATTATATACATGATGAAAACCACCAGGAGGTTTATATAAACACAATTTATTTTTCTCATTGGCTTCTTGAACAAGGATGTTATATATCAGATGAATTTTGCTGCACTGTTGGTCTAAGTTGCAAACTTACTTTTTTGTGCAACAAGGTGGAAGATGTTACACTATATATTCCACTATATTTATTTTCTTGCTAACAAGGAGTGTTGGATGCCATGTGCAAAATAAATTTGGAGATTTTACGATTTATTTAGCACAATAAATACTCACATATTGTTAGCACGGCACGGGGCAGTTTTGTATGTTTGTACATTTATATTCTTTATTTCACAAGCGCCTTCTGGTAGTGATTGGTCTGTGCGCTGCATATTAAAACTGTCCACATTATACTGACGATCGCCAAAGAAATACTTGCCCGTTTCAATTTTAGGGCAGGTTGCTCAAAAAATAAATTAAATATTATGGGCCTCATTCAGTAAGAGGTAGCTGTGTGCAGCAATCAGTCAGATGTTAATGTTTTCCAACTGTAGTAGACCAGCAAAAAGGTATAATCTGATTGGTTAAGACAAATTAACAGCGCAGGCAACTTTTAGCACTGCTTAGAAAATGATTCCACTATATACTGATACTGTTCATGGAACTCCTAGGTGACTCTAATTAAATTATAAATGTTTTTGTCTCTGTAAAATACAGGTGCTCTATATGTAATAATATTGTTCATATTGTTAATAGCATGATAATTTATATATTATGGGTACATTATTCCGATAATGCACATTTCTCAAGTCATGTGGCACTGATGACATAGCTAAGCATTAAAGGGTAACTGTGGTCTCAAATTCTTCCACACTAGTAAGAATTATATTAAAAAAAACTTCCATCGTACCTTCAAAATAAAACCTAAATCACATCTCTAGATAAAATGTGTGAGAAGTTATTGCTGGAAAGGTTCAGCAATATTACTTCCTGCTTGAACACTTTCTGTTTTCAGCCACGTGACCAGCTTGTATTCATGTGACCAGCCTCTGTCTGCATTAATAGGCTCCTCTTCTCAACTGTGACTTTTCCTCCCAGGTAATTCCTGATTTTCCCAGCATTAAGTCTTAAAGAGCACGTCCACCCCCAAAACTATAATCCCCCCCACTACTGGCCCCATTGTGTAGTGTAGTTTAATCCTTACCTTACATCCCAGCTCCATCTGGTTCTTCTGCTATCCCCCCTAAAGTCCAAAAAAACACCCACCAGGAGTACTGCAGAGTCTATATAGGACTCTGCCTCCTGTCTCCCTTCCGGGAGAAGTTTGGCATGCACACTGCAGCCCTTCTCCCCCTCCCTTCCCCTCCCTCCCGATTTAGATTCCCTCCCCCTAGAGTAAAAACCTTTAGATATAATAATCTCCCTGTCCCCCCATCCCCAACCGCTATAGTTTTAAGTTCAGAAAGTGCCCCAAATATTACTTACCTTTCCTCTGCCGCACTGAACTCCCGGCAGCCGCGTCCGTGATTGGCTGCTGCTCAGCCAATCACAGATGCGACTGCCGGTCCCGTCCCTCTGCTTGCATTTTCTTGCAAGCAGAGGGCCTGGCAGTGCGGCGGAGGAAAGAGGGAAGGTAAGTAATATTTGGGGCACGTTCTGAACTTAAAACTATAGCGGTTGGGGATGGGGGGGACAGGGAGAATATTATATTAAAATTTTTTAAGAAGGGTGGACATGCCCTTTAACTGAGCATGCTTCTCCCCTGGGGCGGACAGGCAGGGCAGAGGTCAGGTGATGTCACTCAGCCTACTGAAAGCAGGAAGTTTGAACATTCACCCCAATGTAATTTTTCACAGGCTCCAGCCAGAGATGTGATTGTCAGCTCATTTTAAAGAAATACGGCAGGCTTTCTTTTAACCCTAACTTTCATTATAAGTATTGATATATATAAGCAGCATTAATATAGTAAATATAGCACATCCTATTGTAAACTATAATGATATTATATGCCATAAGCCAAGTGTTTTTATACCAATCATGAAACTCCAAGGTAATTTCTAATATCCTTAGCTGAGTGCAGTTCGAGAGTTCCAGTTGCAGACCTCTTTATTGTGCAATCATTGTACAATGTAGGCCTCTGGTATGCATATTGCAAGCAGGGCTGCTGTGCCCATGAAACAGGTTGAAAATCCTATTTAGGGCGCAGCAATCCCGTGTAATAGAAGACAGTGACAGCATACTCCTGCGATTGGGAGCATGCCACCATAGACTTCTATTGAAAGGGGAACAGCACTGGGGGCATTCTGCTCTTGGCGCTGCTGCCCCTAGCTCTGCTCCTGATTTAACGTCTAAATGGTCAACTTTGTATCTGTGTACTCGCAATGCTGTTAAAAGCCTCATGGAAGGTTTAGAATTTGTTTATGGGCTGCCTAGAAGTCTCTGGTTTTATTTAGGTATTTAAAGTAAGAGGTACATTCCTGTAATAGTGTTTGAGTGAGTCACGTGACACTGATACCATATCTAAGCCCTGTCTATAAGGATATAATATACAGGATCTATTAGGCAATTTTATGTTATATAATGCACTCCTATGTCATCAGTTATAATCAGTGCTTAGTTTTTTATTTTAAAATAAAGGGGTGCATTCCTACAAAAGAAAATTTCAGTGAGTTACGTGACATTGATGACATATCTAAGCACTGTTAATAAGGATATAATTTACAGTATATATCAGGCACCTGGGGGGGGTGCTATATTGGGTGCTATTTGGCCAAATTAGTGTAAAACACACGCTACTCAGTGTGTTATCGGGTTAGTGTGGGATTAACACTAATTGTGCCTTTTTGGAAATAGCGATGTGCTCCAGTTTCCCCCACAATCATACAGATACACTGATAGGTTGTATTAATTGTGTCAATTAAATGTGCTTAGAGTGTAAGCTCTTTGTGGCAGGGCCTGATGTGTATGTATACATGTAATTGTAAAGCGCTACTGAAGATGCGCTATGCAAGTCCATAATAATAATAATAATAATGTTATAATAAATAATAACAATAATAAATATTAATAATAATACTAAAGCACATGGTCAGTGAGTTTCCATTTATAGAAATAGAATAGTGCAGTTACAATCCATATCCCATCACATGTAATGTGCAGAAGACTGGCACTCAGAACGCATGGTGGAGCGTGGCCTTCACAAAACGCCCTCTAGGTGGCGCATGACAGCAACCTTGCAGCATTGAAAGGATATGATCCACAGATAGAGAGGGAGGAGCTGTGTAGAACTAGATTTTTTCCCCCTTTCCTCTCTGTCTGTATCCCTGACACACGGAGGGAAGAGAAGAAAGAGCCTGGATAGGAATCCCCAGTAACCCAGACACAGGATCTACCATCCCACCAACTGCTTCCCCCAGGTTGAAAGGCTCCTTGTGGTTGTTGTTGTTGAGGGGGAGCTGGGAAGGAAAAGCCTCCCCCACCTGTTTTTCACTATTTCCATTTCCCACTTGGCTCCCTAAGTTCTCTGCTCCCTTGGCTGCCACCAGAAGCCCAGAGGAGGGGGGTTTAAAGCCCCAGGTCTGCAGTCAGGTGAGTTATCTTGGACCAACTCTACTGGGTGGGTGGAGGGAAGTAACACTGCAATATTCTATTACTGAGTGTAGTGCAATAGTATAATGTTATTGGCTCGGGACTGTAATCATTAACCCTTACACTCCTGCACTGGCCTGTCTGTATTCTGTGGTAGGCTGGTGGACAGTGCTTGTCACATGGGTACTGCAGTCTGTGCTGGGGGGGGTTACCCTTAATATGTAAAACATAACCACATGTACAGTTGGATTGGATTGTACAAGGTGAACCTCCTGCCCATGCACATGGAAGAGTTACAGAACTGTTGTGGAGATGCCAGGGTGGGGGGTTTAGAGTTAATTTAGAGGGCACCTAACATGGCATACCCAGGGAGATAGAGAAGAATGGAAGGTAATGTGTCACATGAAGTATTCCTTTCCAGGTGCCCCTATTCCTGTCATATAAACATCAGGTTTGGGTGTGCAGGGCTACAGTTGTTCCAGGTATAAACATGTTTATATCTCCTGCTGTGAAGGAAACTGGTTAATCCCCAAATCCTGTTTCCTCTGACCTGATGAATTGGTTCTGGGTACACCAAGCCTGATCTGCATAAACGTATATAAACATGCCCAATGGCACATGGGTAGGTCAACATTAGAAACCCAATCCCATTATTTGTTTACATGAAGTTCCATTTAATACAATGATTTAATTCCTTAATCCAAAAGACTCACTTTAGCAATATTAATATTCTGTGCCATAAACCAACTAGTGATTTCTGTCCTTCTAAACTCTTACTGGTGTTGCCTATAAAATGCTTCATGTTTTTCTACCTGTGACAACATCCCATACATGTGTTTGGCCTAACAAAATGTAAAGAACCTTAGTAAGACAAGTTTTAAAAATTCTGTTCTGCACAGCAAACCCCGCCATGTCTTCAATCTTGCCCAAATTCTGCACCACGCCTCCCTTTTCCATCTCGTGCCCTGAAGCATTGAGATGCCTGAATGTGCTCAGTTAACCCCCACCCTTTATTGTTGCTGCTGGAGTAGAGCTTCAATTCTTTAAATCATGTGAAATTGTACTTGAAGGCATTTACAGGCAGTGTGCTTTCAGCTCTAATGTCAGGTTACTGGAATCCAGGCCTGACTGCTACAAATAGGCCTTGCACATGTGCACAATGTGAAGTTTATTGGTTCTTCAGGCCGTTTTGTGTGGTCCTTTGCCCTGTTCCCTATTATAACCTTCCAGTCCTGCTGGTGATATGTAACTGTATAATGTCTATCAATCTGTTTACTACATACATTACATTGTGTTTACAGTTAGACATGAATGTTTCAAATTTGCCTTGGTCTGCATGTGTCGAATTATTTTGTATTCTGTAAAACTATTGTGTGATCTATTCTTTTATTCATCTTGCTATGTTTTGCATATCTTGTGTACTACTCCACTGTGCATAGTTGTGTGGGTTCTTTTTTGGCTTTTGTTCCCAAAGGTCTCCATATGCTTGCCTGAATTTAATACAGTATCCATGACTTTCTATGCATAGGTCATTTCTTACAGCATAGCTATGCTGAACCTATGGGCTTGTCTGTCCTGCAGGTGGCCTTTGAAGTGGTACTGATGCTGTGTCACACAGGCAGCTGACACGATGAGCGTGGTGTGATCATAGAGGGGTGTGTGGATCTTTGCTGGGTTAAAGAGCAGTGCATGGTCCAAGAATCAAAATAAAACAGGAATAACAGTAAGAAACTTAATTTGTGCAGGAATCTGTAAATTTGGTGAAGTTGATGGGGTAGACCAGTGGAGCTCCATGTTTTTTTTTTGTTTTTTTTATAGTGAGAGTCTAATAGAGCTCCAATTGTCACAGGTATAAAATATCTTTTAGGTAACAATGGGCAGCCCTAGAGATGTGCATAACAGATATAGGGAGCATTGAGTGTGACGCTGGACTTAGAATGTTCCAACTGGGTTGTTCTTCATTGCAAAAGCCCTCAACTTGGAAAATTGTTGTGGAAATAACCTATGAGTTAGTGAATGGCTGAGTCTTGAGTGAATCTCTGAGTGATGTTTGCATCAATACAGACAGGTCTCGGCTGCAATCACACGCAAACTGCCTATGTCTCTATATGTTAAAGGTACAGCAGAACAAAACATTTGTTGACCTTTGATTGATTGTGCTGTTCATTTTGCCTAAGATAATGAAAGTCACTAATACAACTAAATCTAATGTGTTGTAATCTGACATCAAATTACATTTTTAAATATATTTAATGATTTATTTTTTTATACTAGAAAAAGCCAGCCTGATGCAGATTATTATTTGCTGCCTCTTAAATTACATGAAAAATGAAGGTTCAGATTCACTATTCAGATGCTTGATTTCAGTAAAGGGACTGAACCCACTCCAATCTATCATTGATTAAGTGAACCCATTCCCCCACCACCGGGCTCCTAGCCCTCTTACATTCATCAGCAGTGAAATTTAAGTTTACTTGAAACGTGCAGGATTATGGTGCAGGATGAAACGAACCTTTTCTGTGAGACCTGCTATTTGGAGCCATGATCACGCTTGCTACGTTTTTAAATCAGCTTTGAAAAAAGTTTAACTCTTAGATTGCAGGATTCCCCCTGGACTTTTTGGCGCAGAACCATTTTTCTAAACCTCCTGGCTCTTTAAATGTTCTAAAAAAGTCATTTTAAATAATTCGTTTAAAAACCATCTCAGTGTGAACATAAACTGCAGCGAATATTTCAGCAGTTCATGGTAATTAAAATTGAAGAAGGGATAAGGGCCCTTCATGTTTAACCCTTCCTCTACTTATGAAACTCAGTGGAGAGTTTGGCCTCTAGGGGGTGCATGTTCTTGAGAATTAGATGTATATTTCCCATAGAGGGGATTATTATTATAAGCTTGGGTGTTGCTATCCTTGATATTCTGTATTAATAAAGAGCTTTAGGACATAATGAGGAAAGTGAATGTTTTAGCCTCAATTAGTGGCCAGGAAGAGGAAAACCATGTGGTTTTTGGGAGGAACACAAAGTTTTAAGGTAGTCCCCACGCTCCAAAAATATCCATAACTCCATTGCCACCCTGTTGTCTGGCTGTGTCTGCCAGTAAGTGAGCTCCTATCCTGTATTTTACATATACAGACATTTGTCCAGAGCTGGACAAATTCCAGGAGCCAGATTGCCAATACGCCTAGAAAATTTTTTTCTATTAATATCTATGGAACTAGCTACTTAATAAAGCTAAACCTTCTCCTAAATGAAATAATTTGTCCACCTCTTTTTTTATGCTTTGTGCGATGTTCTGTTCTGATGACTCCTGTGTTTGTGGGAGTCTATTTAAAGGCTCATTAGTTTGCATGAGATTTGCAGTACCACATCCCCGCCTGGATAGAGAATATGGATCACCTTGATTTACTGCCTTGCCCTGATCAGGCCGTCCAAGCTTAAAGTAAATGATCCAGAATATAATGATATCATTCACATCTCTCTAGCTGGGGTACCTGAGTTCTTAGTGATCATAGATTTCCCGGCATTTTGTGCTTCTTTTAAAGGAGAATATGTGAGACTGACCAAGGGAGCCTCCCTTCTGTGTGTCTGAAAGACAAGGAGGCCCCCATATCTTGTGTGTGAACATGTGTGTTTTACTGGCTAAGGGAGGCCCCTCTCTCCCTATCTGTGTGCATAAGTTTCCCTGATGGAGGGAGGCCCCTTTTCCTTTGTATATACAGTTAAGGGATCCCCTTTCTTCTGTATGTTTTTTGGACTTGGATTAAATTTTTTCTTGCATCTGTGGATAGTTGCTTGATTGTGGAATGTGATATGATTTAAAGAACAAAGATACTGTGCATGAACAATGTTTTCTGTATATATGAACTAGTCACTCAGTACAAACCTTTCTCCAGTTAGCGTAAGGCTCATTATATCCCTGTGTCAAAAAAATGTGTCACTGTATTCTTTGCATCTAAGGAACAGCAGAAATGTATTCAGGGCTTGACCTAGGAGAACAAAGTTGTGCAGCTTTCGCCATCCAGCATCTGTGGCTGTGAGTGACCAGATTTGTACTTTACAACAGGAGGGCTGAGCTTGGACAGCTCTGGTATAAAGAATATAATGATGCCATATAGTCTGCTTATATTATTACAGCATATTCCATTCATTCTCGTGTAGACTTACGGGAAATCTCCCTGTTTCCATGGTAGTTTTTTCGTAAATGCAACATCTACTGGGGCATTTAGAGTATCATACGCATGTATAGTAAGCCAGAAACTAAACTTATTCCAGTTACATTAAGAGATTCATATTGCTTACCAGAGATGCATAGAGGTCTGTTTTGGAGGTGTCCTGCATTGTTATAACTTGTGTGATGTGCTATATAATCTCAATGTACAGTACGTACACAGGCTGCTGTTCTATATATAGAAATCTATTGGGTATCACATTCATTGCTATGGAAAACTGGTTACCCCTAAATCTCGCCTCCTTGATACATGATGATTTTCATGTTTGTACAATGTTGTTCATGCTTCCCTCTCTACCCCATAATTTCAATAAAACGGCACCTAAGCATACATTGTAGCTGTAGCTGATACATTCTTAACTATATGAGTATTGAAACACAACTCTACCAATTGTCAAGTAACTGACATGTTTGGAATCTTAAAAACCAATCGGGGAGATTCAATAAAAGTTCTTATCGTTTAAAATGGTGCTAATTTTGCCCCAACCAATCAGATCTTATTTAGCATTTGAAAGCTAACAGCTGATTGGTTAGGGCAAAATTAGCACCATTTTAAATGATAAGAACTTTTATTGAATAACCCTGAATATGTTTTATAAAAATGGAATTGTGATGGCAAACCTTTTGAAAATGTTATTTCCCGGTCTTGGTCCCTTTTAAATCCATTTTGACTGTGTGCTTAATTATACAGCATGTGTTTGGACACAGAATCACATTTTTGCACTACATACTATTGCATAAAGTCCCCCAGATTTTTGGGTGCATGCTATTTTATTCTGTGTGCGCATGAACAGTCAAATGGGTTTGGGCTAGGCTAGGTACGCATATTCAATATTTCGACCCGACCAGTTTTCATTGTGACTTATTTTTTTTATCAAATGCAGATGAAAAATGGATTGGACATGTCAGTAATTTTGGTCAAAAGTGTGGTCTTTAATAGGGCCACATGATTGGTCACGAACTATCAGTGGTACTTCTTTCCTTCCCGACAGACAGATTACGATTGGTTTATTGATCAGTAGCCTACTGAAAAATTGCCTCATCTTAATCTGTAATTGAGTACATGTAAGTAGCACTTACTCTGATTTGTGTGTGTTGCTGCATGCCTTCAATCCAGAGCCAATACTTACAATGTACCGGTATTTAAACCACCTTTTACAGTCTCTTATTTTGCCAGCTCATCTGTATTCCCTCACCTACTTGAATGACATCATTTTGGCTGTCACATGGTCTGACCGAATGTTCTTTAATATTGGAGTTATTTTCATAAAACAATTATCCTCAGTTAGAGGCACAGGTGGGTAAACCTGTTATGGGTGGATCAAAACTGCTATTGCATAATTTGCATCTAATTCATTCATCACATGCATTCAGCAAGCTTTCTCTATTTCTCTTAATATGTTTTAGCCAAAAAAACGTTCATACACTTTTTCTCAGATAATATCTTAAGCTTGTGGGAAAAGGCCAACAATGGGCTGATGCAATAAAAGGAAGAAAAGTTTGTCTGTGCTATTAGTTTACAGAAACCAATCAGATGTAAGCTTTTCACTGGGTTACTGCAGTTAATTAACATATGATTGGTTGACGCAAATTAATGGTTAGGGCCCATTATTGCATTAGAAATAGTTTCAGTATTATAGGATTAATCTATGGATTTCCAAATCTCTATTTTACAAAAAGCAAAAACAGTGTGTGTGTATATGTGGGAGCTGACCTCGAGTTTAAAGGGCATGTCCACCCCCAAAACTATAATCCCCCCCTCTAATGGCCCCACCATGTAGTGTAGTAAAATCCTTACCTCACATCCCAGCTCCATAAGGTTCTCCTGTAGTCCCACCCGAAAGTCCCAAAAACTGCCCACTGCCCATATAGGACTCTGCCTCCTATCTGGCCTCCGGGAGAAGTTTGGCATGCGTACTGCAGCCCTTCTCCCCCTCCCCCCCTCCCTCTCCCTCCCGTTTTGCGATCCCTCCCCCTACCATAAAACCCCTTGCCCATATCATAGTATATCTTCCCCCAGCCCAAACCGCAAAAAAATAATTTTAAGAAAGTCCCCAGAACTCTACTTACCTTCCCTCTCTCCCCCGGCATTCTGAGAAGCCGGCAGCCACGTCCGTGATTGGCTGCCTCTCAGCCAATCACGGACGCGGCTGCCGGTCCCGCCGGGCGTCAGAGGAGAGAGGGAAGGTAAGTAAACATTGGGGCACTTTCTTAAATTTATTTTATAGCGGTTGGGGCTGGGGGAATGTTTTCTATTATATGACAAAAGTTAATAATAAGGGTGGACATGCCCTTTAAATCTATATTGGCACAGGGCTTCAGGAATTGATAACAGATGCAATAACATAATGTGTGTTTTTGTAAAGACGTGGAACTACTAATAGAGGACATTGGAGAAATTCAACATATAAGAAAAATATTTTTTTTCCACTGGTAAATGTCATGTCCGGCCTTCTTATGCCATACAAAGAACTTTAGGCTAGGCCTCGCTAGGCTATTTTGGTGTAGAGAATGGGGATGGCCCCACTACCTCCTCTGTCCTGCACTGTGCTGCCGGCCATTTTATCGGTGCATGCGATCACCATTTTTGGTGCGCATCACATGCGTTGCGATAGGGTAAAATCAAAGGCATCGCAGCGCACATTGCAATTTCGCTGCGTCGCATGAAACTTGCGCGCTGCCTTATGGGGCCTAGCCCTTATGTAAAAGCAGTGCAAAAGTTTACCTGTGCTTTTAATATGTAGCAGTCAATCAAAAGTTATTTAACTGCGGTAGACCAGTAAAAACCTTAAATCTGGTTGGTTGCTAAAAAATTAAGGACAACGGAAGTGAAACTTTTGACTATAAATTTATAGCAGTTTGGAGATATAAGTCAAGGTAGCCATACACATTTGTTGATTTGCATATCTGGTATCAGCCAATGTGTATGGCACAAAATTGATAGACCCTTTGAACTATTGCCATCAGTATTGTGGACCGATAGACAGACAGAAGAAACATAGGATCATTGGAGGTGATGACCTATCGATCAGGTTGAAATATCAGCCTGTTGGGTTTACACAGGTGATGAAATATCCCGACTGCTTCCGGTCTGTTATAAAAGTGCTGAAGATCAAGGGTTGTACACTCAGATACATTAGTATAGTATTTGAGGTTGAATAAAGACATATGTCCATCCAGTCCAACCCATCTATTAATATCCTCATTTCCTGCCTAACTGTTGATCCAGAGGAAGGCAAAAAAAAACCACCAAATTTTGAGGGAAAAAAATTCCTTCCTGACTCCAAGTGGCAATCGGAAATTTCCCTGGATCAACTCTACTTTATGTATCAATACCAGTAACTTAAACATTCCTTGTTTGCAGAAACTCATCCAACTTTTTTTTAAACTGACCAATGAACCTGCCATAACACGTACCCACTGAAGACTCTGCTTTCCATGCTTTACCATTCTCACAGTGAAAAACCCTTTCCGAACTTGAAGCCTAAACCTTTTTTCTTCAATCTTAAGGGATGTCCACGTGTCCTCTCTGAACCCTTTCCATTTCAAAGATTTCCTTTTTGTACACAGGATTCCAAAATTGCACTGCATATTCCAAATGAGGCCTTTTTCCAATCCAGAGGAACACCTCCGGACATGAGGGAATCTGCAAAAAAAAAGAAACAATGGCCTAATTAAAACTGAACTTAGCTCCCTAAGTACCCGAGGATGTATTGTATCCGGTCCAGGAGATTTATTAATATTAACCTTATTTAGTTGTTTCTGTACCATATCCTCAGTTAACCAAAAGGCAATTGAATCTTTTATACCATTATTGCTACTATACTCTGATATCTGTACTTAGATATTAAGTTTCGCTTTTCTACTGTATGTAGCACAAAACATAGCTAAAAGAAGTCTGTATAGGGTCCCTGTAAGATAAATATAAAACTAATTTGCAGATAGCGGGGGATATTTCAGGTTTATTATGTAATATTTATGGTTTCTGAGAAGTTTTTTTGGGTAGGGTTTAGAAGTTACTGAAAGGATGTTAAGCTAAGGGGTTCAAATATATTTTTAAGAATAAGGATTAGGTATTAAAAAAAAAAAAAAAACATCAGACAGCAAGGACAACTAGTAAGTGTTTACTATTAAAAAATGTTAATAATAGACAAACTCCAAACAGCTGTTGTGAGAATTCTGTTTACTGGCATGGAACGACTTAAAGATTACCTGACACTGATACATTCAATTCCCTTCTGCCGCTATCCCTCTTCTATGCCATTGTTAAGCATGTAGGGCTTAACTAAATACGTCTTGCTGCAGGATTGGAAATATTGAATCTGTAAGTTAAGGTACTAATGAGATATTGCCAGAGCTGTTGAGTTCAAGTAAGGTTTGCTTGCTAGGAATGTGTGACATTCAGATGTTGAGATTTTTAAAGGTTTTGTTACACAAATTACCTGTATCCTTATGTATAAGTTCATGGCCTGGTGTAGCTTTGTCAGTTTCTACTGAGCAATAGACAAAAAAGTTGCTTAAAGGGCATGTCCACCCTTATAAAAAATTTCCCCCATATCATAGTATATCTTCCCCCAGCCCCAACCGCTATAAAATAAATTTAAGAAAGTGCCCCGATGTTTACTTACCTTCCCTCTCTCCTCCGACGCCCGGCCCGGCCTTCTGCTTGCAAGACACTGCAAGCAGGGGGCGGGACCGGCAGCCGCATCTCAGCCAATCACGGACGCGGCTGCCGGCTTCTCAGAATGCTGGGGGAGATAGGGAAGGTAAGTAGAGTTCGGGGGTCTTTCTTAAAATTATTTTTTAGCGGTTGGGGCTGGGGGAAGATATACTACAATATGGGCAAGGGGTTTTATGGTAGGGGGACGGATCACAAAACAGGAGGGAGAGAAGGGCTGCAGTACGCATGCCAAACTTCTCCTGGAGGCGAGACCGGCGGCAGAGTCCTATATGGACTCTGCTATCCTCCTCCTGGTGGGCAGTTTTTGGGACTTTGGGGGGGGACTACAGGAGAACCATATGGAGTTGGGATATGTGGTAAGGATTTTATTACACTACATGGTGGGGCCATTAGTGGGGGGGATTATAGTTTTGGGGGTGGACATGCCCTTTAAGTATAAAAGGTGCAAAAGCATACTCTCAAACATTACCCCTTATAGAAACAGCACAGTGCAGAGCTGCAGGGAGAGGATAATGAAGTTAACCTGATTTTATCACAGCACTGTGCAATGTATTTCTCATGAACCAATCAGATGAATAACTACAGTAGACCACTAAACATCTGATTGGTTGCTGCACTAAATTTGGTTAATAGCACTAAAACCTTTTTCACATCTTACAATGTAAGCCCCTTTGTAGCTCATTTAGGGCTAGACCACACTGACGATTTTTAACACGTGATGTGATTGCATGTTAAAAAGTGCGAGCTAGAGCAGTTGGTCTGGCCACACTAGGTGCTCTGCGTTGCACTTACTGGAGCGCATGTGATCATCTTTTTGTGCAACTGCATGCGCTCGAATAATGCAAGATTGCATCGCAATCGTGTGCCAACACAACAGAAACCCGCACATGATTCAGGTGTGTTGCAGTGTGGCCTAACCCTTAAAGTTGGTAGGTGCTAATGGTTGCATTAGTATACTATACTTCATGGATTGTAAATTCTCCTGTGGCAGCCAAATGAATTTAAAGGAGAACTAGAGTGCGTATATTTTTAAAAAAAATTTAAAGGGCATGTCCACCCCCAAAACTATAATCCCCCCAACTACTGGCCCCACCATGTAGTGTAGTTTAATCCTTACCTCACATCCCAGCTCCATAGGGTTCTCCTGTAAACCCCACCCCCCAAAGTCCCAAAACTAAACCACCAGGAGGATAGCAGGGCTCTGCCTGCTATCTTGCCTCCGGTAGATATTGCCATGCGTACTGCAGCCTTCCTCCCCCTCCCTCCCCTCCCTCTCCTCCCGTTCTACTATCCCCCCCCCTAGCACAAATCCCCCTAATATGCTGCTCCCCCATGTCCCCCAGCCCCAAACCGCATATTTTTTTTTCAAAAAGCTCCCCAAACTCTACTTACCTCTCCTCTTTCCTCCGCTGCACTGAATGACCGGCAGCCGCGTCCGAGATGGCTGCCGCTCAGCCAATCACAGACGCGACTGCCGGTCCCGCCCCTCTGCTTGCATTCTCGCAAGGAGAGAGCCGACAGTGCGGCGGAGGAACGAGGGGAGGTAAGTAAGAGTTTGGGGGGCTTTCTAAAAAATTTATGCGGTTGGGGCTGGGGGACATGGGGGAACAGCATATTAAAAATTAGTTTTACAGGTGGACATACCCTTTAAAATTAAAAGTTCCTAGGGCAGAGAGGTAGGATTGGTATGATCTACCTCCAAATATCATTTCTATGAGGGCGGCATCACAGAGAAACTGCTTATGATTGGCTTCCTGAGTGCTTCACTATCTTTAATACTGGAAGGCCCAGGGCACTAACCTGAAGGATAAAAACTGTATGTTCTGTAGCTCATTAACAAAGCAATATTAGGTGGTAGGAATAATTTATCCTACCTCCCTGAACCAGGGTACTTTTCTTTTTTAAAACTATACAGGGAGATGTAATAAAAGTTCTTATAGTTAAAAATGGGGCTAATTTTGCCTCAACCAATCAGATGTTATGTACTATTTGAAAGCTAACATCTGATTGGTTAGGGCAAAATTAGCACCATTTTAACAATAAGAACTTTTATTACATCTCCCTGTTAATTTTTACAGTATAGGTGTCCTTTACATAAGAAATATCTCAATTAACAATTAAACGTGCATATATTAATGACTGTACTATATGGAATAATCAGCTCAGTTGCCAATCTAAACATTTTTCTTTCTTTATCTGTGGTTGTCTTCTTAGATTATTTTGAAGGTCTTAAAGGAGAACAGCATGTGTAAATATGCTTGTGAAGCATGTGTAAAGTTAAAATAAAACACAATTAACGTGTAAAGTACCTGGGGCAGGTAGGTAGGACTAGTAATTCCTACCTCCCAATATTGGATACCAGCATATAGAATACTGCTTCTACCAGGCTTCAACACTTTCTGGCCCTCCTTAACAAAATTATATTGAGAGGCAGTAATAATCAATTCGTCCTTCCTACCCAAGTTACATTTTTAATATTTACAGTGTAGTTGTCCTTTAAAGGGCATCTATACTGAAAAATGGGTTATTTTATATTGACCATAACTGAAAACTATAATTCTACCCAACTACCACTGTATAATTTTTTTGTCGATCTGCCCCCTATTTCTTTAGATCCAATTTAAAACTTCTTATATTTCAGATGTCAATCAAGTTCCTTGCTATCAAAAACTATTCTTCTGTGAGTAGTTTTACTGTAGCTGGAATGGTGACAGAGTTTTGACAGTTGGAATGCAGTGTGCAGGCTTGACAGTTGGTTTGTGGGAAAAAAGTCAGTTTGTGGGAAAAAAGTCAGGTCCGATGGAAGTGGGAGTGGTTAAAAGAGGGAGGGGGGATACTGCTCCTAAACAAAATGTGTGCTGGATTGAATGCATGCAGCAACACACACAAATCAGAGTAAGTGCTACTTACATGTATTTAATTATAGATTAAGATGATGCAAAATATTTTTTTCAGTATAGTGTCCCTTTAAACTTCCCACTGACAGCTATGGTGGAACTGATCTATACTGATTGGGAGATAGTGTCCATTCCAAACTTCAGTTTATCAACAACAACAAAAAGAATCAATGTATGGCCTTACATAGTAGTTGAGGTTGAATAAAGACATCAAGTCCATCAAGTCCAAGCCTTTTCTCTTCCTCTACATCAGAATAGAGATATGAAGTATGCATTCTCTGTCTGCTAGAGTAGCACTAATGCACATGCAGCCAAAAGGGGAAGAGAAGTCAGTAGGACAAAGTGCCATTGCTGGAAGAAAAGTTTAGATATTAGATGCACATGGATTATTACTCTGGATCTAAAGAAAAATGACTCGCAAGAAACACCCTAGGCCGTGTTTATTCATGTGGGCAAATGTAGTCATTTTTGACTGAGTTTAATTTTAAAGGATAACTAAAGCTAGAATATAATGAGTCAGTTTGGATTCTTTAATTCCTAAACAGTTAGCTGTGTCCCACCTTTAAAAAAGCATTATTGAGAAATCATATTGGTTTCCTGATTTCACTGCAGCCTGTTAATTTGTCCTCTCCCTGTGTGTCAGACACACACATTAATATATTTGCCAGTGCTCCATGATTTTGCAAGCTCCCTCATCCCTTACCAAATCTGTCATTTAACTACTAGCTGATCTTTTCTTAACCTCTTTCTTCTAAGCAAAGCTGCTCAGTAAGAAAAGTAATTAGTGTTCACTAGAGATGATCGAAACTGGCGGATCCACAGAATTTATATAGGTTCCAAAAATGTGATTCAAACCCAATTGAATCTGAATTTTTTGATCACGTTATTTGAATATTTGATTGGAATTTTTGATTTTCAAACATTTTCGATCTAATTATCTAACATTCATTTTTTGCATTTTCAATGATAAGTTCCTAGTGTCAAAAATGTTGTGCTAAAAAGCACACACACATGTTTACCGTCCATTTACGCTGCAATGTGCACAATTGTCTACAATCAGAGCACATGTGATCTGCAAAAAAGTTGGTGATGGCATGCGTTCTGAAAATGTGCTGCACATGAGATTCTTTGCGAATCTCACACACAAGCGACAACGCAGCAATGTGGACTGGCCACACTAGGTGCGCTGCTGGACGCTACAATTTACATTTTTTGTACAACTGCATGCACTCTGGTTGCGCAATATTGCACAATCGCAATGCGCAAGTGCTTGTGTGAATGTTTCCCGAGTGTTCGGACACACTACAGTGTGGCCCCAGCCTTAAAGTCTGCTTTGTCAGAGTAACTGTCGCCTTTCTTTGTTGCAGCAGTTTTTTTTTTAATGTTACAGTCGTCTCTTCCGTGTTTCTTTCATGTTTTACTTATTGTGCAATCAACCCTGTATTTGTCTTGCACTGCAATTTGGTGCCCGTAGCAATCTGACTAGCTGGCCCATGGGCATTAGGGTATGTCTCTTTACAGGTAGCTGCCCAAATGTACTGAAAAATATGAGTATTGTTCTGGAGGCTTCTTAGTGTGTATATTTTCTTTAAAGAAGAAGTACACCATTTTTCTGACTTAAGGGCTGAAGATTAATGTGATGTATTACTAAACATTTACCTTTCCTTTCACTTCCATATTAAGCCAACTTTCACACTAACGGCAGATCGCCGTTTGGTAAGTGTTTTCCGAGGGGTCCCCCAGGGCGACAGTTAGCAAACATCTTAAAGTGCTCAGAAAAAATGTCTGAAAGTAGTCTTAATAGACACCTAATAGACCTGACCGATATGTTGAGCGATCTAATCTAATATATCGGATCATTTCCGGATTTTCCAATCGATTGCTTGACAATGTAGAGCAGTTTATCGGAAAAGCAAAGCAGGGTGGAAAATTTTCCACTGACCCCACCTTTAATCTGCATCTTTCCTCACATTTAAAGTGGAAATCTGAGGAAAGATCGGGACCTCAAGGTAGGAGGCTTTGAGCGGTTCTTCCAATAGGATTTACGTTCATTAAACTCAATCAGAAATCTGATCAGTAGAAAGTTTGCCCTTGTATGACTAGTTTTACTCCTTCCCTTGTTTTAGCACAGGGAAATACAAAGAAGCTTATTGGATAACTCTTCTATCACTTCCTGAGTGAATCACACAGAGCATGCCTGAAGCTCAACAAAATAGGAGGGGATAAGATTTTGTCGATTTTCACCCAATCAAGCGTTTTTGAATGGTCGTGTCAGGTTTACCATCATCTATATGAAGGGAATATTGGCTCATGTGTACACCGCCTGGGGCTCTATTAATTTATAGTGTATTTTAGATTAGGGATAACATAGAAAAGCAAAAGATACATTGAGGCTGATTCAGTAACTACTATTGATATGCAGTAACCAATGTTATTTTTTTAACCGCAGTTAGAAAGCATCTGATATTTCTGGCCGACCGACCGATAGTGCTGTGGATCGCTTGGCCGGAAATATCTGATGGTGTAAGGCGGCTGGCCGCGACCTAGCTTGGACTCCCGTTTGTCCAAATCGGAAATCGGGTCCGTTGGTAAATCACGTCCGATCATGCGGTTCCCTATGGGACGGCACAATTGGTTGCGCGCACTGTTGGTCGCGGCCACTATTGCTGCGACCAAAAGTAATTTGTCCCGGCCGAGCACTCAGACCGAACGATCAGTCGGGACAAATAATAGTCCAATGTGTACCCAGCTTAATAGCACAAGTTAACTGTGTCTCACCTCTTGTTTTAATAGGGGTTACCTTTCTAACATGGAGTTTGTGTTTTTTTCCCCAACATCCTAGCATCACACAGTGTGGTCACTGACTATTGTGTTCTTTACACATACTCAGACTTAAGATACTGCAGGAACTTGTTAAAGTTTGTTCAGTTGGTCACACCCACTATTAGCCTCTAGCCAATCCTTTTAAAGGACAGCTTAGGTAGTGGAGCTGGGGTAGGGTGTGGCCAGTCACTGTACATACACATAATTATGTCATCCAGTTCTTTAGGTGGTTACATTTACTTTAATGCCATTTACTGTAGTGGGATTTTACAGTTCATTGGTATTTTTAGCAGCGATATTTTCAGATTCTGGAGTGTAAAATGTTGGGTTTAGTTCCCCTTTATCAAAAGCTGTTTGCTTGCATCATGTTAGGGTAAAATCCAAAACAGAACTGATACAAAATCATTATTTTCTGTGTGCTTGTGGCTCTCTGTAAACCTGTTGGGAAGAGTTTACTTCCCCTTTGTAAAATGAGGATTTACCTATTATTTTTAATGAGGAGGCAAAGTTAACAGAGCAAAAAGAGGAGTAAGTCCCAAGTTGATGTTAAATTACAGATGTTAATATTTCTTGCCAATCGGGGTAAGAAGTAGTTTAGCAATAGCTGGAGAGCCACAGGTGGTTCCATATTTGTAGCAGAAAAAAGCCTGCAAGAGTCATGGCGAACGGTTCGTCCTTTGAATGGGAAAGTTGTACAGTGTTTGCATTATATGATTACGAAGTAGTAAAGTGCAGTGGGACATGGCGTATGGTGATTGCTGCCATTCGTTTACGCTTATTGTATCTCTGCCAGTTTTGAGGTTGTGTAAATCTCTGTGTAATAATGTGACTCAAATGGAAGATACTTGATTAACAAGTTTTAAACTTCCAGGCTAAAGACTAGAAATACATTGTGTCCCAGAGAGCATCCCATCGCGCCAACACATGGGGTAATGTAAAAATAGCCACTCAGCTGCTGCTGCCTCAGTCTGCAAAACAGGCCTGAGATAGAGGCTTGGCCTGGGAAGACGTGTGGGATTTTGGCTGACCGCAGGGAAGGCGATGGGCCAGGATGGACTGGGCTGGGTTCCCACGCTCTCATGCGTTGGCTTATGAGGTCTGATGTAAGATTGCATAATAACCCAGACAAGGGGGAGGATGAGCACAATCTGTTTATTTATTTGTTTTTATCTACTGGATAGGGTGGGATCAATAGGGCAGAGCCTTCCTCACTTCACATTATTAGTCATTCCTAAAAAATAGTTAAGACCCGAGGTTATTAAGGCAAACATGACAGGAGGGTTTTTATTTTATAATAGGGATCCACCAGCTGCTATTTACCCGCCCCTAGTATTTTGTTATTTGGATGGAATTAACAGATTTTGAGTTTTTAGCCTGTGAGGAGCGAGAGAGTGTGAGAAATAGAGAGCAGATGAGTTCGGCTTCAGAAAAACAATCCGCAAAAAAAAATTAGGAGAAAGGAAAAGAAGTTCACAAGACTATTTACCAAACTTCACAGGCTGCTGTGTAATCAGCTAGAAAAATAACTTCAGATAAAGCAAAGGAAGCTGTTGGCTCGGTGTTATCTGTTTGTCTACTGCTGTTCTTTTTTTTTTTTTTTTCACTGGTTTGGCAAGTTAAATGGAGTTCCGAGAGGGACAGTGAATGCTCAGTCCTGGTGATATGTCAGTATGCTGTGTATGCGCGATGTTACTGGTGGAGGGTACACAGTGCTCACAGGAATAATCCATTTCGTAGCATGGGGTTTCTGTTGGGTTTCATTCATGTGAATGTACAGTATATCCATTGATCACAATTAGCAATAGTTACAAGGTTATATTAGGTTTTAGCAAATAGAACGGTGGTATTTTTGGGTGTTATGTACAGGTCACGGCCGGACAAGCTGCGGCTTTTACATGTCATGGGACATGTAGAAGTGTTTTAGCCTCCTTTTCATATCTTTGTATGTTTTAGTTGGGGGTTCAATTATTATTTTTATAAAGGCATTGATTTAACAGTACATGTAGTCCTGTCTGTTTATATAACAAGGGAGTAAAAGTTTGGTTTGATTGCCAGAAATGATGTCACAATTATGATATAATAGTGGTCATTCACTGTTTATTAAATTATATATTAATGTTAAAATTAACTGAAAATGTGATTATTTATTCTGTTTGTGGAATACAAGAAATTGAGGGATTTATAATTTTTTTAAACATATTTTTGACCTTATTTTGCACCACAATTACTTAATTAATAAATTATTACTTTTAATTAAATGTTCCTGTTATTTGACTACAAACATAATGGTGCTGTTAAGTTGCTGATGTTACTTTTTGATTGGTCTACTACAGTTTGAAAACATTTATAACATTTGATTTGGTGATGTAGGTTAACAGGCAGATATGGCTTACCTTCCGTTCTTCAATCAATCTAACAGGAGCCAGGAAAAAACTGATTTATCTGACATCTCCCGACTGCTATGATACACATGCATGCTATAGGATAGTATAGCCCAAAATAAAGTGAATCTGATCGTGAAATGCATTTCTCAATAGTGTACCCATCTGAAAGAAACCTTCACTATCTGAAGGCGAATGAAACATTGTGCAGATTAATCCGGCTCCACAATTTGTTAATATCTCAATTAAGCCCTGACACATAGACTTGGCTAGAATGAGATCTCCAGCTGGAGGAGACTCCTTACTACATAAGAAAAAAAGTGGTAAAATTCTACAATTTACAAGTGACAGGAAAAACTCATCAAGGCAAATAGAAACTTTGAAATTAGAGGAAAGACATAAGGGTGAGTGAAAAGTACACGTCCTTAAAAGAAAGAGAGCCAATACCGACTGGCAAAAAATTTCCATCCGTCTCAACCAACTGCTATGCCAATGTTTGTTGGCGTTGTGTTAGTCATTTTTGCCCCCCACACATTGCCAATGTTAAGCAAATCCCCCTCAGATTTGACCAGATTTGTTTAACATTGGCCATGTGTATGGCAGCCTTAAGGTCTATTATGTTAATCACTGCATGCCTTTGATGTATCATGGCTCAGGAAGTCTCCCTGACTTTAAAGGGCATGTCCACCCCAAAAACTATAATTTTCCCTACTACTGCCCCCACTGTAGTGTATAAAAATCCTTACCTTACATCCCAGCTCCAAATGGTTCTCCTGTAATGTCCCTCCAAAGTCCAGAAAACTGACCACCAGCAGCCTGGCAGGGAGGGAAATTGTTTCCTCCTCTGAGACGTCCTCTCTGAGGTTTTTGGCTTGCTCAGAGCAGCCCTCCTCCCCCTCCCTCCCTCTCCCTCCCTCTACCACCTGTTTTGCTTTCCCTCTCCCTAGCTAGAAATCCCTTCGTTATATAGTAGGTCTTCCTCCCCCAGCCCCAACCGCTATAATAGATTTTCCAGAAACCCCCCGAACTCTACTTACCTTACCTCTCTCCCCCGGCGTTCTGTGCAGCTGGCAGCCACATCCGTGATTGGCTGCCTCTCAGCCAATCACAGATGCGGCTCCCTGTCCGGCCCCCTGATTGCTGTTTCATGCAAGCAGAGGGCCGGGACCGTACGCCGGAGGAAAGAGGGAAGGTAAGTAACGATCGGGGGAGTTTCTGGAAAATCTATTATAGCGGTTGGGGTTGGGGAGGGAGACCTACTACCTAGAGTGTGTGTCTGTTGGGATGCATGTGTTTGTATGCACGTGTGTCTGACTGTATGCATGTGTGTGTCTGTATGTGTGGATTATGCGTTAATCTTGGGGAAGGGCTGAAATCCCTGAATGGGGTGGGTACCCTCCCTTAAATGAGTTTGGCAGGGTGGGATGTCTGTGGACAGATTTTTATGCTGTCTAATGCTTTAAAGGATAACTATACAATACTAATATGCTTGTGAAGGTTCTCATTCATCCAGGGCATGGTATATCTTCTGTATTTACCATAGTTAGATCCACTGGACTTAAAGTTTAGTTCTTAAAGACATTTTGCTGGTCATCCAACTGGATCTCTCAATTCAGAATGACTCGTACAAGAATCTGTTGGCAATTAAGTACCCTGGGAAGTCCCAATTAGGATATAACAGCCAGGTGTTAGGGACCTTCTGAATGCAAGGCGTGGATGCATTGAGGCTAAGAGGTGTTATCGAAACTGTCCAAGGTAAGGTGTCAAAACAGCATTGTACATAAATACTATACTATTTCTACTTTACAATATTGTTTGATTGAGGAGCCAGATTAGTCCTGGACTAGTCCTGTATTAAAGATAGTTCTGAAGCCATGAGGAAGACCGTCAGCATTTGTTTACTTTGGGCAGGTGATCCTCACAAAAACAATATTGGGAGGTAGGAATTACCGGTCCTATATTCCTCTCCCAGGCACTTGTTAGTTTAGCTGTTTAAAAAAAAACTTTATACACACTATAGTTACCCTTTAAAGGAGAACTTAACCCTAATAAAATCATTTTTGGAAAAACAAGGCAGCAACACAGCAGCTTGGATATTCTTTACTTCTGTAAGGAGAGGTTTGTCTGTGCTTTAAACATGCAGCAACTATTCTGATCTTCTTTAGCTGCAGTAGGCCAGATGTGATTGGTTCCTGTAGATTAATAGGAGAGTCGTATGTTTGCACCTCTTAATGTTTATTTTAGAAGTTTTCCACAAAGCTGGGGGACTGACTTCACACTGCTCATTCATATGTCCTGGGCTGCACCGGTCAACAGTTAAGAGCACAGTCCTACTCCTACTTTGGCTGCCCCAATCACCAGAGATTGTGGTGATTGCCAGTGTTTTAGATGGAGCTAGACAACTGACATCTCCAAACATTTAAGATGAGTATATTAAACAGTTAGACAGTGTGCTTACATCACTATCGACCAATCAGTAGAAATATTTGACCAATCACATAGTTTTAAATGGGCCAGGCAATTGGTCACACCATAATATTGCCAATGCTACCGTATATACTCGAATATAGTATAAACAGAGGTACCTGAAAAATCAGTAAAACCTGATTGACTCGAGTATAAGTCGAGAGTAGAAATTATGACCACGTTTAACTTCTGATTCTGTATTGTTTTGAGGCTTTAGTTGCCCTTTAAATGGACAGCAGAATTCCCATACAGTAGTCCCATACAGTAATAGCTAAATCCAGTATGGTTATTACTGTATGGGACTACTGTATGGGAATTCTGCTGTCCATTTAAAGGGCAACTAAAGCCTCAACAATACAGAATCAGAAGGCAATCTTTTTTAACAATAGATACCATCCTCCTGATTCTGTGTTGTTTTGAGGCATTAGTTGCCCTTTAAATGGAGAGTAACCCTACACAGTAACCCCCAATTCCTTGCCACTCCAGATGTTTGGAAACTACAACTCCCAGCATACTTTAGTTGCTGCGTCGTGGTGACAGATGCGAGGTCAGGAGAAGAGGGAGACAACCTGCAGGATTGAACAACTTTAGATCGTAGCTTATAAAGTAACATAGAAAAGGAGCAGTACTATCTCCCAGAGAAGTATATGTTCATTTTACAAGTAAACTTTAATTTTTATTGTTTTTTATTGTTTTTAATTGTTTTTAATTGCTATAATAAAGTTTGTAGGCAAACTTATTCCTGTGTGCAGAGGTTTTTGGGAGCTATACTGACCAAGCAAGCATCAGAATAGCACAGTGAAGCCTGCATTACCCCTAGTGGTGGATAGGCATAAGTGAGTGTTTTTTTTTAAATTTTTAATATATGGAAGTGTCATTTTAAACTGGTTTTTATACAGAGATCTTGATCTTAACCTATTTATTTTTTATATTTTTTCTTGTTTTTAACCCTTCCCATACCCCCAAGCGCAAGCAAGATAAAAATCATTTTACAAGATGTTCTTTTTTGGGGGTTGCTGATCCTTTTGACAACAGGTGGCAAAAAAAAAAGGGAGAAAAGTTTTTTGCAGTTTCATTTTCATTTTTGTCATTCTACGATGCTACACTATCTGTAACATATATACTGCTCAATTTGATTCTAATAGCACAGAGATTTTGATATTGTTTTTGCCCCTGGTTACCTTAAATGTAATTCTGCTGTGGGCAGGGATCATAACATGATGGTCTGTGTAATGGGGCTACTTTGCTGTGCTCTAGTGCAGGGATTCTCAAACAGCGAACCTCCAAAAGTTTTAAAAACTACAACTCCCAGCATTCCTCAGCAACAGAGGGAAGCCTGTGAATGCTGAGAGTTGTAATTTTCAAGCATCTGGAGGCACACAGCTTAAGAATCCCTGCTCTAGTGGGCTAGCAGGCAATGTTTTTTTGCTTCTGGTGCCCTGTTGTAAGCAATTTAGTATGCAATAGTACAGTGTTGCTTCTAATGAATATACTAAACCTTATTTTTATCATGCACAGAAATGTAATACGATAGAATATAAATAGGCTACTGCCACTTTAATGGCACACAGACTGGCAATTGGAAAGTCTTACATAAAACTCTTCATAAGAGCAGGATCAGTAATAGAGACTCTGTTTGTCCAAGTCTCTGAGTCAAACCAAAATGTTTTGCTGCTTCATGCGGGTTATGTTTCTGTTAAAAACCTATTTGAGAATTTTCCGATAGGCAGTAACAGAAATTCCAACAGCTAGACTGAAAGAGAAGTATGGCTACAGTTATAGACAAACCTTGCTGGCTTTAGAAGGCAGATAGCTTGTATTAAATAAACCTTGTTCCTATATGACACATTCCTCCAATCTTGATCTATAGGGATATGATATAAAGTCCTGTGATTTTCACACATTCTGCTTAAACAGTCTTGGGTAAACAGTTTCCTTCTGCAGTTCATATTCCTCTTGTGCCTTTTCACAGTACGTTGCAGTCTGTGCACCAGATCTACAATCTGTATACCATCTTCCTGTCTAGCAGCCTACATAGGTAAGTTAAGTAGCAGATAGATCAATCTATAAAGTAAGGTTTGGGGCAGATCCCTGCCCTTCTCAAATGAATATGTAATCTGGCTCATTTAATATCTACTATGTACCTATTCTTATGCATATTGTTCTGTCCCGGCTAATGGGCTTTTTCCAAAGAACTTGGCCATTTAATGCCAGTTAGCGACTATTGGTCTTGGAAACATTAGAAGTTGAGTGTGGAAATGTTCTGCATTAACTTATCACTGTGTAAAGAATGTGTTTTGTGTTATATGGGAGCAGCAGTTTTACACCAGCATGTACTCCATAAATACAGAGAGATGATAGAGACATGTTGGTAATCAAAGGGTTTCTGTAAAAACTGATGATTGGGTCATTCTCCATCACCATAATTGTAGTTACAGGGTATGTACCCTGTAATAACAAGTATATCTTACTGGATAGTTGTGCCTATAAGTATAAATGTGGTGTCAACGTCACCAGGGTGCATGCATACGTCACATTGCCGCATTATTCTTTGACCAAATTAGTCTTGGAGATTTGGAAATCTTAAGGGGACAGGGCTAAGGACGTGATTTCTGTGGGGGAGGAAAGCCAGCAACATTCAAGCACAAAGGCAAGGTCTGGATGGGAAGTAGTGACTACTTTTTCCCTCTGTATTCACTATAGAGAATCCTAGTCCTTATAGCAGGGACTGTAATAATATGAAGGGTATAAACGAGGAATATTCACTCTGGCTGACAGAGGATATGGTACGGAAACAATTTGACAAAGTTAATATCAATAAAGCCCCAGGACCGGATGGAATACATCCTCGGATCTTAAAGGGCATGTCCACCCCCAAAACTATAATCCCCCCAACTACTGGCCCCACCATGTAGTGTAGTTTAATCCTTACCTCACATCCCAGCTCCATAGGGTTCTCCTGTAGCCCCCCCCCCCCAAAGTCCCAAAAAATGACTACCAGGAGGCTAGCATAGTCCATATAGGACACTGCCTGCTAGCTGGCCTCAGGTAGATTTTTGCCATGCGTACTGCAGCCCTTCTCCCCCCTCCCCCCCCCCCCCCCCCCCTCCCCCCCCCCTCCCGTTCTACTATCCCTCCCCCTAGCATAAAACCCATTTAATATCCTGCTCCCCCATGTCCCCCAGCCCCAACCGGGTATTTTTTATTTTTCTTGCAAGCAGAGGGCCGGGAGCGCGGCGGAGGATCGAGGGGAGGTAAGTAGAGTTTGGGGGGCTTTCTAAAAAAAAAATTATAGCGGTTGGGGCTGGGAGCCCAGGGGGGACCTTATATAAAAAAAAAATTTTTAGGGTGGACATAGCCTTTAAGAGAGCTTAGTCCAGTTTTATCTAGACCACTGTTTCTTATCTTTTCAGATTAACTTTTGTTTGGTGATGTGCTACTGGATTGGAAAAAAGACAATATAATACCAATATTCAAAAAAAAGTAATCGTTCCCAGCCTGGTAACTATAGACCTGTAAGCCTAATATCAGTGGTAGGAAAGGTGCTGGAAACTATGTTTCTGTGTCACATAGACGACTAATGTATAAATTGAGGACTGTTGGCCTAGAAAAAAACATTTGTACATTGATAGAGAATTGGTTATTGGATCGCAAACAGAGAGTGTTGATCAATGGAGCTACATCTATGTGGACTAAAGTTCTAAGTGGAGTGCCTCAGGGTTCTGTAGTAGGGCCACTTTTTAATCTGTTTATAAATGACTTAGAAGGGGGCATTGAGAGCAAGGTCTCTGTGTTTGCTGATGACACTAAACTATGCAGAGCTTTGGAAACTTATAATGATGTGCAATTTCTGCAAGCTGACATTGATAGATTATCAAAATGGGCAGCAGAATGGCAGATGAGATTCAATGTTGATAAATGTAGGGTGATGCATTTAGGGTTTAACAATCCTTGTACCACCTACACCTTGAATAACTCTGTGTTAAGTAAATCTCTAATGGAAAAAGATTTGGGGGTTCTGGTAGATAACAGACTTAGCTATAGCAAACAATGCCAGACAGCAACGGCTAGAGCTAGCAAGATATTGTCTTGTATAAAGAGAGGAATAGATTCAAAAGAGAAAAATATTATTCTCCCTCTTTACAAGGCACTGGTAAGGCCTCATTTGGAATATGCGGTGCAGTTTTGGAATCCCATATACAAAAGGGACATCTTGGAAATGGAAGCAATTCAAAGAAGGTCAACTAAAATAATAAGGGGAACGGAGGGGCTTGAATATGCAGGCAGATTAGACAAGTTAAGGCTGTTTACATTGGAGAAGTGACGTTTGCGTGGGGACATGATAACCTTATACAAATATATTAATGGGCCATACAATGAACTCTCTGGTGCATTGTTCACTAATAGGTCATATCAGAGGACACGTGGACATCCTTTAAGATTGGAAGAAAATAAGTTTCATCTTCAGGTTAGGAAAGGTTTCTTTACAGTGAGAACAGTGAAACTGTGGAACTGTCTTCCAGGAGATGTGGTAATGGCAAGTTCATTAAATAGCTTTAAAAGTGGGCTAGATAAGTTTCTAAAACTAAAAATAATGTATGTATAGTTTATTTATACTAGTATACAGTACTATAAACATGTGAATGAGTGGTATTAATACATATACTGTAGTTCTGGTTGATCCAGGAACACATTCCAAAGGTTGGACTTGATGGACCGTATCTATATTCAGCCTTAATTACTATGTCACTTTGTAAATGGGTCAGTGGGTCTCTCTATATATCTATCTTTTTGTCTGTCTGTTTATCTATCTGTCTGGCTGTCTATCTATCTTTTATCTATCTATCTCTATCCATCTTTCTTTCTTTCTTTCTCTCTTTCTTTCTCTCTCTTTCTTTCTTTCTTTCTTTCTCTCTTTCTTTCTTTCTTTCTTTCTATCTCATCTATCTTTTATCTGGTATCAAAGCAGAAGAGAGACTTGTGTGAGACAATAGTTTTTTTTAATACATTTATTTACCTTATTTCCCCACCTTTCTTTTAAAAGAAATCGATCAAATTGTAATCCATTGAAAATAGCTTTTTGCCTAGAAAAAGTACATTGGGATTGTAAATGATCATTACAGTGTGTATAAACTTTCATTGATCTCTAGTGCAGCTGATCAGTGTAAGTAGAAATCTAACAATGTAATTGGGTTGGACTCCGTAGGATTAAGTGCAGATATAAGTGAATAGGAGCAGCATTTCATTGTTATTTGTAAGTGCCAGTGCTTCCACAATATTTCATATTTTATCAATATCAAGTGGCAGCTCTGTGTTGGGCATCTAGTATACATGAATGGCGCCCCACTGGTTTAAACAGTTGTATTTCTTTTTCAGCTATCAGGATCACTTATCATGATTAGAGGATGACACTGATTGTATTTTGATGTCTGACACGTTAAATCTGTCAGTGGACTGTTTGGAATTAAAGGGATTGTTAATTGCAATTAGCGTCGATTTTGCAGCCTTTTAGATCCAGACAGATTCATTGACAGATGATGTTACTAAGTAATAACAAACTTTAGATGACGATGGTGCCACTGCAAGGGATTCTGTGCTCCAGGAATTATAGTAATCTGACTGCCCCCTGGGTAGTGGGGATATTGTTTTGAAGCAAATTCTACAATGACAGCGGAAGCTCCAAAGCTTCTTCTCGATCAGTATGAGCACTTGCAGATCTCTTCCTAGGTGACCTGCAACCCTATTAAATAAAAAGGGACAAAACCGTGTCATCCCGGTTTAAACTAAGCCAGACCAGACTAATCCCTAGTGTGTTTTATTTTATCCTCTTGCATAAGGGAGGACCATATTCATGACAAATCTATAGGTCAAGTCCTCAAGTGCAATTCATAGGGCTTAAAACACATTTTGGCATATTTACAGAAACCGTTTAAGCGGCTGTGGCTGTTTCCTCGCTATAACATAAGATTTTCCTGGCTACACACAGGTATATCTTTTGTTAGGATACTATCAAACTTGTATGTACCTGCACGTGTTAGGAGCGTCCTCCCACACCTGGATATCCAGTGCTGCAATCACCTCCCGTTGTATCCTATCTCCCAATAGGTATGTAATAAGCACAAAAACCGGGGAACATCCCCAGCACGGAGGTAGGCGACCGGATTGTGATATGTAGGTAAAAATCGATACTTTATTATAACATATTAAAAGCATACCATACAGGGTGTGTGTGCCTCCTAGCGAGATCTTTCTGGACCCTGTATGGTATACTTTTAATGTGTTATAATAAAGTATCGATTTTTACCTACATATCACAAGTCCGGTCTCCTACCTCCGTGCTGGGGATGTTCCCCGTTTTTTGTGCATATCTTTTGTTAGGAATTACTAAGAAAGTCAAGTGAGGTGTCATTTTGTTCTACCGTCCCTGGGATGAAAGCCAGGAAAGTGTGTTTTTGTAGCCTTTTGGTTATTTGTATAAATAAAAGAGAAACAAATCATAAATCTTACGTAAGAACATCCCAGTGTTACCAAGGCTGTTCCGTCTTTGTGATAAAAGCCGCCATTATATGCAATAAACAGTTGGCTGGGTGTACTTGACATGGGGTTACTGTATATCTAATTAAGTTTTCCACTGCGGCTGTTTTGTTGGGATATTCTTATATTGCAGTTGGAAAATGTAACTAAATGACATGGCACTAAGGTGTAGGTTATTATATGATGAAGTAATATAAAGCAGGGAAATCTCTACATTGGTGACTATAGGTTATCTGGAAAGTGGAAGGTCCTTGACGCTATTAGCTCTATGTCAATATGGTCATAATACATTTAGAATGGCTTTATCACACTTAAAGGGTAACTGTGGTCTCCATTTTTTTGAAACAGGTTAGGGTTGTACCTTTAAATTGAACTATAAATCACATCTCTATATAAAGTTTGTGAGAAGTTATGGCTGGAAAGACTTCTTCCTGCAGGAATTGTGACCGGCTTGTAGTGTAAGCCATGTGACCAGCTTCTGCCTGCATTAATAGGCTCCCCTTCTCAACTGTCAATTTTCTTTTCATGTCTGTGCCGGTACTTCCTGTTTTTAGTGAGCATGCTTCTCTCCTAGTGGCGAAGGGTAGGAGCAGAGGGTCAGGTAATGTCACTCGACCAACTGGAAGCAGACAATTCAAACAATTACCTCAATTTCTCACATGCTGCAGCCAGAGATGTGATCCAGTGCTCAATTAAAGGAAAGACTGCAGGCTTTTATTTAACCCTAACATGTTTGGAGACCACAGTTGACCTCTAAATGTAGTGATGCATTGAAAGGCTCCTGTGCTGTTACTCTAAAGCAGTTTAGCTAAATGCAGTTAAAAATCAAAGATCTGATTGGTTACTGCAAATAAACGTTTTCGTGTCACATTGCATCAATCCATAATTATCTTAACTGCAAGATCTTCAAACTCTCTGGGGCTAAAGTGGCCCTAGTGTCCATTAGCAGGTCTGGTTTCTAGCAGATCCAATGAAGAGACACAAATGCTTCATTTACTGGACTGCACATTATGTAGACTGATTGCACTTTATTCTGTGTTACACTGATGGCGGAAGCTCAAGTCTATATGTTTTATTCTGACATTAATGCTGGTGTAAGGATAATGTTCACATTATTTTCAGTTGTGTAAAGAATATGAGTATAGGGTATTAAAGGCAAGCTACTTTTGTAACATGTTTGTATTTATTAGTGTAAGCTGTTTCTGTTCTGTGATATCATCCATTGTTAAGAGACCTTACAAACAACACGAGGGGAAATTTAAACTAAGAATGTGCAACCTGCAGTGACTACAATTCCCAGAAGCCCCTGACAGCCTGTGCAATCATGGCTGTTGCAATTCACTACCAGCAAAAAATCTTTTTGGTTATAAGCTATTGGGTTGTACATTACCGTAGTAAAATGTTATCTATGATAGAGTCATCTATGTAAGCTGCACCGTTGCCCTCTGTTTCTGCAAAAATAAAAGTTTAAAAGCATCGGGTCTGACACCACCTTGGTAATGGCGTTAAGATTAGCGTAAAACTGTTGTGCTATTCTTAATTTAGCCATTACTACATTCATTGGCTATGCCACGCTATTTCCAAAATCCTTGGAAATAGCATGGCCGGTACAAAAGTAGTTCAAAACCCACGCTAACCCAATATTACATTAGGTACCATGGTTTTTGGGCATGTCCACCCCAAACCTAAAATTTAACCCTATGCTGGCCCCACTGTGTAGTGTTCAAAAATCGTTATCTTCCTCCTGTGCTCCTTATGGTTCTGCAGTGTTTGCCCAAAGTCCAGGAAAGTGAAGAGCAGGAGCCTGTCTTCCTGTGTAAAGGTGTCTGCCTCTTTTCCTACCTCCCGGAGGTATGCAGGCATGCGCTGTGGAACTGATACCCCCCGTCCCTCCATCCAGATCCATCCTGCTGTTTATTAAGTCTAGTGTTAAACCCCTCTTCTGTAGATTTGTTTCTTCCCAACCGCATTGTCCATTTCTAAAAATGATAGCAGATTACTTACCAGCCTTCGTTCCATCTGCGTTCTCAATAGCCATCAGCCATGTCTGGGATTGTGGGTAGAATAGAAGGGACACAATGTGGGATCATAGTTGTGGAAGGTACAAGCTTTTTTGCAGTAATAGTAGTTTAAGTCCCTATTGAGTAAGGAATTGTACTTTTTATAGTTAAATCTGGGTACACACATGCAAATTCTGTCTGTCATTTTGTAATGATTGTGCTACTCACAGTACTGAGCATGTAAAGCATATAAATTATATAAAGCATAGGGAGAATGCTCAGGACTGCAAATTTCCCCCAGCTGCAGCCGACTACCTATACTTTTAGTACAGGGTGGTGGGCAAAGAAAATTCAGGCATTTCCGAATGATCCCGAGGCCTAAGGTGAACACATCCAATAAAATTGTCCCATTTATCGTTACTGTGAGTACCTAACTTAAGTTGTCAATTAAAGGACAACTATGAAATCAAGAAGGCTATTTCTCTACCTGACTTCTCACTTGTAACAATATACCGTATGTAACAATTTTTAGAGTGCCCTTTAAGCACTATTGGGGCTGATGCAGTAAAAGGTGCAAAAGTTTGCCTGTGCTATTGATTTACTTCTATCAGATGCTACATTTTTACAGGGTTACCGTAGTTGTATCTGATTGGTTGTTCCAGATTAATAGCACAGGCAAACTTTTTAAATTTTTACTGCATCAGCCCCAATATTTTTAATTGCAGAATCCCTTTGAAGTGGGGACATCCATGTTATTTAATTAGACAGATAGGTCACACCTTCATTTTATTATTTTAAAATCCACAATTGATCAGTAGTTATATAAATCTACTATACAAACCTTTATGATGTACTGGGTCCCATGATTCCATAGTGAATTGTAATTATTGCCACTGATTCCTTTTAGGCTCTTTTGTCTCTATTACAGAACCCCCCCCCCTCATGCTTTTGTTTGTACTTTTCATGTTTTGACTGACTCTAATTATGTAATTGGGTTAATTGAACTCTTCATTTCAATAGACCCCATGGTTTTCTACAAACCTTCCACACGTGTGGGTGTAAAACACAGAGACCTTGCAAGACCCTGTAGGATTATGTACAATTAACCCTTTTCTCTTCTTATGCAGAGACCCTTAATGATGCTCCCAAGTTAAAGATTAAAATTAAGTTCATTTTCAACATTTCTACTGACCTTAGGATTTGACACTGCCCATTCCCCTATTCCCCATATTCCCCTGGCTTCTTCCGAGCGCACCCTGGTAAACTGTTTTTTTTCTGCTTCTTGCAAAGTAGCATTAGCTGCACTGATGATATCTCCCAATATGTTGCTTGTGAAGGTTCTCATTCATCCAGGTCATGGTATATCTGTTGTATTCAATTAGATCAACTGGACTTGAAGTTTAGTTCTTGAAGACGTTTCGCTAGTCATCCGACTGGCTTTCTCAATTCAGAATGACTTGTACAAGAATCTGTGGCAATTATGTACCCTGGAAAATCCCAATTAGCATATCACACCCTTTTTCCATAAGAAAAGCATATTTATCTGTGATCATAAAATCACAGATACAGATTGTTGGACCAATCATTTTACGATCGGTCTGGACTAGGTTAATTGTTGGTCCTGACATATTTTGGTTGATCAGAAAGAAGTATTATAAATGTTGTTGCAGCTAATATTTGTGACCAATTGTTTGATTGATTGGATATATTGGTAATTTTCGCCAGATCCTATGTATTATAATATGCAGGTTCATTTTTTTCCCCCTGACAGATCTAACAAGCGATAGTTATCTTAGTAGATCTGTAGGGAGAAAAAAATTGGGTGACAGAAGCCGGTTTGTACTTAGCCTAACAATCTTTATCTTAGGTGTGTACATAGCCTAAGGGGCATTTTGTACTTTTCATACTTATGTTGTCAGTATTAGCAAATAAACTCCATGTTTGCAGTATTCCTATTAACGTTGATGCAATGCTAGTGCTTTGATAGGACACCATTTGTTCTGAGTTTAAATGAGAGTTGCAAGACAATGATGGAGGTGTGATAGCTGTGCTATCCATACACAGATCATTGTATGTGTGGTTGCATTTTATTCCTATGGACTAGAAAACGATTGGCTATTGTTGACTAATCAAACTCAGATCCACACACAGTAATCAATATTTAATTCTTTGTTTTGATTATTTACCGATCCTTGTTCCTTTACAATACGATGGTTTTATGTTTGGCACAATATAACGTAAATTTGGAAGAACCAATCGTAATTTTCCACCTTGCACCGCCGATCTCACATAGATTTCAACTTAAAAACTGGAAGATGGTATCCACTAAATTTTCCCACCTCGCCCAATATCGGCGATAAGGAAAAATCTCTATATATTTGATATTCTGATCAATTAGATCGAATTACCGAATTGGAATATCGTGTATGGGGCAAAAATCACAATTTACCAATTGATGGACCCAGGTATGGCTCATTTAAATCTACCACTTCCTGTTGGCTCTTGGCTTGGCCTAGTAACAGACAATAGAACAGTCTGGTTGGATTGCATAACTACATGTACATGGGTGAGTCATTCTGCCAATTCTAGGACATGGTTTATTTAAAAATAATTTTTGCTTTAAACACAAACTTGCGGTTTAGCTGCAGAACAAATGCAAGAAGGGGTTATGGGTGGTGCAGTTCTGTCACTTGTCCTGATCTGAACAGGTGAGGAGTAGTACTGTGACTAAAGCTGGGTACACACCATCCAATATTTCAGCCTGACCGACAGCTATTTCGGTGTATCAGTCGATTGGGCCGAAATATTGGCTGGTACCTTCATGTGGCCGCAATCGACCACCGTCCGAATCAGACGCATTTGAAAACCACAGCAATTTGTGCGGTTCTCTATTCGTACGGACCACACGCTCGGTTTTTGCCGACACCGACAGTTCTTTGTACTGGCTGAGCAGTTGGGACAAAGAATCTTCAGGTGAGTACCCAGCTTAAAGGGCATCTATACTGAAAAATAGGTTATTTTAAATTGACCATAACTGGAAACTATAATTCTTCCCAACCACCACTGTATCATTTTTTTGTTGATCTGCCCCCTATTTCTTTAGATATCCAATCTAAAACTTCTTATATTTCAGCTGTCAGTCAAATTCCTTGCTCTCAAAAACTATTCTTCTGTGAGTGGAATGGTGACAGAGATTTGACAGTTGGAATGCTGTATGCAGGCTTGACAGTTGGTTTGTGGGGAAAAAGTCAGGTCGGATGGAAGTGGGAGTTGTTAAAAGAGGGAGGGTGGATACTGCTCCTAAACAAAATGTGTGCTGGATTGAAGGCATGCAGCAACACACACAATTCAGAGTAAGTGCTACTTACATGTTTTCAATTATAGATTTAGATGAGGCAAAGTCATTTTTTTCAGTATAGTGTCCCTTTAATAAACTATCACATTTATTCATTCATTGATACAATGAATTTTACAAAATGGTAGAGGGGTTGTGTTAATCAGCTGTTTGCTATGTGGAATTGTATGGCTGTTTGAACTGCAATAGTTAAGACATTTTCCAGTAACTCACTTCATACAATATTACAAACACTATTTAACTGAAAGGGATTTATTTGTTATTTGGTACTGTTAATTATCCTCTGTGCTTCTCATCTATATTTAAAGGGGGATGGATTCTTTGCCTCATGTGTGTCTGTGAAAAAGCTAGTGGGGATAGCAAAATAAAATATGTAATCATGGAAGTAATTCTATACCGGTCCAGTAATGGAACTACCTTTTTCATTTAAATATAATACTGATGTATGGGAAGTAAGGAAAATGGTATAATATCATAGTGAATACAGTGGAGGTCTGGAAATAACCATTTAATTCAGTTTGTAAAAAACTTAAATCCCCTGTGCCTGTTTTAGAGAAGTGAATTTCTGTTTCATCCTATTATTTTATGTAAATGGGATTTAAAGGAGAACTATACTGTGTCCTGACCCCCCAAACCCAAATCTTGCTTCAAGGAGCTCATCTTTTCAGGGCATGGTATGTCAGAACTAGGGCAGACACAAGAGTGATCACCTAGTGCTAACCTGGGCAAAGTAAGGGGGAACATGGGGCCCTTTGGCTGCCCATGACTGGTCCCTCAGTACTAGACCTTTACCCAACATTTCTTAATATCATTTGATTGTCTCAGGCTGGATAATTGATTTATTTTTTTATTTTATAAAAAAAAAAATGATGACCTGATCAATTGATTAATTGAATTTGAAAAGATATTAAACACCTTTTATTATAAATTACAACTAATAATATAAAATCTAATGAACCAGGGATATTAATTTATCTTTTTATTAAAATCCAGTTTTGCAATCTCTATAATGAGAATTGACCTATTGGTCCAGCCCTTCGCCACAATTGTGAAATTGAATTACTCACCGTGACCTAGCGTTTTGGGTCTTCATGCAATCAGTGCAGATTTCTAATTACATTTATTAAGTGTTTCACTCTCAGGTCATAAGATCTTGTAACTTAAGGTTCGTACACATGTCCGATTTTGCCTACGACCCCCGACACTGAGTTCTCGGCTAGAATGGCCGTTCATTGCATGTAGCACGCAGTGTTGGGGATCGTGGCTCGCTTGCAAATTGAACGTGTGTATGAAGCTTAAGGATGTGGTGAACAGATTTCACAAAGTAGGGACTTATTTTCACAAAGGACGCCCACCTGATTGATATGTATAAGGCAGTGATTTTGTTCAGGACAGTGCCACCTAAGGGTGACTATAAACACCAAGATAATGACCATGCCATCTCAATTTTGTTTGATAAACAGATCATATGTGATATCCAATGACCAAAAAAACCACATATTCAGTGTACAATATCAATATTGTGTGCATGTCCACCTTGAAGGTGAAAGCATTGATTGGAATTTGTTGACATCCAGATGTGGTGGGTCAGCAGCTGTCCCCATACTTGTGCTCCCCTGGGGAAGCTGTTGATAATACATCATCTGACACCAGTTTAAATGCTGCATGAAAGACTCCTGTGTGGCACTGACATAAGACTAGATTCACATGGGTGACTTATTAATTAATGTTGCTGCTTGGTGAGGAGAATCAGTTGACCTGGTTTGCAGTAGCCAGCTCGAGGGGTTGTACAAGGACGTGAAGATACAGATGTCCCAATTAGTCTCTTTCGCTTGGTTACTGTATCTGTCCTGTGCCTCCTCCTGTGCTTTCTCTCTGTTTATAGCATCTTCCTGTAGCTTTACCTGTTATGAAATATTGCTATTGTGTTGCCTCCTTTAGCTCCATAAATCTTCATTTGCTCAAAGGAACCTTTGCAACTTTTGTTTTGCCAGCCAAGGACTTGGCCCCAATAAATCAGAGACCATGGAGTCTGGTCCCCACTATTTATGCTGGAATGCAGTCCCATTTCCCAACACATGTTCACCTCCTTTCTGTGCATTTAAGGGCTAGGCCACATCAATGCGATTTAACTTGCGATCCGATCACATGTTAAAAAGTGCACACTAGTGTGGATCAATTGCAGTGGCTACACTAGGTGTGCTGGGACTGTTTGTGCTGTGATCCGTTGATCCGAGTACCGTACATGCTGTCACTATTTTTGGCAAATGGAAAATGACAGAGATCGCAGCACAAGCGAAGCAGGCTAAATGTTCACAATAGGAGGAGAAAAATGTAAGGCAACACATTGGAAAACATACAGCCTCATTTATCCAGAGGTACTGGGATAAGATCTATTTAAAGGGCAACTATGCTGTCAAAATTAACTTTTTAATGAAATTAAAAAAAAGAAAGAAAGAAAAGCTAGGGCAGGATGGCATTATCCCCCACCTTCCAATTTTATCTTGTTGAGGAGTTACAGCAGGTACCATTTTCATCTGCCAGGTTAGTGCCCTGGGCCTTCCTGTATTAAAGATAGTGCTGAAGCACTCAGGAAGGCTGTTAGAAACTGTTTTCTTCCTGCTGCTGCTCCTTGATATTGGGAGGTAGACAGCCCAATCCTACCTCCCTGCCCCAGTTTTTTTAAAGTTTATACTCACTATAGTTCTCCTTTCATATAGGTTATTTAATACAGGTTAGCAGGACTGTAAGAAAAAAACAAGAAATCCTATTTAATTTCAAAATAGTATAGCTTATTTGTGAAAAGTAAAGGCTCGTACACAGGTCCAATATGTGCCCCGAAAACCCCTGACTGAACGAATACACATGCGCTAAACAGCCGAAATAGCCGTTTGTCGTGCGAATGTATCAGCGTCGGGGGTCGTGGCTTGGTGCCAAATTGGCTGTGTGTACGAACCTTAATTCTCAAGGATGGTCTTATAATTTTGCAAACTAAGCCAATTTACTGAGAGCCGTGTAAGCAAGATTAAATCAGCATACAGCTCTGATAATATCGATAGAGGCTCTGAGGGACTGAACCCAGTAGCGGAGCCAAACCCTTACTGTCACCTGCTCCATATACCCTTCAGTGTCTCTCAATATTTCATTTATGTTCTTCTAATAGCCCTACCTGATATTGCTCAATATAATGTGAGAGAGTAAAAGCTAATGTGAATTTTCCTGTTATCTATTCCACAACATAAACTGGAGCCTTTTATTCTGATTGGTTAAACCAAAAGTGGCCAGTTTGATTTTCACATGAAGAGCCAATCCGACAATCGGCCCATCTGATTTTTAGTTATTTGATGATTTAGATACCAAAAGACAAAAGTTAGAAACCAGGAAGCTAATGTGCCATAAAAATGTAACCCGGCAAGATTTGTCCAACCCTGGGCTATAAACAGGCTACACCATGTTGATTCATTAACTCAGATATTACCGTTCATAATATTGCAGTTATTTCATCTCTATACGTGATGTACCATACATAATCCATATGATATTTCCGATGATTTGTAGTCAATGCCAGTAAAGTTTAGACAGTGTTGTTGCCTGTTATGTTAATGATAGAAGTAATATCAGACTACAGCTTCCTCCCTTTGTTTGGATGTTTTGACTAGAAAATTCTGGTCGGAGTGCATGCATAATGATAGTCCTAGAAAGCATATGGCAATAAGGTGGACATTATCTGTGGAATTCGGTTAGATCAACTGGACTAGAAGTTTAGTTCTTAAAGGAATTTCGCTAGTCATCTGACTGGATCTCTCTAATTGGGCCCCACTAAGACCAATAGTCAGCACCATCAGCACCACCATACAAGGTGGTGAAATACTTAGCCAACATCCTAGGGCAGGGGTGGGCAGTTAAATGGTATCTCCACAGGAAATAAATATTTTTGCCATTTAGTTTTATTGAAAAACGGGAGCTGTGTCTTACCTCATGTTCTTTAATAAAACCTCCAGGTGAGAAGATGAGCTACTTACCTGATACCTCGCTCCTCCGCTGTGTATTCTAACAGGTCCAGATAGACTCTGTCTTCTCTGCGCATCGCACTTGATACTTGGACATGTCAGACTACGCAGCAGAGGAGCGATCAATCCGGTACCTTACCTTCCTGGCTCCTGCAGGTTTTATTGAAGAACGGGAGGTAAGACACAGCTCCTTTACCTCCTGTTTTTCAATAAAACTAAATATCTTTTTTTTTTTCTTTCCAGAGGAGATACCCTTTAAATTTGACAGGGGGCCACATGAGAATCTTGGATTGTTTTGGACCAATAGGTTCAACTCAATTCTCATTATATAGATTGTAAAACTGGATTTTATAAAAAGATTTTATTAATATACCTGGTTCATTGGATTTTTTTATATTTTTCGTTGCAGTTTTTAATAGAAAGTGATTTCAGATCCATTTTATTAAATTCAATCAATCAATAATATTTTTTATAAAATAAACTTAATAGGAATAAATCAATTATCCAGCATGAGACAATCAATTAATATTAAGATTTTTTTGGGGTGCAAGTCTAGTATTGAAGGGACAGTCAGGATCAGCCAAAGGGCCCCCGGGCGTTACTTTGCCCAGGTCTGTCCTAGGGCTATTATATCATTATTTATTGCTACCACTAACATAGAAGGTATTTAATTGAAAGGGTATCACAGATAATTTGGGCTGATTAATCAATCAGAAGAAGGTCGTACATAATTTCTGAACCAAATGATCTCAATCAATAGATTTTGAAGCAAAAATGGTTGGCCTAAGCGATCAGACATGTCAGCAAATAATTATCTTCAACAGGCGACATGATCGAGTAAGCCAACTGTGGGGCACTACTGCCTTAATACCTGATCAACAGGCCTAATGTGATTGAGCTGAAGTTGCAAGGCTCTTTTACTTTCTGTTCTTCGGTTAAAAAAAACATACTCTATTTTGCTGGTGGAGATGCCCTTTAACATCTCTTAGTGCTTTAAATGGACCCTGACAGTAACTTTCCTTAGTAGATCAGTAGTACTCATCTCTAATATAGATAATATTAAATAACTACACCCTGTAAACTCCTATTCATCTACATTAAAAGTAACTACATTCCTTGCTTTGCCCCATTATAAGATTTCTGATGCTATAGAAATGCTCCCGCTGTTCTATGTAAACTATTAGCAGATTCTATGATCCATGTTCACTGGTACATCCTTTAACTTGACAGATGCACTTCTTATTTAATTCACTTTACCCCAGATCCTGTAATCCCAGTCCCCACAATTTCATTTCGCAGCTGTTACACTTTTACATGACCCTTGCGTTACCCACCCCTCATCGTAAGGTCTGCAGGGAGCACTGCTTGGCTCATTCCATCTGTGATGTTTTTGTAGGGACCAGGTTTCTCTCCCCACAGGTAGCGGAAGTTAGACCTCTGAACAAACAGGTTTTGACAGCTGTAGAATGGTTTGTTGGTGGGGAGTCTTGGCAATGGCTGATAGTTTGCATTTGTGGCCGTGACTCAAAGATGCAGAAACACTAACACTTGTAACAGCTTATGGATAAAGATATTTTAGTTTTCTGTACTTCACTGCTATCTTTTAAACAGTTTGTTACTTTTTGTCAAGAAAAATCCACTAATGTCTTATTAATGTTTGTTCTTCTCTTTAATTATAGTGTGCAGCTCCTTAGAGTACGTTACTTTCAATTTTAAAGGAATATCCCACCCTAAAAATTCATACTAAACATAAGTACTCCCCCAAAACCACCCTAAGACTGTGCAATGTCGTAGCAAGCTTATAAAATAGGAGACTGGGGGAGGCAAGTAAGAAATCAGGACTGGGGTGGCAAGATCTCCCATTCGGGTAGAGAGAGCAAAACAGGTAAGGTCTATAGTTTTTTGGGGGGTTATGTATACATTTTTGAGTAGTGGTAGGAATGTCCCTTTAAAATACAATTGTATTGCCATTAAATTCAATGGCAACGCTGTGTGTTAAGGCACCAAACAGCTGCACACAGTGCGTTTTTAAAACACACTACATCATAGCGGTGAAATGTGAATGGCGCCGTTCACTAACATTGCACATGCGTTTTGGTGCAATGACATCGCACCAATCGGCCACACTGGGACGCTCAGTAGCGTGCTGGAAAAGCACATACGCGTTCTTTCTCACACGTTACCATTTGCTTGTGCTGCGATTCCCAAAAAAACAGGATCGCATGAGCAGGGCATGCAATGTGGCCACTCACATCGATATGCATGGCTCTGTGTTTTTCTCATGCGCAACGAAACGCAAATTGCATTCGGAAGCGCGTAAGAAACGCACTAGTGTGTCCTAGCCCTGACTCAGTACTCCCAATCCCTTGCAGTCTATTAGGGCTGCATATTTTTAACACCAGGGTCGGAAAGGTCCTGTTACAGCCATTCTTCAGTGCAGTCTCAAGCCATTCCGATACAATGCACGCCCCCCCCCGTGCTTCTATTACTGAAATTACATGTGCTGCGCCTACACGCAGGGCCGGTGCGTGCCTCCCCCTATTAGTAACCCGAGGTCAGGTAATAGCAATGTGGGCAAGGAACTGGGGGAATCGCGCACCACACACCTGCAAGTACTGCACACCTCTGCTACTACCTTCAAGTACTCTGCTATTGTGATACTAACCTGCAAGTGATTTCACCCTCTCCTAAGCTCCTGTTTTGTGCATGCTGTGTGGTACCTGCTGCTGCCTGCTGCTTTAGATTTTAATTCACAGCCCAGCTGGCAACTATTTTGCTAGTTCCAGTTGGGCACTGGTAAAATGCTTCCAAACTGGAACTTGCAAAATGGTTGGCACACAGACACTGAAAACTGATACTGGTAAATCATTGGCACAGACCATGCTTCCAACCATTTACTAGTATCAGTCTTCCAGCCAATTTATCAGTCTGTGTGCTAACCATTTTACCAATTTATGCCAACTTGGCACACAGATAATGGTAAAAATGTTTAGTACATTTACCACTGCCAATTTGCCAACCATTTTACCAATGTCTGTGTGCCAACCATTTACCAGTGTCCGTTTTCCAACCAATTTATCAGTGTCTGTATGCCAACTTTTTTACCAGTGTTCTGTGCACTAAGCATTTTTACCATTCTCTGTGTCAAGCATTTTACTAATGTTGATGTGCCAAGCATTTTACCAGTGTCAATGTACCAAGCATTTTACCAGCGTCTGTGTGCCAAGCATTTTACCAGCATCTGTGGATTATACCAGTGTCCATTTATTAAGCGTTTTTACCATTGTCTGCATGCTAAGCATTTTTACCTGCGTCGGTGCGGATTTGTGTTTGGAACGGGGTTGGGGGGCCCTTAACCAAATTCTGCACCAGGGCCCAAAGGTCTATAGCTATGCCACTGATTTTTAACCATGCTTCATAGTAACCTCACTGATGACTTCACATGAGCCAACAGGCCATTTCGAAAGCCTCATATAGGGTTAGTTATGCTACAGGATTTCCTGTTTCTTACAGCAATACAGTATGTGGTCAAGTTAGGAATCTGTGGCCAGTCAGTTGCAGCCTTCAGTAACCTGAGCACAGCATTAATATGGTGTAGAGCACAACACAAGTCACCCCTTATTAAACAAGTCCCATTGTGTTGCTAACACATCAATGTATAGGGCCTGTAAAGACATTAAGAGGAAATCGCAGCCTTGCCGTTAATCTATTTAATATAATATGTAATATAAAATAACGATCTGTTGGCTAATTTCTTTTGGTAAGTGTAAGAATGATCATCATTGTATCTTGCATTATACGGATAACAAAGGCTGGTGGATTGATAAGCAATACTGAGAATCTTGCAGATCCTGTTTACTGCAAATGGAAAGAAACTCATCATGTTTATATTTATGTTGGGTAATAGTGCTCATTAGAAACATGCTTGGCATAATGACTTTATTTTTGTTATATGCACAAAGCTATTGCAACAACTTGATACGCAGTGTGCCAATTTATATTCAAAGGATAACTCTATTGCTCAAACCCATCCCTTCTTCCCTTCCCCCCATTAAAGTACCCAGGGAGAAGGCCTTAACCACTCTGCCCTCACTAAGTCTGTTTCTTATTTGACTCTTATACCATTGTAACTAAGAAGGTGTCACTTGCACCAAAATGGCTCTGTGCTAAGGGAATCCCTGTTGGAAAAAGATTTGGAGGTTCTAGCAAATAACAGACTTAGCTATTGCAAACAGTGCTGGATAGCAATGGCCACAGCTAGCAAGATATTGTCTTATATAAAGAGCGGAATAGATTCAAGGGATAAAATATTATTCTCCCACTTTACAAGGCACTGGTAAGGCCTCATTTGGAATATGTGGTACAGGTGGGAATCCCATATACAAAAGGGACATCTTGGAAATGGAAGCAGGTCAGAAAAGGGCAACTAAAATAATAAAGGGAATGGAGGGGCTTGACTATGCAGGCAGATTAGACAAGTTACGGCTGTTTACATTGGAGAAATGACGTTTGCGTGGGGATATGATCACTTTATACAAATATATTAATGGGCCATACAATGAACTCTCTGGTGCATTGTTCACTAATCGGTCCTATCAGAGGACACGTGGACATCCTTTAAGGTTGGAAGAAAAGAAGTTTCATCTTCAGGTTAGGAAAGGTTTCTTTACAGTGAGAACGGTGAAAATGTGGAACTGTCTTCCAGGAGATGTGGTAATGGCAAGGTCATTGTATAGCTTTAAAAGTGGGCTTAATAAGTTTATAAAATGTAAAAATATTGAGAATTACTGATTTTAATACATATAATGTAGTTCTGGTTGGTACAGGGATACTATATAATATTGAGAAATACTGGTATTAATACATATACTGTAGTTCTGGTTGGTATGGGATACTATATAATATTGAGAATTACTGATTTTAATACATATACTGTAGTTCTGGTTGATGCAGGGAACTTTTCCGATTGCCATTTGGAATCAGGAAGGAATCGCCCCTCCCCCTTTCAGCTGTTTTTTTTCCCTTTCTCTGGGTCAAGAGTTATTTAGGGTTAATGAGTAGGGTGTAAAGGTTGGATTAGATGGACCTATGTCTTTATTTAACCTTCATTATTTTGTAATTTAGAAGGGAGCTATAGCCATATTCATTCTATCATATTTCCATGTGATTTAGTGTTAGTATACATTCCAGTACTGTTCCCAGTTAGAGAAGTAAAGGTGATATCTTAAATATCCATTGTTCATTGTTTTTTTATGGCTTTTTAATTAAAATCTTGGCATAAAGCAACATTAATATAATAAGGAAAGTTCACATGATTATGATATAGACATCTGAGTAATACCTCAAAACCACTGTGGACCACTTTATTGGTTTATCGGTTGCTAATCACCTGGGTATCATAATAAAAAGTTAGTCAAGTTAAAGGGGAAGTGTGTTCTCCAAACAAGTTGCTTTTAAATGAAAGGCCGGGTTCCTACCCTTAAAATGAGTCAAACCACCTCTACGTGCTGCACAGCCCAAGATATGAAGCAATAACTGATCAAAAAGGTTGGGTGGGAGGTTCTGAATACTAGTTCCTAATCTGTGATTGGCACATGCTCAGTGCAGGACAAAGAAAAAGAAACCAGGAAGAGATTAGTGGACTGAAGTGGAGGAGAACAGCACAGCAGGGAGCGTGTAAGGGGTGTACATTTTTGTCTTTTTTAATGCCTCCCACACAGGCAGGGACTGTCACATGGTTTCAGAGCAGGAAGTGCAGGGGATCTTGTGACGCTGTTACCATATCACACGTAAAATGTAAATATCTTCAAAACTATATCCAAAAAAATAATTAAAGTAAATTGCAAAAATACTCAGGAAAGCAATTTCTGTCAATTTAGCCAAAGTCGTTTATGACCACAGTTACCCTTTAATAAATTCCTATTGGAAAGGGATATCGCCATTCCTGTATGGATCCACCTTTTAAGGGGAAGCCTTAATCTAAATTCTTGCTTTAGTCATACAGGGTTATATTATAACATTAGATAAAATCTGATTGGTTTCTTAGTATAACTGCAAATGGTTGGCTTAAATGTAATAGAAACTGCGTTAAACCAACTAGTTTGTAAAGTTCCTGTTGCTTAGTCACATGACCCACTTGTACTATAGTTTGTGTCCTAGACTTAACTGGCTGCACCGATCTTGCTGAATTGTATCATGTGATCAGGCTGTCATCAGCAGCCCTGTTTAAAAGTTTATACCCATGCTGAACTAATCTTCACAGGGCATCTGGAGGCATCAATCCTGGGCAGTGTTCCCTCTAATGTTTGCTGTCAGATGGCACTGTGTTGGCATACATCAGTTAAATTCAGTGCCAAGCTCACTGGAATACCTAAATTCCATATCATTTTTGTACAAATGCTATTGTAACTATTGCATGTGCAGATCTGCCATGTACAAGTGCACAGCTTCGGGGGAATTCAGTAATAATACGCTATTTATGTTGTATGTTTAACTCTTATGTAAAAATGACATGAAGTCAAGTTTCTATAACACAATACAACTTCATATAACCAACTTGTATAATTATCTGTTATAGCACGGTCATTGCATTGTGCAGATTCCTTTTCATAGAGAAGTGCTTAGGATTTTTGTATAGTTGACCATTGACTTGTGTGAACTTTATATCTATTCAATTTACTTAGATACCCAGTACAAATAAAAACTATCTAATATGTAACCAACATAAGTGACGACTTTCTGGTAAAGATTTATTGTTGTTTTGGTTTTTCTATTATAACATGGTGTTCTTTGCACGTAGCAATTGTATAAATAGTCCACATAATTAAGCTATAAACTGTGCGACTGTTTTAATCATTTTGTATCTCCAAATGGGTTAATGAGATGGATTTTCTGTTTTGTGATGTAAGGGGGGAGGAGTCTGCACCTTTGCCAGGTCATATGACTTGACTGCTGATCTTTTTCCAGATGATTTGACAGGCAGCCACGTGCTTTTTTAACATGGGCCAGCTCAAGGCAGGAGCCACCGTGCCAAATCCCCCGCCCTTACTGAGGGAGAAGACATGGGGAACACGTAGTACGCAAGGAGCAGCAAGCTTTGCTGATTACAAATCCACATTAATCCTTATAATTACAGAACCAACACAGTGTGTGTGTAACACACTGTGTGTATTTATTTTTGTTATAATTCAAGTTGTTTATTTTGTCCCTTTTTTAACACCGAATGAAACTGTGAAGGTATTTGCAAATAATATTTTTACGCTAAAATAAGTGGAGCCAGATAAGGTGAATTGATAAGGGAAGAGGTTAACATGATCTATCTAGGAATGAAATGCTTATTCATGGTATCTGGTGTCAGTAATGCAGCAGTAGGGTTTGGCGTACTGTGTAGGCTGAGGATAAAGATAAAAGTTCAGACAATGATGTCTTGTGTACTGATGTGACATCAGAAAAACCAATGGGAGGGGGGGGGAAGCATTTGAAAGGGCATGACAGGAATTGCCGAGGGTGCATGGACATGTTATAGGAGTGTCCCCAAGAACTGAGAATGGAATAGACAGCTAGAGACAAACTTAGATGGTGCCTGCAGGAAATGGTAGTTCTAAGGGAAGGGAACCATTATGAAATATCACTGTAGAGAAAGACATGACATTAGAACCTGGGACCTGTACTGCAGTAATCAAACCCCCAATGGAATTTGCAAACTTGTGCTCAGTGTTTCCACAGCTGTTTGTCTGTGTGATTATCCTGCCTGCTAGTGATACATACCTGCTGTATATGCTCATACCTATCGGATGGGTTTAGAAGGGAGTCTAGGCAGATAGTTATGTACACAGTGAGAAATCAAAAGCACAGAGGTTTTCTCTCCCAGCCAAGTGCAGTCAGGTGTGGCTATGGCTAAGTCTGTACAAGTGAACGTTGTATTTATTCACACGCACTCGCTTACCCAGAGGCTTTTCACTGACAGCTAGGTATTGCACAATGAGGTATTAAATGGATGTACTGACATGCTGGTATTGCCCACCTATAGGTCAGCCTGGATAGAGGTGTTAAGTTCCCTTTCTGTATTCTAGCACTGAACAAGCTCCATTCTGTCTGTCTGACCAACCTATGTCCATTAAAGGGACAAAACACAGTGCATTGCATAGGGAAATATCTGTGTGTGCAAGGTTTTATGGTAATTTTAATATATAAGAAGATGGATTGTAAGTACCTTCTGCACCAACTGATAAATAGATTGATACGTCATCGCAGCCTAAACCAAATAGTTGTTTGTCCCGACAATTTCACTCCTGAACACCTTAAAGGAGAACTAAACCCATTTTTTATACTCCAGAATCTGAATATATCCCCTTTAAAACACCAATAAACTGAAAAATCCCACTATAGTACATCGCATTTAAATAAATGTAAACTCCTGAAGAACTGGATGAAATAACTGTGTATGTGTAGTGACTGGCCACAACCCTCAGTTTAGCCACATGTTCCCTTGCCTACTCTGTCCTGTAAAAGGATTGGCTAGAGGCTACTAGTAGGTGTGACCAACTGTAAAAAGTTCCTGCAGAATCTTTAGACTGAGCAACACAATAGTCAGTGACCACACTGGGTTATAAAACACAAACTCCAAGTTTGAAAGGTAAATTTCCTAACAACCATATCAAAATAAGGTGGGACACAGATTACTGCTTTTATATTAAGGTGTTCTACCTTCTGAAAGAATGTTGTTCTGAGGCTTTAGTTGTCCTTAAAGGACAACTAAAGCCTTAGAACAACATTGAATTAGAAGGCAGGTCTCCTTGATATAAAAACAGTTACCAGTGTCTCACCTGGTTGTTGAGAAATTTAACTTTCTAACATGAGGTTTGTGTCTTATTTTCGGTGCTCTGGTATCGCAGAGTGTGATCAGTGACCATTATTTTCTTTACACATACTCAGTCCTAAGATACTGCAGGAACTTTTTACAGTTGGTCACACCCACTAGTAGCCTCTAGCCAATCCTTTTACAGGACAGAATAGACAAGGGAGCATGTGACTGAGATCAGGGGTGTGGTCAATCACTGCACATACACACTGTTATTTCATCCAGTTCTTTAAGTGATAACATTTACTTTAATGCTATTTACTGTAGTGTTAGTTTACAGTTTATTAGTGTTTTTAGAGGGGATATGTTCAGATTCTGGTGTGTAAAAATTTGGGTTTAGTTCTCCTTTAAAATTGGGTATACCCCATGGGATCCTTCTTGCAAACTGTCGGCCTGGCAATAGGACTGTCAGTCGCAGCAAAAGTAGAGGTTTTCCAAACGCCTATTCGGCCAATTTTGTCCGATTTGTACATTTATCTGCCTGACCGTCTGATACACTAAAGTATCATTCGATTGGGCCAAATTATTGCAGGGTGTGTACACAGCCTTAGCAACCTATTGTGCAGTTATCTATATGTAAGGTATCTAACTTATCTTACGTTGTGTAACTTATCTGGGTTGCACAGCGCGATTTTCGCATTTTGCAGTTGTGTTTTGGAATTTGCTGTTGTGTGTTGGTATTTGCAGTTGTTTTGTAATGATCACACCTCCACAACAGAATTTCGATTGACCAAATCCTTTGGGGTCTTCAAATAGACCAATAATACATTCGCTAGTTAAAATTATTTGTGTAAAAATCCGGCAGACCCTAACCTTGAGTATAAAGTTCACAAGGATGTGTTTCATAATTTGGAAGGAACTGTATACAGGAAAAAATGACTTTGCCTCATTTCGATCTTTAAATGAATAAATGTAAGCAGCACTTACTCTGGTGTGTGTGTGTTGATGCATGACTTTTATCCAGTACTTGTTTTGCTTAGGCTCAGTCCCCCAGCCCCCTGACAGACTATCTGACTCTCTGTGAGGGCAAGCATGCTCAGTTTTCGCTATGAGGCAGCATTGGGAGAGGGAATTTCCTACCATGCAGTTCATATATTAACTGTCACCTTTCCAGCAACAGCAAAACTATACATAACAGAAAAGTTAATGATACTAAGGCACTTGATAGACAGCTAAAATGTAAGATGTTTCAGACTGGATATCAAAAGAAATAGGGGACAGATCAACAAAAAATTGCAGCTCCTTGTGTAAGCTACAACAAAATGGAAATGTTTCTTCAATTTCTAATTATACATGTCAGTGCATGGGGGAAACACTTCTATAGATGTCTTTAACTTTCACAATAAAGCAGTATTTAAATGCTTGTCTAGACAGTTCAGTAAAGAGTAAAGCCTGAAGTAAATTACATTGTGATATTTATTAATATGGTAGAATACAGTCACCAGTAAGACTGTGTACACACATTAGGTAATAGATGGTCAAATTGTCTGACAATCTAACACGTGTGACTGCTCTGTGATACTAGTCTTTTAAGCAGAAGGAGATCTGACCAGTCAGAAAATGTTAAGATCCTGTCTGTGGTGGCATTATATTGAGTGGAAATCTGCCCAAGATTGTGAAATTTGAATAGAACTCCCCTCTTGCAGCCATTGAGCATGCATGGGCATTTTTAGGGTAGTTTGTGTGAATAACCTACAAAGACGGGTCAAGGTGTTTCTGAAAATGAGTATTATGTTTCAGAGAGAAAAAAATATCAATCTTATAGTTTCTACAGTTACGTTTTGGAATTTCTTAATTTACTAAGTTTGATCATATTCCAAGTTTCAAAACAACTATGCGGTTGCCTCAGGCTTGTTGCTCAATATAAGCTAAACTAGCATAAAATTGTATATAATCTAGGAATTTATAGAGAGGCACTATTGGGACTTTTAGGCTTTGTTCACACTATGTTGTGTTTCGGTAGTTTTCTGAGTAAAATGCAGATTGCCTAAAAGAACATAGTTTAATGTTCACACTTGAGCGTTGCTATGCGGTTCGCACAGAATGCAGCAGTTTAATGCAGTAAAAAAAATGCAGTTAGTTTTTTCCCCTGCTTTGTGCATTGGCTATAGTGTGAGCATAGACTTCATTGTACACCCTCAATAGCAGTGCAATAAACAAATTGCATCCAGTATACATTCTATTAAAGGGTATCTCCACTTAAATGGTATCTCGATGCGCATAGAAGACAAGAGTCCATTGGGACCTGTCAGAGAACGCGGTGGAGGAGCGATCGGTTGGGTAAGTTCCTTACCTTCTCTCCCGGCTCCTGCAGGTTTTATTGAAGAACAGGAGGTAAGACACAGCTTCTTTACCTCCCGTTCTTTAATAAAACTGAATATATATATAATTCTGATTATACCAGTGGAGATACCCTTTAATCTGAACACAAGACCAGATCCATGGCAATCTTTAAGGCTGGGTACACACAGGAAGACAGTTGTCCCGGCTGACCGTTCGCCACTAGCTGCGGCCGACAGCTCAAACGGACATGATTTACCAGCATACCAGAATGCTGGTTCTATCTCTGGATCTGCTGTTAGGTAGGGTTAAAGAGGATGGTGTAAAGGTTGACAAAAAGGGGGGCTGTGGGAGCACTCCTATGGCAACATTATTATAACATATATAGTACAAGTGCTACTGATCTGACCAAAACATTAGAACAAACAAGAAAAGAGATGACGGATGCACATTCCTGGGCCCCATATATCATAATATCTGTGCTAGTGCAAACAGTAAAAACATAGGGGTTTTAAGTACAATTTTATGCATAAAAGTGAAAATAAACCTTCCCACGAAAATGACCCAAGGTAATTTGTTAGGACCGTCCATACTGGGGGTTAATTTGACGTGGTTGGAAGGCTTTTTACTGTTTTTATGTTTTTCAATGTTTTTACATAGTCCCTCCATGTGTACCCAGCCTTAGGGTATGTACACAAAACAGGAATAGATAAAGGCTAATAAGTGATAATAAATTCAAGTAAAGTATCCACTGGAATAGGCTCTAAAATCCCAATAAATATCAGGTAGAAAAACTAACTGACTGTAATAGCTAAAAAAAAAAAAATTATATACAGATATTTTGATATGAATAAAAAAGGAATATCCTATATAACAATAGGCCTAATGTGAGTCCGTGAATCCGTGTGTGTGTGGCTTTTCATTTGTACTCATGCGCGAGGAGGAGTCTTGGCTATGTGGATCCGGATAGTGTCAGAGAGAGAGTGAGAGAGAGAGTTACTAACTGCAGTAACACAGTAAAAAGCAAATGTCTGATTGGTTGCTGCAAATTAATAGCACAGCAAAACATTTTGCACCTATTACATCAGCCCTTGTGCTTTTTTTATGGCTTGCTATGTGGAGATGAAATGCATTTTGGCTTATGTAATAAATGGGGCAGAAGTTTGCATGTACTATTAATCTGCAGCAACCAGTTGTTAGCTTTTTACTGGTCTACTGCAGTTAGACCTGAAGAGAGATCTAGACATATCTGTTGGAAACTGAAAATGTAAATACTGTAATAGACATGTCTAGCTTGCAATGAAACGGGAAACCTTAAGATGATTTAAAATGGTAAATGTATGTTTTATAACGGATGGGCAATTGATTTTGAAATTGGGAGGCAGTCAGACAATATAAACCAATTAAACTTTTGAGTAGCCAATAGAAATCCCCCTGAGAAGTTCATCATAAGATTGGAATTTCTTAGTGCATTGGCTGCACTCCTGACTTAATATGTGTTTTTATAGCTGCAGTGGCATAACTAAGAATCACTGGGCCCTCCAGCAAGACTATGGTGGGGCCCCATGCTTCATCCACGGTGGTTTTCTGGGAGGAGTCTATATCTGTCATAGAAAAAAAGATACAGATGTGGCCCCTTCAGTTACTTCCTGGTAGTTATGCCCCTGCATAGCTGTACTTTGTGTGTGTAAATTTATCTTATTTTATTCCTATTGTTTGAATTGGTTCATTTTTTGCTTTTTTTGTTCATTAAGTTTTATTATTTTTGAATGTTCTTATTATAATAAAACATTGTATAAAGTGCTTTTATGGGGTACAACATTCTAATATCAACAAGTGGGTCTTTGAATTTAACAGAAGAAAAAATCTTGGAATGTTGTAAACATAGATAGTATCATAGGGGCCTTAAAGGGCATCTATACTGAAAAATATGTTATTTTAAATTGACCATAGCTGAAAACTATAATTATTCCAACCACCACTGTATTATTTTTCTGTTGATCTGCCCCCTATTTCTTTAGATATCCAATCTAAAACTTCTTATATTTCAGCTGTCAATCAAGTTCCCTGAGCTCAAAAACTATTCTTCTGTGAGTCGTTTTACTGTAGCTGGAATGGTGACACAGATTTGACAGTTGGAATGCTGTATGCTGTGTGCAGGCTTGACAGTTGGTTTGTGGGAAAAAAGTCAGGTCGGATGGAAGTGGGAGTGGTTAAAAGAGGTAGGGGGGATACTGCTCCTAAACAAAATGTGTGCTGGATTGAAGGCATGCAGCAACACACAAATCAGAGAAAGTGCTACTTTTTAGACCTTCTCTAAAGCTTCATATAGACATGCGATTTGGTGACCGTCTGCCAATCGCACATCACAGTCACACATGTGTATGCGCACAGTTAGGGGTCATCATGGACGATCAACGAACGACATACACATGTGACTATCAGCCGAAACAGCTGTCCGTTGCACGCATGGACGTGGCCTGTGGTCTGTCACCAAATCGGACATCTGTATGAAGCTTAAAAGCTTAAATTTCTGCACCTCTGAGCACGTCCACCAACAGTGCTCTTGTGTGGCTGTCTGGCCACACCTTTAAAAACACAAATAGGGTAGCATTTTGTTTCTTTGACCTATCTACCTAAACCTGTTATTAAACATTAAAATGAAAAAAGGTTAAAAAGTATGTGGAAGACGCCTCTAATGCTGCTGGGAATTAGTTAATTTTAAATAGCAGCCTGTATACCATTGTAATGCCTGTCCTTTTCTAGTAGAACTTCTTTTCAGATATAAAATGAATGTGTGTTAAAAGGAGCTGCATAAATTGCAGCCAATTAATTAAATATAGTGTGGCTTATGAGTAAGTCCAGCTTTTCTACATTTCACCACATGTTGCAATTCAATCTGCATAGGAGATAATAGGGAGGATTCCACGCCCAAGGAGGGGTTTTCATTAGGTGTATTGCGACTGGGTAGAAGTGTGGGCTTTCTTTACACAGGGCTGTGTAATATTTTCGACCAATCAGGAATAACTTCAGTCAGTGCAGCAATTTCTAGTATTACAGTGTTTCCTTTCTGATTATTTTGTATTATACGGCAAAAACAGGCTTTGGGCCCTGTATCCTTATTAGTATGGCGACTAATAGAGTCATTTCATTTTTATCTTGTAATAGTAATAGAAGGGGCGTCCTGAAGGTTGTATGGAACTTGTATGGTTGTATGTGTTAGGCTGAGGCGACACTGCAACGCACAGGAATCGCGAGTGTTAATGCACCAAAAATGGTGGACGCATGCGTTACCAAAACATGAACGGACGCACAATCGCATGTTCCATTTTAGCGAAAATCGTGGGTGCAAAACGCGCTAGTGTGGCCTAGCCATTACTGGATTATTTGCTGTCTATTTTTATTAGGAAGTGTAATGATTAATGAAATACTGCTGCTCCCCTTGTGTCTGTCACTTTAATAGGTTTATAATTGTTGTTCGTTTTGCCATTGGATACCTTTGCATTATTTGTGTTGCGTTCAGATTACTGGTAGTAACTTTACCTTCGTTCCTCAAACTGTCTGTTCTCAGATTGGTTCTTTGCTATGTACAGGGCTTATTGGTATTCCTTATTCCAAAAAGAAATTTTACACCCAGTTTACTGATTCTCTCTCCAACTGAGAACATGTTAAACAGAATGTGAATGAAAAAGATCCCAGATAAATGTATGTTCAGGAGGAAACCAATGCAACTGGGGTCACGGGTAGAAGTAGGTGTAAGAAGTAGGTGTAAGAAGTAGGTGTAAGAAGTAGGTGTAGGCAGTTTCAGGACTCGGCTTCAGTGACCAAAAGGTGTAGTCACTGGAATCTATTCAGTGACACACTTCCCAGAATACACTGGAACATAAATAATAATTTAATTGCACAGGCAGATTTTTGCGCCTTAAATTGCACCTGGCCCTATGTATATACTAGGAACTACTAATACCTCAACAAAAAGTCAGGTTTTGCCCTATATCATAGTTCTTGCTCCCTCGACCGCATTAGTATTATTTTAAGAAAGTCCCCCGATAGTTACTTACCTTACTTCTCTCCTCCACTGCACAATTACAGGATTACAGGAGAACCATATGGAGCTGGGATGTAAGGTAAGGACTTTACTACACTACACAGTGGGGCCAGTAGTGGGGGGGATTATAGTTTTGGGGGTGGACATGCCCTTTAAATACAATTCTAGAGAAGAATAAATATTGACCGGTCAATAGATATGGATTGTGTCCAATATTCAATGTTCTCGGATAATTCTGGCCCCTAGAATTGTAGGGACCATGGTTTTAAGGGCAAAACTTGCCTTCTTGTTGAGGTATTATTAGAGTAGTCCCATAGTAACTACAGCATGATTTTAAGGGAATACCCACCCTCCAATAATATTTCATCATAACCTTCCCCCACCCCGACCTTGCAATACTGACTTACCTCACTGGCATTCCTGAAGACAGATATTCGTGCTGCAGTCCTCCGTTCTCTTTGCTGGTTGTTGACCCCTATGCTTTTGAGTTTGTTACAAGCTTGCACATGTATAGAGAAGACAGCTGGGTCCGCAGCAGTCTGTGACATAATCAGTAATGGCCGTGATTCACTGCTGCACTGTGAAGAGGATAAGAGGGTAACTTTATGTTAAATATCTGACTTCTAGATGACCGAGGAAGTCTTTGTTGCGAGGTCATGGTTTTCAGGGGTGGGGAAAGGATGTGTGAAATTTTGTGTGAGAGGTGGGCATGCCCTTTAAAAAAGAGGTAGTTAAAAAAGCTTTAAAAAGCAATCTGGTGCTAATATTGGGAGACTTAAGCTTCGTACACACATGCAATTGCAGGGGCTAACCTGCGATTTATGATGGTGTACGAATGCCTACTCCTATTATGCGGAGTATTGGTAAGTGTATGGGCAGTCGGTTGGGCCTTGTTGATGATCCGTTTTGCCTAACTGAGCATGCATACACTAAGCAATAGTTGGCTGAAACGGCCATTTGTCCTACAGTTGTGCATCAGTAGTCGACCCAGTGATTACACGTCTGTATAGAGCTTTAGATGCATTGTGGATGTATGCATGGGTGAGAGGGAGAACCCTTAGGAATACCACAAAAGTCCTAATGCATACAAACCAATGCGGGTACTCACTCCAAATATTGCTTCCCACTTCCAAGTAAAGATATCTGTAGTCACCTGAGGAAGGGGGCGCATTCCCCCGAAACGTTGTATTTTGATGTTCGGCTTGAAATAAATATTATCTCGCTTTGGAGTGCGACTACATAGATTTGTGAGGGAGAACTCTCAACACACTTCTTGTATGGGGGATATCATGCCTACTTGCTTTGGCAAGCAAATCTCAAATTTCCATTGGATGCTTGGCATGTTACCAGGTTAAAAAAACTCACAGTAATGAGCATTATGGGGTGGGGTGAGGGGGGTATGGTTTTGGTAGCTGGTAATAAGAACCTGTGCTAACCAAACACTCCCTCTGTTGGTTTTGCCCTTGTTACCTGATTACAAACTTCCTATTCTAATTATTATTAATCTAAAAGCTTTTGCTTAAAAAATAATAATAACAGATTTAGCAGTATGCTTACTTTAATAGCACGGCCTAAAACGTAACATACACCCCCTTCCTGGGCCCCCGAAATCACTCTGCATTTGGAGTAATGGAACACATGGCTTAAGGCAGTCCTGGAACTGAGAGATTGCAATAGTTCCATCACTTCAAAAACTGTTACTTGCTGCTTTAACACACATTGCTTTCATTAAACATGGATCACGTGGTCCTTCTAATTGACATGATTGAATTGCTGTGTTACAGCCCTGGTGCTGTCATGAAATGAACTTGAGTTACTAGATGTTGTAGGCCATAGTTAATTAGGTAACAGTAACAATGTTGGAGCTGGCAACCTTCTGTACTGCTGGAGAATGTAATGTGCGTGTGTGTATCTGTGTGTGCATAGGTATATTTGTATTTATATAGCGCCACTTGGGAACAGAGCCCTGTACAACATTACAATAAATTACACAAGAGGGAGTCAAGTCATGAAAGAGTTCACTGATGAGATAAGGTGAGTAGTTGTCATTTAAAGAAAAGTGTATGATGATGTTTGGCTTTGGTTTTCTAGTTGAACTTAAACCTAAATGTTAATAGCAACTTGCACCAATGCTCCTTTAACACTTGCACTAGCAAATAAGTTTGGTCTCTTAATGATCCAGTCATGGGGCAACCTTATTCAGTGGTGGTTGTGTTATCCCTTGCACTTCTGAACACTACAGTTCGGCTGCAGTTCTATGTAGCAGACAATGCTGCAGGCTAATGGGTTTCTGATAGTTTCATATTTAATTCTTCTCAAACCTTTTGCAGTTAATTTGCAACTTTTCTTCCCTTTCTTGTGACCACGATTACTGTTCGCAACAGAACATTAAATGGTCCGATGGTCTTGTCTCAATAGTTTAGCAGTTTACAGAGGGTTGCATGTATCTACTATAACAAGTAGAAAGGATAACAGATTGGGTCATTTGTACGGGTTATGGAATTCCTAGGTTAATTCGAATTTCCTTATATTTTACAGTAATAGGAAATGAAATGTATAGTTTTCAGGTGAGTGTAGGAGTGATTATTTCTTCCTTCTTACACACGTGACGTTTCGGTACCAGTGTGGTATTAACTTATACTGTCTAAAGAAGGTACTACACTGGTACCGAAACGTCACGTGTGTAATAAATAACATATTTTGCTAAGACCGGTGTGCACTGTGGATTTTATATGCTTCTGGATATGGATACCACTGGCAGTGGGACTTCATCTCGTAGGCCTGGCACACAAGCAAAAGTATCCTGTTGGTCACTATTGCCGAGAAATGATTAGCCTGACTGATCTTTTACTATTGAGAAACCAATCATATTATCGATTGAAAATGTTTTACCCATTCATATTTACAGCATACATTTAGTCTTAGCCAGTGTTTTTCAACCTGTTTGACCTTGAGGACCTCTTGAAACATTTTTCATGTCTCTGGGAACCCACATAAAATGATTCTACTTTTTTATTTATCTATTTCATTCTCCGTTATTAACTCATACATAATTCATTCAAATATAACGGAATAATGCATTTACCTATATTAAAAAAAAAACACTTCCACTGGAGCAGTCCCTGTGACCGCAGGGGGGCTCCAACTTCTTTTCCTAATAGAGATAAAGCCCCCTGCCGCAGATAACTGCTGTAGATGAAGAAGGGAGGGGACCTATTAAAGTTTTGCTGGTGGGGTGATTTCTAGTTACGCCACTGCTTAAATTCATCACAAGGTTGGATCTGTACCGTTCATGTCACTATTTGTATGTATGAATAATTTTATTTATATAGCGCCACTTGGGTACACGGTGCTGTACATTATAAAATACAGAGTATACAAACGGGTGCAAGCCATTATACAGGTAAAAGAATATTACATAAATAAAGTTTCATAGGTTAAGAATACATAGATATATAAAACAAGTGCGGTGTGCCTTGACATATTCGTAAAAGGACCCCATCGCATCACAACCTCTCAGGGAACCCCTGGTTGAGAAACATTAGTCAATAGTAAAAAGGAATGTCAAACCTCTATAACCTGTAACAGTGTATATATATAAGTATATAGTATTATATAGTATAAGTTTTTGGTAGAGAAGGAAGCACACTCACAGGTCTTCATATAATAAAAAGTTACTTTTATTAGTAACTTTAAAACACGCTAATACGTGTTTCAGCCATCTTGTGGCCATTGTCAGGCCACAAGATGGCTGAAATGCGTCAGTATATACTACATAAATAGAATATGCCAGAGATGTGAACAATGTTCCTTCTAGCCTCAAATTGGCTGTGTGTGCAGAAATATATTTTCTGTGCGCATACAAAATTAAATTTTGTGCGCTCAACACCGCAGCACTTACATTCCAGAAGATTTTTGTGTGCGCACCATTTAAATCTGTGTGCCCAGGCCTGCAGAGTTGTGTGCACAAGCGCACAGGTTACAGGGAACACTGGATGTGAACATCCTGTCAATGTTATCACTATAAATGTAGCTGTCATTGACACATGACTTTTATAAAGTACATCATATAGACTATTCATTATATCCGGCAATATCCATCTGAATTGTCTAACTGTGAGATGTTGGTCATCGCGGAAATATTGAATATCTGTATATTATATTTTATACATTGGTAATTAATATGCTGCATTGTAAAGGGGAAATTTGAGATTCGCTGCAGTGTTTCTAATGAATTAGCTGCACATTATATATGAAAATGAAGGGATTTTATGGTATGGTGAAGAAAGAGGAACTGTAACAAAGTTATGTACTGTCAGTAATTTGTTGGAGCAAACATAATATTTTGCTAACAGCTGCACTGCACATTGTGTTGATACCTTCTGTGACTGCCTTCTAAATCTTCATAATCGAAACAGAGACTTTAGAAGTCATGACGGCTGAAGTAAAGGTTTGCTGGCTTGGCAAAAAGGGCAAATTAAGCCTTAAACACATTTATTTAGCCTAGGGATGTAAATGTCTAGGCAAAAGTTGTGCTGATGAGTTACCAATGAACAGACTATTCCTTTTATAAAGTCTTTATAGGTTCTATTAAGATGTCATTCTTTAAACAGAATCAGCCTGTGGTAACTGCTGCATAATGTGAGACTTTGTTGTATTGGTTGAGCACCTAAAGTTACTTCCTGAATAAAACTGGGAACATTTTATGTTTCTTGCTTCATCTAGGGATATTTCCATGGGTCGGATCAAAAGCAGAGGTGCACACATGCAATGTATGTGCATTGTCTGGAATTATGCTCATGCAGTAAATGACTTTTTATCTTCTCCCACATTGATTGTCACAGACGATTCTCCCATCTCTGACTTTGGAGAACGTGTTAATGAAGTAGGGGGAGGAAGTTTAAATAAGCCAACTAGTGCTGGAAAGCAGTTACTGCATGAGTATGTCTGGAAAAATGTGTTTACACCATAGTTCTCCTTTAATGTCGAAGCTGATGCTGCATAAAAGGCGGACTGCAGAAGTAAAAATGGCAAACATTTCTCTATTTGTGCAATTTTTCTTTAAAGGGCATGTCCACCCCCAAAACTATAATCCCCCCCACTACTGGCCCCTTCGTGTAGTGTAGTTTAATCCTTACCTCACACCCCAGCTCCATCTGGTTCTCCTGTAGTCCCCCCCCCAAAGTCCCAAAAACTGCCCACCAGGAGTACCGCAGAGTCCATATAGGACTCTGCCTCCTGTCTCGCCTCCAGGAGAAGTTTGGCATGCGTACTGCAGCCCTTTTCCCCCTCCCTCTCCCTCCCGATTAGGATTCCCTCCCCCTAGCGTAAAATAATTTTGATATAATATTCCCCCTGTCCCCCCAGCCCCAACCGCTATATTTTTATTATCAGAAAGTGCCCCAAACATTACTTACCTTCCCTCTTTCCTTCGCCGCACTGAACTCCCAGCAGCCGCGTCCGTGATTGGCTGCCGCTCAACCAATCACAGATGCGACTGCCGGTCCCGCCCCTCTGCTTGCATTTTCTCGCAAGCAGAGGGCCTGGCAGTGCGGCAGAGGAAAGAGGGAAGGTAAGTAAAGTTTGGGGCACTTTCTGATAATAAAAATATAGCGGTTGGGGCTGGGGGGACAGGGGGAATATTATATCAAAAAAAAATTTGAAGGGTGGACATGCCTTTAAATGTCCATGTATAATAATATGGAGTATCTACTTAATTTGCTTCTACAGTTCATTGTGTAAATAGCATATCATATGCTGGCTGTGTGCGGTGCAGTGTATAATGGTCATTCACACAACATTTGCAACACACTCGGTTATATAATGATAATAGGTGTGTGTAATAATTAACATTCCACTTTGTATGACAGTGAATTATATGGGGACAAAGGGCTTGTCTTCATATAAACACAAACACTGTAGTGATTTATATTTTCAATGCAGGGCAGAAATCTTCCTCTCCTACAGGTTGGCCTTGAGTACTGAGAATATTTCATTTTACTATGAGTTCTTGCTGTGTTTCTGAACCACTGTAATGTTAGGAAAAGGTGACGGATATGTATAAATCAAAGAAGTGAGAGGGGTTGTCACCCTGATTGTTGGAGGGAGTGGGCTGTGCATGTGGGGACCTGCTGCAGAATAAGTGGGAGTGAGATTAATCCCAGAAAGGGTCATGAACTAGAATGCAGAGATTTGTGTGTATATATACCTGTGGATTAACTTCTCTTGCCAGTGCAATGAAGGGGTTAACATCCTCCCCAGTTTCTGTAAGCCCCTGAATCTGGAAGAACCAATAAAGGGTTAATGGCCAAAAATATCAACGCTTGGCTATGTGCTTGTTAGTTCTGCAAAGGTTTTTTGGTTTTTTTTATCATAGGGTGGGTCAGATAATTTTCAAACCACATTCTGCTGCAGGGCTAGTTTAAGGAATGTGAGGGTCCTTCTCAAGACGGTTTATGTTACTTTGGAAACAGTGATTATATTTTTACAGACACAACCTGATTTGTCATATGAACCATAGTGTGGGACATACTGTACGCTGCCCCCTCCCCTGACGCCTTCTAAAGAATGAAGTCTAGAACTATAGAAACTGGACCCTTTATTACCATGATATACAGTGCAATACAGACAATGGCCTTTTTATGCGTGCCAATGGCCATCTGAAATGCACAGCATGACTGTGGGGTCATCCTATATAATCCGCCATGGCACATGTCATCTCTCTGGGTGGAGCCCATATTGTCCCTAATATAGCATTCTGCGATGATTTGTAATAGAACATTGAGAGAGACTGAAACACATTCAAGTCTGTACAGATGTTGGTTTATAATAGATGAAGATATTAGGTGTGGAAAGAAAAACAATTAAAACCCCTTTTATCTCCCCCGAGACCTTTATGTATAGGCAGCTATAGATGATCATTGTGGCAGCCGTGTGCACATGAAATACATAAAGCAGCTGTTGTTTTTTTCCTCTTGTTGCTCAGACTGTATCCCAGATACTGGGTCTCTGCCAGCTTTACCGTAGGGCTAAAAAGACATACCAAAATTAAAGGGGAAGTAAACATTTTTTAAAAAAAATATCAAGTGATTATTATGTAGACATGTGTTGCTAAATCTTAACATTTATAAGTCCATGTAACTTGTTAATGGTCCTTTTCTTTCTACGGTCCTCCAAGACTGAAAGTTGTCGTCCTGGTATTACCAAAAACTGTGTGGGATGATGTCATCAGCCATATAGGACCATAGGTGTAACCATAGAAGTTATCCTATCTTTGAGGTCAGCATTATTAGTCCCTTGTGTTGTAGCCTTCTCCTTTCTGCATTGCTGAGAGCACAATGGGTTTCTGATAGTGGTACAATGATCATTAAGCTGTGAGAGGCACTTCTCCTATATTGTACATTATCTTTCGGTTAGAATCGGTGTGAAAACCATTGATATTTGGGGAAACTCTCTTGAATTCGCCTGATCAATTGAAATATTGATGCTTTACACTGTTTACTTTATATTGCTTAATACATATTTACATAATTCATGTAAAAAGGCTTTTTCCTATAGACAGACTTCCACATTTGTCAGGAGGATTTTTAGGGATATTTTTCATTTTACTTTTGTGAAGTATTTAAACATCTACCAGCAAGATATGATTCATACTGCGTATGTCAGTGTGCTGTAGGGTCACTGCCATGAGTGGTAGAAGAGGAACTATTAGCAATATAGCAGATTCCTTGTGTGGTCGCTTCACCGATTGGTATTGAATACAAGTGACGGCCATCCCACACCTATTATAGGATGTTTTATATAACCATTTTTTTTTTAATACATTGGGCACATAGAGCAAGTAGAAAGTAACCAAAAACAGATTTCAAGTTCATTTTCAGGCTTATTGAAAAGCCTTGACTGGTTACAAGTTTTAGGGATATTTGTGAATAGGATTTAGATCTTAAAGGGCATTAATTATAATTAAAATGCTGGCTAATTAATAGGAGCTACAGCAACGTTCACATTTGCACGTGCTAATTAATAAGAGCTGTATTATGTAATATTTCGCAACAGAAGTAACGCTGCCAAACCTACTGTACGAACACATTTACTTTGGGGATTTCGTTGTCATTCAAGCTGCATTGTTGACTTGGACCTGTACAAATGTATAAATCCTTGCATGAAAGGAACGTTTTGTAAATCAAACACACAGTGTGCATGCAAGCTTACTAAAGGGGATACAGATATCCCCTTTACTTCTGTTATAAAGTATATTCATTCAGGCTGAGGTCACACTGCAACACACAGGAATCGCGCACAAAATTGTGAGCATTATCGCACTTGATTGTGCGCGCAATTTTTGTGCGTTTTGCTTTTACGCATGCAGTTTTGCCATTTTCTGTTATGGAAACGCAGGCGTTAACCTTAACGCACCAAAAATGGTGAACGCATACGCTACCAAAACGCAAATGGATGCGCAATTGCATGCGCATCGGAAATAGCTGGAATTTTTCCGTTCCCTCGATTCCCATTTTATCGAAAATCATGGGCGCAAAACGCGCTAGTGTGGCCTAGGCTATCATGTGGTCCTCTATGGACCGCACGATTGGTTGTGGTGAACTGTCGTCTGCGGCTACTTTTGCTGCTACCAACCGTCCTTTATCCTGGCTGACCGTTTGCAAGTGGCGAAATATTGGTCAGGAGGAAAGATCCCAAGGTGTGTACCCAGTCTTATTCTTTAATAGAGATGTAAAGCTAATGTGAGTTTATTAATGGTACTGGACCTACCACTTTCAGATTCTCATCTACTCCTTCTAGTCCTCCTCCACGGCCCACCAAACTTAATAGAAGAAATGTATAATGTATAAAAGATGGAAAGAAAGAGAACCAAGCAGCAATTTTGAAAATGGCCTAATTGCCCCCCAAAACCTCAACTTTGCAAGGTTTCAAACTTTTCAAATCTGATCCCTAAATGTACTCACCGTCCCTCTTTCCCTCGACTGCCTTCTGCCTGTCTTCCATTCTTTTTCCATGCACAGAAGCAGAAGGGGCCAGACCGGCAATGCTGTCTGTGATTGGCTGAGACACGATGTCACAGACATGGCTGCCTTTGTACAAAATTTAGGGTTGGACATACCCTTTGTTTCTGGCCCAATTGGACCTTTCCCAAGATGCTTGATAAAGGTCTTATTGGGGCCGAAACATCTTTACTTACCTTCCCTCTCTCCTCCGACGCACTGCCGGCCTTCTGCTTGCAAGACACTGCAAGCAGGGGGCGGGACCGGCAGCCGCGTCCATGATTTACTGAGAGGCAGCCAATCACGGACGCGGCTGCCGGCTGCTCAGAATGCCGGGGGGAGAGGGAAGGTAAGTAGAGTTCGGAGGACTTTCTTAAAATTATTTCATAGCGGTTGAGGCTGGAGGAAGGCAAACTATTATATGGCCAAGGGTTTCTGTGCTAGGGGGAGGGATCGCAAAACGGGAGGGAGAGGGAGGGGGAGAAGGGCTGCAGTGCGCATGCCAAACTTCTCCCGGAGGCCAGGTAGGAGGCAGAGTCCTATAAGGACTCTGCTATCCTCCTAGTGGACAGTTTTTGGGACTTTGGGGGGGGGGACTACAGGAGAACCATATGGAGCTGGGATGTGAGGTAAGGATTTTATTACACTACATGGTGGGGCCATTAGTGGGGGGGGGGATTATAGTTTTGGGGGTGGACATGCCCTTTAAGGAATAACATTTTTTGCAGTATAATCTGCTTGTTTCTCTACTCCATCTTTTATATATTTCTTCTATACAAGCTAATGTAAGTGCAACCTCTACCTTGCCCCTCAACTGTAAATGCACAGCCCAGTTTTCCTATTCATTTGTCCCAAATCAGCACTTATACATGGGTCATGTAGGGATGCTGGGTCTGCCAAATGACAGACAACTTCTAAAGGAATCTCTTGGTCGTCTTTGATGTATCTAGCTATAGACTCCAGGTCTCCTTTAATTTATATACAGAAGATCATGTTCTAACATGAAGCTATGATGGGGATATGTTCGGGTTCATGTTAGAACATTAAATTTTAGTTACAACCTGATCTTGAGAATTGGAACAATATAGACAGTGACAATGTTCCAGTAGGGTTGCCTGAGGCACTGTGAGAAAAAATGGCTGCATCAGGGTCTTATTTAACCCCACCCATAATCTGCCTGAACTCACCTGAACTACATAAACCCTGCCTGTTCTTACACCCCAGGCTACGTGATAGATCCCCCTGTTCAGGAATGTGTTTTGTTTTTTTTACATCTCTCAGGCACCTGCTCTGAATTTTCAATAACAGCTTCTATTTGATACCTGTTTAAAATGCCTGCACAATTTACAAGTCTGGTAAATTAAATGTACGGGTGAATGCTGCAGACTGTGTTGCTTTAAATGCAGCCATGCAGTATTCTAAAAGAAATGATCACAACACCATTTATCTGTGAGTGTATTGAGGGAACACTATGAAAATTTACTCTAGTAGAATGGGCACTGGGTCTGAATTGAAATAAATCTCTAATAATACAATAACTATGGTAGCATTGGTAGTTATGTTGTCTCTGGTAAATGCCGGTGGGGAACAAGGTTGGTTCATGACAGAGGTTGGATCAGGTGTTTCTTTACGTTATTAACTCAAAGAATAAATACTAGAATTACATGGAAGGTGCCAGTGATTAAATAACTTTTACAGTTGTTTGCTTGTCTCAATATTGGTTTTTTTAATAAAACACATTTGTTTGTGTCCATAAAGATAGTCAGCAGATTTATAACCTCCCTCAGAGCCTACAATATTGCGTTTTCACCCTGTACTGGTGAACATGAGCCTTGCTACATGATGGAGCGCACTCATTTTAATTATGGGGGGGGGTATGAGCTGATATATCAAAATACTTTCCCAACTTTTGTAGAAACAGGTGATCCCTGAAAGTAAATAGAAGTAGAACTTGCAGCCTTGTGCGCAATGATTTATATTTGAAACTGGAAAGTGCCACTCCAGCCCCGACCAGCCCATTGCCATTCTTTAGGGCCCGTCTAACCTCTGCCTATAGGGAGATGCACTTCTAGCAGAGGGCATCTATTCTTAGTTTGGGCCACCTTCCTAGTTAAGGGGGCAGGCTCAGACCAGATCAACACAGTTGTCCAGGTAATTCCTTACCCCAAAATACAGCAGCTAAATGGGGGTAATTAACCTCTTAACTTGCATTGTGCAAAAAAAGGTCAAAGCCATATAAGTGTGTATTAGGGATGTTACTTCCCTTCTTAATAAAAGAGCATGGTTCTAAAAGTATGCCTTAATATACATGCTAAGATTAAATTAATAAATGTCATTTATACTGCTTTGGACCTGGTGTTACGTTCTACAAGCCGTCTGTTTATTGTGTAGAAATATTTACACAGCCACCTTGCATACAGCCAGGCCATTTAACAGTCCTTGTCTTTGTCTGTGCATGAGAGTAGCAGGCCCATTGCTAATCTCATTCAATCTATTATCTGAGAATTCCATCAGCAGATCTTACTCACAGAATAAAAATCCCAGAGGAATTCCATGGCCTTTTAAAAGCACAAGGTCACAGGCTTAATACTGTATACAGTATAAAAGGGGAAGGAAGGGAACATTATTTCCCATAATACACAAGATTCACTAAAGGTGGCCAAAGACGCTACAATTGTGGTTGTATGATCTGTGATTCATACAATTGAATTAGCCAACTAAAATTTTGTTCCAAAATCCGTAGCCTTTATTGCCACCATAAGTCATGGGGCACAGGTAACATTCAAGGAGAACTATAGTACATATACAGGGTTATTCAATAAAAGTTCTTGTCGTTTAAATGGTGCCAATCAGCTAACCAATGTTAGCTTTCAAATGTTATATAAGATCTGATTGGTTGGGGCAAAATTAGCACCATTTTAAATAAGAACTTTTATTGAATCTCCCTAATAAAGTTTAAAAAAAAAAAATGTTAAAATGAATAGTGCCAAGGCAGAGAGGGGTAATATACGATAATTACTACCACCCAATACAATTTCTGTGAATAGTGGCAGCACAAAGAAAAGTGCATAGTGCACTTCCCATTTTATTTTTTTTAATTGTTTATTAAAGAAATAAGCAAACCTAAACAGAAAACATTAATAAACGGTTGTGTCAGTGTTACTTCCATAGTGTTTAAAATACAGGGGTCATGAAAATTCACAAACTTGCACATTACATTTTGCCACCCCCCTCCCAAACCAAAATCAAATCCTCCACTTTACCCCAGTCCCCGGAAAGGGGGGGGTGCACAAGGCAGGTGAAATGATCTCGATAATGGAAAGTAAGGATGGGGGTGTCGAAGTATTTCTAAAGCATCTCCCATGTGTAATGCAGGATCGGGTGTCCCCCGGGCCTTGGCTTTTCAGTTCAATTTAGCCAGATGGCTATATGTTGGCATTTGTATCTATGGAGTCGTACCATGTGGACCAGATTTTGTACCTCGGTTACAATATATGAGTCTCAGCATTGGTAACATTTTGTTTTGCACTTGCCATTTTACATTTGTCAGGTTCAGCACTAACTTTAATAAAAGCTGTGATGTGCTGGTGATACTCAATAAACAATTATTAAAAAGTTAATTTTATAGTTGACGTTTGCCTATAAAGTTACAAAAAGGTCACTGAGGATCCCCATGACAAAACATGGAACTCCATGCTGAATTTTCATAGCAATTGTCGTTTTATCTCTTATATTACAAAAATATACAAACATGCAGGCTATAGTTTAGTTGAAGTCAGGATGTGTCAGAGGAGCCAGCGGTGGGTGACGCTCGTGGTAAGTTCTTCGTTCCTGGCTTCTGTTAGATTAATTGAGTGAATTATTCCTGTAAACACCCCAGTGGTTTGAAACATGTTGTCTGGACCCTATAGATGCAACACCAGAAAGGTTTTTGGGTTGTACGGAAAAAAAGTTTAAACGTTATTGCTCAAGGACACGTCATTCTACAATGCTGCTCAGTCCTTTGCAGCTGGAGTCACTGATCCTCTTTAGAGTGTGGGTAACATTCTATTGAACGCTGGTAGAGCAATCAGTATAGCGAGTTCTGCACACATTAAATAATACATACCGGTACATAAGAATGTATATGTTCTTTTGCTTAAAAATAAATAGGATATATTTTTCCATTAGGAAATTGATTTTCAACTTGCTTTACTAGTAAGTGCTCAAAAGGTTTACACCAAAACCATAAAATTTGGAAAGATAATGCATCAATCAAGCACCGCGGATTTCTAGCTATTTACCCTCGGAAGTGGAGAACTGATGTTGCCCAGCTTTGATGGAAACATACTGCTTCTCTGGTTGCCAAACAACAAAGAGGGTGTCAGCACAATAAAGGGGCACAGGGACAGCTAAGCAGTGAACAGAGAGGTGTATGCACAGTCCAATAAATTATGTCCACAGGTCTGTGGGACACTAAAGCAATATACACACATTATATAAAGATTGTCTTAGGCCTGGTACACGAGTCAATCTTGATGAAAATTCGACCTAGGTCTTGTGGTCACAGAAAATCAGACTGGACATTCGTGCAAAATGAATGTCCCGTAAGTACAGAGTCTTTGATAAACACAATTGGGCCAATAATCTTTATCAATTATCCCACTACAGAGCTCTAAATAGGGGCGTGGCCAGGAGTTAGGGTTTGGTCCCTCTTGGTGCTTTGCATTCCATTTTGCATGCGTTTTGTCCATGTTCCAGTCTGTTAGCAGGTTAACAGACATGATTTTCTCTGCGTTTTTCTGCGTTTCGTTTGCATTTGTGAGCATATTTTGGAAAATCACAGCAAATAGCAGAGAAAACACCAGAAAAACAAAGAATAAGTTTGTTCACGTGTGTCCGCTTTTTTTATTTTTTGCGTTCCCATAGACTTTTATTAAAGTGCTATTCTGACGCACACGGACCAAAAGTTGTGCACGCATGTAATTTTCGGAACACAAATTATATAGTGGGAATTGATTCTTGCGATTTCCATTCTATTTAAAATTACCTTGCGATTCGCGAAATTCACGGAAAACGTAACGCAAATAGTGGGACCTAACCCTTACAGTAGGTTACAAACAGTATCCAGTGGTGAGGACAATTTAAGTTGTCACCCTGGGTATGTTAAATGGGAGGGGGGATGGGGGCAGAGTATAACTTCCCTTTAATACAGCAGTTTGCTGCCAGGATAATTCTAATTTATAACCAGATCAGCAAACAAATGTCATAGGGACACTGAACAGTTCATTAATTAATTGCTTTTTAATGTCCGTTAAACCTGTATGTGTATGACTGGGTACAAGGAGGCTTTGCTGCACAAAAGTGAATTGGGTTAGAGCCTTTTAATAAGCAATACCAATATGGGTTGATTTGTTTTGGTGAACATCAAAGCCAACTTTTTTTATTGTTTTATTTTTCATGATCTGAAACGGAAAGTATTCTCTGTCACAGCCTCACAGGAGAATAAACCTGTTTTGTATAATAAATAAAGTGCCAGCTATTATTCATTGGCTTAAAGGTACAAACTGCTTTTCATTTACGGTAAGAATGAATTCATGGCTGAGAACACTACACCTTTACCCGGAAGCCAGTGTATCTGATACTCTGTTGAATGCTGTTTAGGATGTTATGTTACTGCTTCATCCTTTGATCGATATTTCATTTGTAGTCAAGAGGCTGAACTCCCTAAGCCCTTTTATCGCTGAGATCACATCATAAGAGCAGGAGTAAATGTAAATGAGAAAAAAAGACGGTTTTAGACGAGCGATTCCTTCTGTGATATAATTTGTATTAAGCCTGTGAAATTGTTGCGTAGGATATTTGTACAGAGAAGAAGTAACAGATCTGATCTTTTACTGAATTGTTTAGTGGTACATCTTGCTAACATGTAAGGTGATTCAATGTGACAGAATTTACAAACCTGTGTGCTTTACTCCTTGTTCTGCATTTTCTATTCTGCAAAGGAAGACTTTTTGCAGGTGTTTTCCACCTTGGACATGGTTCCTAGACTCTGGTTTAGGGATTGGTCCCACTAAAGTTATGTTCGGAGCGCATCGCTCTGATCTCCGGTCCAATTTGCATTGCCCATGCAATGCTATTAGAGTGATCCCACTATGTGCGCTGTGCTCTGATCTGTTATTAGAAAGCATGCGTTCGCAATTTTTTTTTATAGTGTACTCATGTCCCAATAACATGAGTACCGTACACTAAGCAGTGCATTGCAAAAATCCTGCACGCGCAGCTATGCACGATAGTGGGAATTAACCCTTAAGGTGGGTACACACAAAGGGACTTTTTCCCCAACCTGGAGTTCACTACTAGTGAACGCTCGGCCGGGACAAATTTCTGTCGGACGCAGCAATAGTGGCCGCGGCTACAAGTTCGTGCAGCTGATCATCCGTGATTTACCAGCAGGACTGATTGCCATCAGTCTGATCCAGACAAACTGGACCGACCAATACACGGTACTATCAGACCGTTGCCTGAAAATATCGTATGGAGTACTGTGTGTAGCCTTACAGTGGGAGTATATGTTTAATTAAAAAAAGGCCATAGACCAATGGAGGACAAATCATTTTTGACTAACAAGATAATTGAGCCCTGATGAAGGTGTCTTATCACTGAAACGTTGACAACACATAGCATTTCCTGCATGCTGAATGGTTTACCGGTAGCTATTGATATATTGAGTGTTATATGAATGCTCTTCCTTTTTAGGTATTCAGCTTCATAGACATTAATAGAATTGCTGTATAAAATATATCATTTAACAAAAAAAAGATGACTTTGTTAGAGCTCCTCCTTTTCACAAGCTCCTCTGCTGCTGATAACACCTTTTGACTGGCCAGATTTGATTTAAACTGACTAGGGTTCATTCACATCAGCAGCTGCAGAGGTCTATATGAAACAGGAAAAGAGGCAAAATTAATAATTACATTGGCCAAATCCTTATTTATCTATACGTTTTGTTAATTCATTTGACTGAGAACTGCAATTATACAGTTATGTCTTATCCAGGGAAATACTAATCTCTAGTATATGCCATAAAGAACATTCTAAAGTTTGTTCTAACAGATGATTACTTTTAATGTATTTTTTCAGATTTGGAAGAAATTGCTTTAGGTTTATATGTGGTTATAAATGGAAAATTCCTAAGTAGAAAATGTGTCCCACGATTAGGTTGTACCTAATTAGCCCTCATACATGGATATCGGACAGTTTGTGAGATCACACAATGTAAACATATCAATAACACATGTTCTTTAGTTTGTCTCTGTAAAAATAATTGACAGCGTGTGCAGAATTATTGTGTTTAGTCTTAATACGTTGGTTCTGAGGTTAACAGAGCATGTCTGTCTGATATTTTACTCTTGTGCATTTGATACTAGAGGGTAATTAGAAATTTTGAGCCATAATGGTTCTTTGGAGGCCTGCCAATAAACAGCAGATGTCACTCCATATATCTTAACATGTGTGGAGGAATACTGTAACGTGTGTATGTATCTTAATCAAGTACATTTATTCTTTACTGTAGCTTTAATAGTGGGCTTATTTTTGTTGTTGCATAAGTGGAATGGAACATTGGAAACAATATGAGAGGTGCAGCCAGTTTTAAGGAAAACTATGGTGGTGTTGCTCCGCCCCCTTTTACCCAGGGCATAACCAATGAGAAGGCATGCTCTGAAATAAGATAGAAAATACAGTTGTCCTTTAAGCCTTTAAAACCAGGTGGTAGTGGAGGTTGAATAAAGACAACCATCCTTCTAGTATTCACTTACATCATCACATAAGATGCAGATTGTTTTTCCCCCGATAGAAATGGCAGAAGAAACTCACATTCCTGAATGTTGAGCAGGATGAAACACCAGCACTACAGCAAGCTACTTTACAAATCGGTTCTTAGCCCAAGATAATAGTTTTGTCCAGTTTAGTACAGCTCAATTAACAGTAACTGTTTAGCAAGTCGCTGAGTGCTACCTCTATGCATTGATAATTAAATTAACGGGGGTGACTTTTTGTAACGGCAGCTGTAGATTCAACGGTGTGAACTAGTCCTTAGGCCACTGCATGCTGCTATGGTGTAAATGATATAATAGGATGTGCACAGCTGTTCTGTTAATGTTATAAGGATAGTTATAATCTCAGCTATAAACCATGACAGCAATGTTTTATTCTGTTGTTTTAATTTTTTTTTTTTTTTGGACGGGAAGAAAGTCGATACCTAGTATTATCATGACCTGCAGGAAATTACTAATATTTCCCAATATTACTTTAAAGGGTAAGAAAATCAATGTTAACCCTTTAAGGGAATGTCAGGTCATTGTGTAAGATGGATGCAGTATATAAACTTTGTATTTAGCTTTATAAGTACCCTGGGTACACAAGGTAAGATATTTTTGGCTGACTGACCTATAGTGCTGTGTATGGAGCAGACGCGACCGAGTGTGTTCGGCCGTTCATTCGGATCAGATGAACAGTAATCAGGCCCATAGCTATATCACGGGCAATCACGCGTTTCTCTATGGGACCGCGCAATCGGCCGCACAAACTGTCGGCCGCTACCACTATTGCCACGACCGACAATCATTTGCTAGTAGCGAACGCTCGGTCAGGACAAAAAGCCCCCCCCCCCCGTGTACCCAGCCTAAATGACATTTATTAACAAATTAAAGGGACACTATACAGAAAAAATGTTAATGAAAAATCTTAATCTATAATTGAATACATGTAACTAGTACTTCGCGTGTGTTGCTGCATGCCTTCAATCCAGCACACATTTTGTTTAGGAGCAGTATCCCCCCTCCCCCTTTTAACCACTCCCACTTCCATCCGACCTGACTTTTTTCCCACAAATCAACTGTCAAGCCTGCACACAGAATTCCAACTGTCAAAACTCTGTCACCATTCCAGCTACAGTAAAACTACTTGCAGAAGAATAGTTTTTGAGAACAAGGAACTTGATTGACAGCTGAAATATAAGAAGTTTTAGATTGGATATCTAAAGAAATAGGGGGCAGATCAACAAAAAAACGATACAGTGGTGGTTGGAAAGAATTATAGTTTCCAGTTATGGTCAATTTAAAATAACCTATTTTTCAGTATAGATGCCCTTTAAGTCATTAAATCTTGTTTCTGCAGTAGTTATTTTCTCGCTGGTAAACATTAGCAAGTAGCTCATTATACATGCAACGCAAACTTTATTTGCCTAATTCAATTCTAACATAAATGCAAATCTGCACTGAAGACCGAAGCTGAAGGTTATCATCGATCAAAAGCCATGATAGCATTTGTGATTGGCCTTCCCAGGAGCACTTGCTAAACTTTAGAATGCTGCTATTAAACTCCCAATACAAGTTCATTGCAGAGAAGAAAAAAAGAACAGGATGAGTAGAGACCCCATAGCATCAAATATTCAGAGCCAGGATTAAGGCATACAAGACCTTGCCAATTAAGGCTCGTACACATGTCCGATATCGCACATGTGTAACACACTGTTTCGGCTGATAATCGCACGTGTGTATCCGTTCAGTCAGGCATTGTACGTTGACCTGGCAGATCAATCTGTAACGCCCATTGCACATCAGATACTACATTCTTACTGGTCCTTTGCAATTAGAAAACATTTAATAACATCCGATTGGTTGGTTCCTGAGTTGATGGGAGTTCAAAAAAATATTATGCTGGTCCTGCTATAGCAGGTGCATTGAGCAGAAGAGTTAATTCTGTGCTGTGTCTCATTTCCTGCATCCCCAGACGCTCCCATTTTTTTATTTTTAGAACCTCAGTCTACATTTTGGTTACCATAACCCTTTCAGGACAACAGAGGCCCAAGAAATATGTTTGTGTCACAGGAGGGAACCTTAGAAGACACAGAGGTCAGTCTGGCTGAGAAGAATATTTATTTAAAGCGAAAGTTTTTCTAATAACAGCAACAGGTATATATGTATGCTGGAATGTTAGCAGCTGGTATAACCATAAGCCCTTTTAATGGTTAGTTTAACCAAAACATTGCTTTATGTAGTTATTATAAACTGTTTTATCTTTCAGAGAGCCAGTGTTTAAGGCAGCTATGCAGCCAGACATTGAATAGATAGATTACACTTGCTGTCTGAGTTTTTCATTATATCACATTATTAACAGTTTATTATTTCTTGCCCTTTTTCTGTTTAATAGTTTATCACACATTCTCAGTGTATTACGTATTCAGTACACAGATATTGGTGCCATCCTTATTGGCATTCTTAATCTTTTTCTCTATTAGTTTCTACTGCTCCTTCCCCCTCTTTCCTGTGTTCCCCATTTCTCAACCCCCCACCCCCTCCTTTTTCCTGTCATCTACCCCTCCTCTATCTGGATTGAGTTGGTAAGCAGATTAGGGATGTGGATTTGCATGTGATTGAAGTGATACAAATTTATTTAGTGATTCCCACGCTGGACCAAACCGGGATCATCATCACACTGCCCATCCCCAAATGTCACCCACTCAATCCTTTATTTCTGAATACCAGTGCTCCCTATAATAAGCCAAACACCGGTCATGACAACTCTCTGATTTAAAAGCAGTTTATTATTTTATATACTCAGACTTATGGGTTTTGTCTTGAATAAAGAACCTGATTATTTTAGCAATAACAGGAAATTATTAGTGATTTTCTCTGAGTAGCTAAAGATAAAACCTGATAAAGTAACGAAGTCTGAAAACTATTTTTTTGCTTGAAAGGAAACAAAAGGTTTAAAATGAGTTAAAGAAAGTGGTCAAAGTCCGTGTACTTTGGTTAACTTTCCCCGTTTTAGAGAGATTTCCAGTTTTATGTGTCTACTGAGTGGAGGCAACTCAAAAGTATATTCATTATGCAATAGCATCCTCCAATCGGTCACGTCTGCATAATGAGCTAGCCGCACTACTGGTTTCCATGGTTATATGGGACTGTGGGATCCTGCAGAACTACTCTTCTCATCAGCACATATCAGGATTAATAAAACTTACAGCACATTTGTTGATCTGCAAGTCCTCCTCCTCACACACAGCCAGATTAAATGTATACCGGTTTGGCTGCAGGAATTTGTGTCATGTCAGGAGAAATATCCACATGGGTAGGTTATAATGCAAAAGCTTGTACCCTCTAGACACAGAGCAGAAGCAGTGGACTTCCCCAAATACCAGGAATTGAAGAGTTGGACTGGTTTGTTCTAAAAGGAGAAAATGATGAATAATATTGGAAGCAGCAATCCCTGTCCCTGTACGTCTTCTTTAACCAGTTCAATGTACAGTGATTGGCTATTATCAGTTAAAATAAATAGTGGGATTTCTAGTTCTTATACTTGGTCATATTACACGCAAACCTGCCTGGCTTTATCAATCATAACCATGCACATTCAACATTCATAAGCCGGTTGGGATTTAACTGATGTATTTGTACTGGGGATCGAGATACTGCAGGGTACCTGCTGCATTTCAGCAGTCATGGTTTGCATTCAGTCTGGATCGTTTATAGCCATTGCTTCTCCCAGGGAAAGACACACAGATTAAAATGTCTCATGTGTCAGTGCTTAACCCTTAAGGCGCATGAAGACATGTTTGGTAATGATGAACTTTAGTTTAGAAGGTTATAGGTTAATGTTCAAACAATACATTTTTGCATGGGAGCACTTCCATATTGCTTACCATTGAGTATTTCCCTTTAATAGCAAAGGAATATCGCCCTCTAGTGGTGGTCCATAAAGATGTGATAGGGCCAAATAAAGTCAAGAATCAACATCACAGTTCTCCTATCAGCCATACAAAGTTTAATTGTTTAAGCCAGTCTGGCTGTGTGCTGCTGCTGGGAGTTCTTCATCCTGCATTGCACCATTTTTGCAAGAGCTAAAAGAACTGAGTTAGCAGAAGAAATTGGTGGAAATTGCCATAACTAGAACAAATTATTAAAGAAGCTTAAGGCAGGGATGACTCTCCTCTACCCACATTCTTCTATCTCCTGGTAGGGTTCGGATGAGTACACTCAAGCACACCCCCTTTGCCACGGCCTTCAATTGATAGGTGCAATCCTCCCAGCCCTTCACCTCAAGGGCCACAGCAATACGGCAATGCAAATAAGTTGGAGGAGCACACTACTTCATTTTCAGTGTTTTATTGGGCAAAAAACATACAACGTTTCGGGGGATATGACTTCCTGACATACCTGAGGAAGAAGAAGTCATATCCCCCGAAACGTATGTTTTTTGCTCAATAAAACACTGAAAATGAAGTAGTGTGCTCCTTCAACTTATTTGCATTGTAGGATTCGGATTAACAGCAACATCTCAATGAAGATTAAAATAAAAGGCACCATTGCCTGTGAACATGTAGCAGTTTTTAAAAGTCATTCCCCATTATACAGCCAGTTACTTAACTTCACCCTTTATCCCACTTTTTATATTCAAATTCCTGCATGTGACATTGTGGACTTTTCTATCCTTAAGTAAAAGATTATTGGTGCCTTGATGTGTAATCCACACTTTAATTCAATTGGTGCTTTCGTATCCAACACACAAGTGCCTGTGCAGTAGTCGAGACTGTCTTTCCCCCCCCCCCCTCCTCGGCCATCCAGCCACAACTGAACCTACCAAGAGGGCATACATAGTACCTCCCTTTGCCAGGTGACTTACAGAGGCCCTACAACGATACCGATCCAGTCTGCCACCAGGGAGTCTCAAGGAAGGGCTTGATTAAAAAATGTGAAAGTATAGTATAGTATTTGAGGTTGAATAGAGACACGTCCATCCAGTTAAACCTTTTCAGCAATACCCACATTTCCTGCCTAAATGTTGATCCAGAGAAGGGGGGGGAAAAAACACCAGAATTATGAGGGGGAAAAAAATGCATCACCTTACATTTATCAACATTGAATCTCATCTGCCACTTAGCAGCCCAATGTGACAATCTATCTAGATCCCCCTGCAACGATTGCACATCCTGTGAAGTTTTTAATGGTCGACAAAGTTTTGTGTCGTCAGCAAACACAGAAACCTTGCTGACAATACCCACTTCCAAATCATTAATAAATAGATTAAATAGAAGCGGCCCCAACACAGAACCCTGTGGCACCCCACTTAGCACTTTAGTCCATAATGATGAAGCCCCATTTAAAAGCCCCTAAAAAGAACCTAGCCTGTCCCGCCACAATCATAAACTATACAAATAACACAATTTAGTGGGGAATAATGTGCTATTGTGAATATTTTTTAATACCCTAGTGCTAACCTCTCCTTAATGAAGGGACTTACCGCTCGGGTTACTATTCTAGCAGTTACTAATTCTGTTCAATTCCCCAGGAGGAAACAGGATTAATTGTCTTTAAGCATGTTTTTAAATTGAACAGTGTTAATGCATGTACAACAGAACTTCTGTAACACAAGGACAAGGAGAATTTGTAGTTTTATTTGGTGCATATGTGTGAATATGTGTAAATAGTGCATGCTGAATTAGAGGATTCTGGGACTAAGAGCAAGTTTGAATAGTTATGTTTGCGCCTTTGGTGCTGCTTCAACCCGGTTCTTTCATTTCTCTCTCTGGTTTGAGCGATTGTTACCTTTCGTCTTTATCATAATGCAGCAGAGGTCATCCAGTGGCATTCCACTTCATAGGCAATGTGTGCACAGAATGTCAGGCTTTTGTTTCCCTTGTTAGAACAGAAATGGGTCAGCCATCTATAGTGCATATCCCGTGGTGAGGAAAACTGTGTCTGTGTGTCAGGGTTAATGTAGCATTTTCCTCCTCCCAATCATAACATGACTGTTAGGTTTATTTGCTCTAGAGATGTGGAAATCTTTGCTCTACCTCTGCCTGGTGTTTGTGCTCAGTGCATCCTGGGAGTCTCTGACATAGACCTGTTTTGAGGTCAGAGTTAGAATCTGGCCTGTTTTGCTCGACACTTTCACTTGTCTGTAGGAATGAACTTTGTTTTCCATCCTTGAAGTCCAATGTACTCAATCTGTTTCCACGTAGTTACGGTTTTAAGCATAAATACAAGTAAGACATGACAGAAAGGTAAATGTGGGAATCATTTTATATACAGTATGTCACAAAAGTAAGTACATTTTTGTAAAAAATATTTTGTTATATCTTTTAATAGGACAATAGTAAAGATATAACACTTTGATACAATGTATCAAATATATAACTGTGTAACTGCCCTCAAAATAACTCAACACACAGCCATTAACATCTAAACCGCTGGCAACAAAAGTGAGTACACTTTTGAGTACACCCCATAGTGAAAAATGCCCAAAAGTGTCAATAAGTGTGTCAACTTGCAGAAGACAACCTCTGGATATGATGCTGATCATGTGCACACAACTTTTTTGGTCGTCCATGTCGAGGCCTGATCTGAATGGAACCTGTCCTGTTAAACCGCTGTATGGTCTAATTAAGCACAATTTGGACATTTTACACTTTTGTGACATACTTTTGTGACATATATATATATATATATATATATATATATATATATATATACTTCATAAGAAGGCAGTCGAACATCGATATCCAACCTTACAACAACAGACGCACTCACGGGACTTATCAAACAATCAAAAATGTTTATTCTTGTGCAGTTAGCATGTTTCTGTCTGTACAACGGACCGTCATATTAATATATAATTTAATATGTGTACACCATCAGTATAACTTAGCCCAGAGTAAGCTGGTTTAGTTCCAGAAGGTTTTGTTTATCATCCTGTGCATCATGTTGTATTTCATTCTGCTCTGTTATCTCTGGCTTTAGGTACAGAATAACATTTTAAGATTTAGGGAAAGGTCAGATCTTCCCATTGGTATATTTACACTGGGGCTGTTCTGTATTCTGTTTATGTAAAGTTTTTTTGCATACAATTTAGGTTGTAGAATTAGATATGGGAGACATGGTTAATAACAAGGCATTATAAAATTACGGGGGTTGCATTTTTTTTGCTATTATTTGTGGTGTTTTTGCATAATATCCTAATCAAAGATCCACCTCTGTGAATTGAGTATAATCTTTATTTCTATACAGAACAGAAACAGAAAGTCATTTGCATCAATCCAACAGTGGGTGCAGACTCTTCTAAATATCCAACCCTCACTGGATAGCGAAGGGCACATTCTTCCCCCCCCCCCCCCCCCCCCCCGAAACGTTGTGATTTGATGCGTGGTCACCAATAAATATTGGATTTACCTATGGAGTGTGACCCTCTATTTTTTGTTTTTATGGTAATCTTTATTTCCCAAGTATAACTGTCATGCTCAGTGCATCTCAGTGTGCAGTGAGTAGCTGACTAATTTGCTACGTTGTATCTTCCAGTGCCCAGGACTAGGGGTGGGGTTAACATAAAAGGGAAACCAACTAAGACTACATATTTTACACATTAATATATTTTTTTCTGGACTGTAAGATGAAGTAGACTTTGTTGTAGGCCATAGATCTCCTGTTAGGAATTGCAAGGTGAGAATGTAACCATGAATAATTTAGAACTGTGTAGCAGTGTAATAACTCAGGTAAGTGCACAAATATTCTAAGGCTTGTGGGAATTGATAGGGTGGGCAAATTGACTTTGCATGTTGGAGCCAATCATAAATCTCTAGGAGTCATATAGACTTTTTAGTAGACAGAAGATAAGACCTATCATGGACATTACTGCATCCTCTAAAAAGTAAATATCTAATCACATTGACTAGGGGTTTGTCCAATTCTGTATTAATTTGCCAGGAAGATGTGGCTAACTCCTTGTAAACATGTGCGGTCATCTGAACTTATTAAAACTTGCAGGATTGAGTGACAATTACCAACATTTTGTAAGTTTTGGCAAAGTTGAAAAATGTAATTAGTAGAATTTGGAACATTGCACCGGGCAGCCAGGAGTGCAGAAATATCAACCACATGTACCTAACTATAAAGGGCAAGGTAGTTACCTGAATGCTTATTGTATAAAACTAACTGTAAAGATGAAAGGGACATTGGCACATTCTAAACAGTATTGATGGAAAACGTGCATCTAATATTAGATGAAAGAATGGTGTCTTGTCTGATTTATATTAAACGTAGAGCTAAACTGTATGAATGGTATACGGTAATAACAATGTGTTTGTAACTTTATTCCAACCATATGTTGTGTTTTTAAAGGATATCTATACTCTAGACTAATCCTTCATTAAAGATAGTGCTAAAGCCAGGAGGAAGACTGGCAAAATGAGTTTTCTTTGGCTGGTGATCCTCGCAGAAACAATATTGGGAGGTAGGAAATACCAGTCCTATATCCCTGTCCCAAGTAATTTTCATTTTAACTGTATTTAAAAAAAACTTTATACACATGATAGTTATCCTTTATAAGAGTCGCCATAGAGGGAAACATGACCTCCGTGCATGTTGTTTTATTGGAAGGAAAATTGAAATGACAATATTACTCCTTGTTTTCTTTAGCTGTGATTTTGCAGAAAACCATTTCCAGTAGCATTGGGCAGATAGTACCCTCTAGGCCTCAACCTTTATTTACTCCTCAACCTAAATGACTGCAGTCCTCCCAGTGGCTATATAGTCACATATGAATGAAGGGGTATTTGGAGAATCCGGTTGCTGAGTACATATTCCAGAAACCAGAGCCTTTCCTATTTATGTTTATGGAACATCAAGTTCCCTGGCTACTTAAATCAAATTGACTCCAAGAGTTCTCTAACTGGCTTCTAATGTCAAAAGCAATTTGTCCGCCTCTGGCTTAGGGAACCTTTGGGGACACAGTAAAAGCTCAGTCCTGACCTTTCTCTGTCCTGTGTTCCTTCTGTATGAAATCTCACCTGACTGTTGCAGGATATAGGGAAACCTTAAAACCGTGACACGCACACACTAGGCTCTTGGAGAGATATTGGGATAGTGGGAAGGTAAGAGATATCATGCTGTCATGTTGACGTATCCATTACAACCAGAAGCTGAAGCCTTGGTGCCATTGTCATGTTAATAGGCATTTATTGCAGTTCAGTGCAGTAGTTGTGAAGTTTATAGTGTTTTGTTGGCTGCTATGTTTCATGTACAGAAATGTTACTTGTCCAGTGCAAAGTCTCCTGATTTCACTAGAGGCAATGGAGCAGCTAATTGGATTTGCTCAGTATGTCATTATGACATGGGTGCAATAAATTAAATCTGCCCATACACATGAGGTTGACAGATTGTGACTGAATCTGTCAGTAAATTGCAGCAATTCTGACACATATTGTCCACCCTATACCTCCCTTTGTTTTGCAGTCCCTGCAGATACAGGCATCTTCAAATTCGAAGTCTCTGGGCGTGTTTGGTGGCAGAAGGAACCATATTTTTCTGTGTTATAAAGCAGGATAATGGATATTTCTAGTCTTTTAACCCTCTACACTTCACATCACATCAGCCCTTCTGTCAATCGTTGAACTGATTTTTAAAAGGTGGCTCATTTTAATGGGAATGTTAAAGGTGACAAGTTATGTTAAAATTTAATTTGAAATAAATTAAGCCATTTGTACTTTGAAAGTTTTGGGAGACTTTGCAACTAATGATATTAATTAGGGACACTAACAATTACTGTACGACTATAGTTTGTCATCAGTTACTGCATGAGAGAATAAAACTAAAACTTTGGTAAAGATAAGACAATTACACAATCCACTCCTTAAACTTATCCTTAATCATTTAAATATATAAATCTGGGCACACACAGTACCAATAATTAGCAGATTACAGACAGATTCTTTTGGATGCCATCTGTAACCTTCTACAGATGTAGATATACACCGACCCTACCCAGTGTACTTGGAAGGATTGTTTGGGTGGCCAGAACCAAATGGTCCTGAGGCCAATGGCAGTAATTTAATGCCTATCAGTACTGTTTGTACCCAGCTTCAAAGATACTTAGTCCCTATTACTGGTGTTCCCCAATGGAGTTTAGAGAACTGGCATCACCTAGCTCAGCTTGGAAGTGTCACAACGCTGACAATTATGCAGGCAACAGAAGGAGTATCCGAGTTTTCTCTTCGCACTTAAATTATAAATCTGCTATGGTGCTGTACTCTCCAAGACTGCTAACCACCAGCAGTATGTGTATACTCCAATATATGATAATGACGCACTCTTAGGAGATATAAACTTTTTATTGTGACATACTGTGCACAACGATTCAGGGTTACCTGGCACCTGAGGAAGGGGGTAACCCTGAAACGTTGTGCACAGTATGTCACAATAAAAAGTTTATATCTCCTAACAGTGTGTCTCCCCACTATTGTATTTTGGAACAGAAGGAGTATGCCTGTGCATATGCCATGTTCCCCTTTTTGTGGTGAGCAACTACACTGAAAAAACCCTGCACGCACATTGTCGTGCAATTGCGATCCCCCTTTGATTTGCAATCAGAGCGTATGTAATTGCGCAAAAAACGCACACGCAGAGCTCAGCAGCGCACTAGTGTGGCCACATCAACTGGGCCACACTAGTGTGTGCATTAAAAGGCGCAATCGGGTCTCAAATGCAATGGGATCATGCTTAAAAGCGCATCAGTGTGACCTAGCCCTTAATCCATAATATTATAGGAGGTAGGGAAAAGCATTTTTACCTTCTGCTTTAGAAAGTAATTCACTTTAAAAATTTTGTGAATGACTGCTTGCTGCTTTTAGTCTCCCTGTCTAAATTCAATGAAAAAAATTGTTAAAAATATTGTTACAAATTGGATAAGTCCTACCTTGCGCCCAAATTGTAACAGTATTTGTTACATTGGTTTGTTTAATTTAGCCAGGGAAACTGAAAGCTGCAAGCACTGCAAAACTTGCCTACTTGCTTTTAAATGAAAGCAAAACAGGAGGTAGGAATACTTGCTCCTACCTTCCATAGAATTATAACTTTGGGGGGAGGAGGGGTTGTTTTAAGGTTATAGTTACCCTTTGAATATATTTTAAAAAAACTTAATGAGGGCTAGGCCACACTGTCGTGTTTTTTTGCAATTCCGCATGCGATCACCATTTTAAAGCGCAATCGCTTGGGATTTTGTATCTCAAATGAAGAAATCGAATGCGCAAACACAGCATAATAGCTATTGCGGCGCAGTGTGGCCATGCCCTTAAGACCGAGATTTTACGTTTACTTTTTCTTCAAATGGATGTCTCCTAGCGGAATAAATACTAATGTAGGTAAATAGGATCCATACACATTATCTCCCTCTGTCTTTATATTATCTGGTATTGTTCCATTTGGCCATTCCAATATAATCTTGTTAATTGCAAATCTCCATTGATTGTACAGAACACCCCAGCATTAGAAAGACAATGTACTACACAAACAGCCATAACATAATGCGGTTTAATCCATTCATTCACATACTGCAAATGTGTTCCATAAAGACTGCACAGTCTGGATATCAATGGGAAGGTTGGGTGTGCGCTGCTGTCAATCAGTTGGACTGAGAGAGCTGATCAGGTAGTGTTAGAATGATCACACTGACAAATAACACAGAGCAGACATAAGTTTATCCAGTTTATTGGTTAATGTTATTTCCCTGGCTATCCCTATAATATAATGTGGGTGTTAATGTATTTCTGTAAGGCTGTGTCTATCAGTATGTGTATCTCAGCTGCAGACATGTCTCTGGTGCTAATGCAGCAAACACAAAGCAGCTGTTGATTCCAAAAAGTCTCCATAATGAACCACGTGGAAGTCAGAGCCAGAAGGTAAAGCTCCAGCATTAACCCTTTCAATTATACCAAACATGGGGGGGGGGGGTGTTTTCACAGCTTCACGCTAGTTTTTTTCTGCATTGCCAGTTCTGCAGCAGCTCCACATCCCATGCACTCTAATATAATATACCAAAGGGAAAGCAGGGAGAATTTGCTCTGCTACTGCAGGGGAAGAAGCAGGAGACCTGGAGGGTTATTTCCATGTATCTTACCCTTTGAGCAGTCCTTTTATTTTACCTTCTTTTTATAAAATCTGAACTCTTCTGCCTGTATCTGCCCTTTATTGTTGCATTATAAATCAAGGTGTTATTTCTCTTTTCCTTTCTGTCTCACCACCTGACAGTTTCCCTTTCACTGCCACTAAACCTGTTTCCTTGTCAGTTCTTCCTTTGGTGGTAATGTTCTCCCCTTATCCCTAGTGTATTATTATAGCTTTAGCTGCTCTCACTGTTCCTGCTTCCATCCTCTCTGACTTTCCTCTCTCTCCTTTCTGCCCTTCTTCTCTCCTTCTGTTTGCAGCGCGTTATCCTGCACCACCCTTCTCCCTGTAAGCCCTGGGTTATATTAGAGACAGAGAGGCATTACAATAAACAGTATGGTTGCTGTATGTGGATCTCCATCTGTCTGGCACTTTCTCTGATTTCCATATGTCTGTCTCTCTCTTTTATCACATTCCCTATTCTCGTACTTCATTCCTGATGTTCTGACAAATCTCATTCCCACCACTCTGTTCTTTCCTGGTATCATTTCTCTCCTGTCTCACTCTTTGCTCCTTGTATTATCTCTCTATCACTTTCCCCTCTCTGCTCAGATCTGATCTCCAAAGTCTTGTGCGCTAATCCTCTACTCTCTCCTTCCAGCTCTACTGATGTATCTCACCCCAGCTCTCATGGTATATGCAGTTTTTGTTACTACATTTGGTTTATTTTCCATCTTTTCCTCCTCCTGGTATATTAACTGTAGGTACTCCAACCAAGCTTATGCCTGTGTAAACACGATGTGTGCAGCTGCCAGCAGCTATGCTCATGCACCATCAGAGACAGAGCATCATCTCCCCCCAGTGTTAAACAGGCTCAGTGCCAGTGCCAAGTTTCTCCCTAACATATTCCTGCACCACTGCCAGCATTCTCCATACAGATACAGACAGCCAAACACTCTTCACCTGGCATTCTCCATACAGATACAGACAGCCAAACACTCTACTGCTGGCATTCTCCATACAGATATAGACAGCAGAACACACTTCACCTGGCATTCTCCATACAGATACAGACAGCAACCACTTCACCTGGCATTCTCCATACAGATACACCGCCAAACACTCTACTGCTGGCATTCTCAATCAGATATAGACAGCAGAACACTCTTCACCTGGCATTCTCCATACAGATACAGACAGCCAAACACTCTACTGCTGGCATTCTCCATACAGATATAGATAGCAGGACACTCTTCATCTGGCATTCTCACATACAGATACAGACAGCCAAACACTCTACTGCTGGCATTCTCCATACAGATATAGACAGCAGAACACTCTACACTTGGCATTCTCTATACAGGTACAGACAGCCAAAAACTCTACTGTTAGCATTCTCCATACAGATATAGACAGCAGAACACTCTTCACCTGGCATTCTCCATACAGATACAGACAGCCAAACACTCTACTGCTGGCATTCTCCATACAGATATAGACAGCAAACACTCTACCACTGGCATTCTCTATACAGGTACAGACAGCCAAAAACTCTACTGTTAGCATTCTCCATCCAGATTAGACAGCAGAACACTCTTCACCTGGCTCTCCATACAGATACAGACGCCAAACACTCACTGCTGCATTCTCCATACAGATATGATAGCAGAACACTCTTCATCTGGCATTCTCCATACAGATACAGACAGCCAAACACTCTACTGCTGGCATTCTCCATACAGATATAGACAGCAGAACACTCTACACTTGGCATTCTCTATACAGTACAACAGCCAAAAACTCTACTGTTAGCATTCTCCATACAGATATAGACAGCAGAACACTCTACAACTGGCATTCTCTACACAGATACAGACAGCCAAACACTCTATGGCTGGGATTCTCCATACAGATATAGACAGCAGAGAGCTTGATTTCTGGCATTTTCCATATAGATACAGACAAGACAACACTTTAATGCTGGCATTCTCCATACAGATACTGGCAGCTAAACACATTTCTGTCAGGGTTCACCATACAGATGCAGACAGCAGAACACCTTACTGCTGAAATTCTCCATACAGATACAAACAACAGAACACTACTGCCGACATTCTCTATACAGCTACAGGCAGCCGAACACTCTAGGGCTGACATTCCCCATACAGATTCTGACAGCAGAACACTACTGCCGACATTCTCCATACAGATACAGACAGCAGAATACTCTAGTCTTGTTACCTTAGATTGAGTCCCCAGTCCTAAGATCTGAGACCCCCAGTCACCCCATACAAGTGAGAGCAGCAACTATTCCATTCTTTGCATTTGTAGTGCAAAACCTATATGAAATATAGTAGTCCTGCTATCCTTTCGCTTTAGGTCAATATGCTTACTTGTACAGTTATGCATGGGCAGCAGCATTAATCTAATGACCAGAAGAGATACTGGACAGAACCAGCCTTACCCTGTACCCTCTATAAACTGGCAGTAATGTCTGTCTCTCTGGATGTAATTCTATGGCCTAACACCAATGCCCAATATAGAACAGGCTGCAGATGTGCCAGCTTTGACATTGCATACACCCACCACATGGCACTGATACCCAATAAAAAATGTGTAGGCTGCAGAGCCAACTGCCCCTTGCACTTTTCATCAGATTATGGCTGTATCACGCAGGCACATTGCTAAACTATGATATGAGATCAGGTAGCACATACTGACGTGCAGGGTAGCACATACTGACGTGCAAGGTGCATTAGTAACCCTGTCACGCATGTAAAGAGAAAATGCCAAATACATGAGAGATGAAGGTCGTGCATATGGAGCTTTTTGTTTCCTTGAAGGCAGTGCTGGAGTTTTACATTTACCTGATTTTATGTTCTTATTCATGTATGTGAAGCGTACAGCATGGGGCAGCCAACAGCACACAGTCTGCGCTTCCTATGATAATGAGGGATTACGATGGGAAAGTCGATAGGGAGAGCAGGTGCTGTCTTAAATCTTGGTGACCCTTTGGCGCCCTGCGGGATGTCATTGCTATTCTTGAACTGACCGACAAACACACATCTCTATACCACTACCTCCTGCAGCCCAGCACCTTCCATACACATTGTCTTTGCCTGCTGTCCTATCGCCCGCTATTTCCCAGCAAACCCATTTTTCTTTTAGCCTTGAATTATATTGACTTCCCTTCAGTTTACCTGCAGTATGACAGGATTCATATAGAACTCTCGGTACTCTCCGGTTATATGCGTTATTTTCCTGAATTGTACAGTTCTGCAGAAAAAAGCAATTGTTTGTAATGAAAGGATAGTAAAGAAATCCTGTCTCATCCCCACTCAGTGCACATCTGTTTTTGCATTAATGGGGCTGTCTGCATCCCCTTCTCTCCCATGTATCCTAATCCCACACACGCACACACACAGCTGGTAAGTAGTTACTGCACCAATGCACATGGTCCATCTCCTGTTCTGTTCTTGTGCTGACCACATTGAGGCATTTTTGCAACTGCAGCATCCTACAACAATACTGCGCACTGTGCATAGTAAAGGGGCCTCCTCCTGCTATCTGCAGTTCGCCTTCCAACCCCAGGGGATTCTCATTGATCCCTTAATGTCCTGCAGCCCAGACAGAGAAGTGAGTTATGGCCCCTAATGCACTTTCATCTTCTTAGTCTAAACAGGCATCCTCATGGCCATTAACTCCTTCTATGCTAGTGGTGGTATAGTCAAGATCCTCCTTTGTCCATCCTTGTTTATAAAAGTTCTAGTGTGGCTCATGTGCTGTAAAGTATCTCTGGGGAACAGTAGGCTAATGAAAAATAAATGTTTTCCATGTGGACAGTGTAGATCTCCCATGCTCCTTCCTGTTTAAACCCTTTGTCTCAGTATACCACCATTAATTACTGTTATTGCCATGCCTCTTTTTTTTTTTACTTGAAATGATCAGCTAAACAAAAACTATAAAATGTTCAAGTGACTTTTTTAAATTTTATTCAATATTTAAATTTTTTAAATTCCTTCCACTCTGTTTAATTGATCAGTTGTTATCAGTCAGTACTAAAGGACAAATAAAGCTAAAATATAAATGAAAATGATAAAATTGCCATCAGATTGCGGTTCCTCTCAGCAGTTTGGAGAAATCAACTTTTGACTTTTGCAGCTTCTTAGACTAAATTGTACACACTCGGCAAACCATAAATAAACTAATAGTTTGTCTGATGGGAGTAAAAACAGTACTGACAATATTTCAGTGCAACTAACTCATTGTCCTTTTATAAGATAATTACCAACACGTCCAGTGTTACTTACATATATTTATTAATAGATTAAAATGACACAAAGTAATTTTTTCAGTATACAAACACTTTAAAGCAGAACCAAAACCAATTTTTTTGATTGTGAGTACAGTTGCAAAACTGCAAATTCTATTACTAATAAACAACACTAAAATGTCCCCTTGTCCTAATCAACAACCGACGATAGTTATATCTTTCTCTTTGACCAGCAATCAAGGAATAATACATTTCCATGGAGATTCAATAAAAGTTCTTATCGTTTAAAATGGTGCTAATTTTGTCCCAACCAATAAGATGTTAGCTTTCAAATGTTAAATAAGATCTGATTGGTTGGGGCAAAATTAGCACCATTTTAAACGATTAGATACAGAAACAATCTATCACCTATAGGGCTATATACGGAGAGCTGTTACAGGCTTTTTCCGTCATAATGTGCCGTTATCCCATGTACTAAGGGTTAACATGACTTTAAGACATAACTTACGGCGGTTGCGGCAATACGCAAAAACTGTCACGCAACTGCCACAAACTGTGTACCAAGCCGATAACGGCTCTTTAAGACAGAGACTTAAACGCCAGCTAAAGTTTCAGAATGGGAAATCCCCATTCACTATGCACCAAGAGCCATTATCATCTCAGTGCATTGCCTAGAGGAGGCAATAGAGAGCGATACCTATAAGACTCATATCTATTTACCTCTGTTTCTGAAACGAGCTTCAACTAAGTACAGACATGTATTTCGTTTAGTCCTATTGTTCTTCCATATTATAGGAGTTTTCTGGATCACCCCCACACTCCCCTCCACTCTCCATTTAAACAGAGCAGGCTGTTGTCCATTGTAGAGCAATCTGTCTGTACAGAATTTGTATTTGGAAAGATGGTTTTAAATCTGTACTTAGCTTTATACTTTACAGGACCAAAGTAATCCATCAACATAGCAATATTCTCTATCAAACGGTGATAGTTTTGCTCTCACTTTTAGTGATCAAATAATTTTTATATATACATATAACATCATAAATATCTTCAAGTAACATGGTTGGTTATGAGAGCATACCTAACATGGCATTTTCAATAATATTATATAAACTTCTCGCATCCATCTCGTCCAGGCTTTATTGAAGCTAGACATAGTGTTCTCTCACATTTAAAGGAGAACTATAGTGTGTATAAACTTAAAATGTAAAGTGCAGGGAGGTAGGATTGGTACGTTCTACCTCCCAATATCATTTCTATGGGGAGTGACAGCACGAAGAAAACTGCTTCTGCCAGGCTTCCTGAGTGCTTCAGCACTATCTTAACTTGGTGTTAATTACCAGTAATAAACGATATACAATAGTTACAGTACTAAGATTGCACATAGCATTCTCAAATATATTAATATTGTTATAGTACAGTTGTTTGCATATCATCAAGTTGAGGTAAAGGAATTAGATTTAAGTATAGAATTGAACAATTAAACAAAAAACTATTGTAACTATTTACAAGCACTGTTACTTGTGATCTATATTAGCTTATACGTAGTAATCATCCCTTTTGTGGTTTAGAGGGGGGGCACCGCCACTGTATTCGTGTTTAAATGGTGGTATTTTGGTTTTCAATCCAGTAGTTCCATATCCAGTAGTTCCATATTTTTGTGGGCATGGTAGTGTGACATTGATGAGGGCCTTCCATTGGGTTAAAGTTGGTGGGTCCATCCATTTGAGTTTTCTGCCCATAGAGTGTTTCAATTAAGAAGTTTCTTTGGTATTTGGTCAATTCTTTCTTCAGCACAATCTTAAAGGATATGTCCACCCTTAATTTACATTTTTAGTATATAATAGTAAACGTGCCCCCAGCCCTAACCGCTATACTAATTTTCTTAGAAAGTCCCCAGATAGTTACTTACCATGCCTCGCTCCTTCGCCGCACTGCCCCGGCCCTCTGCTTGCATGGAAATGCGAGGCAGCCAATCACAGACACGGCTGCCGGCTTCTCAGTGTGGCGAAGGAGCAAGGCATGGTAAGTAACTATCTGGGGACTTTCTAAGAAAATTATTATAGCGGTTAGGGCTGGGGGCACGTTTACTATTATATACATAAAGGCATTTACACTAGGGAGAGGGAGGGGGAGAAGTGCTGCACTGCGTATGGCAAACTTATTCCGGAGGCGAGACAGGAGGCAGCATCCTATATGGACTCTGCTATCCACCTGGTGGGCAGTTTTTTGGACTTTGGTGGGGGGGGATTACTGGAGAACCATATTGGGAGGTGGGGATAATTATTCTGCTTCCCTGCCACAGGTGCTTTTCATTTCTAAAAAGTAAATTTTTACAATATAGTTGTCCTTAAATTTAAATAATACTGAATTTCTATTAGGACAAGTATTTAAAATATTTAGGTTAAGAAGTAGGAACACGCACAATTCTTTGCAATGTTCCGTCATTTTCACCCCTCTCCTCTATAGAACCATAAATAACCTCTAACCAGTTGGATTCCTGCTCCATTTTATAAAGGAAGTGGATTGTTCCTTATCTTATTGAGTCTGGCATACGCAAAAGATATTGGCTCCTGTGCCAGCCAGTTAGATAAATAAATAGCTTCCTGTGTTACTAGTGGGTCTTTTATGTAAATGTGTTAACGATTTATTTCTTGGTGCATAATCTATATCAATCCTGTGTATCATTGTACTCTCCATTTAGCGTATCAAGGTTTGGGATGGCATGCTGTCCTCCCTATTAAGGCAAATTGTTTACCATCTATCAATAACAGGACATTGTTTTTGATCATCTGTCCTGTTCGCTGCCTTGCCAAATGATTGGAGCTCAGCTGTGTGCTGCTGTGGTCTCTAAATGTTTAATGCAATGCTTTCTGCCTGCCTGTTGTTGGCATTGGGCTTTGGAAGGCGCCATGCCAAGAAAACTGGATGGTTCAGAAGGATAAATCTCTCCGGTGGCGTCCAGGGATGCCTGGTTGCCAGGAAACGGGACTAGGCCATGGAGAGGGCCAGAGTCCTAGCTCTGGTATCTAAATAACATCATTAAAAGGGTTGTGCAAGGGGGGGGGGATAAAGAAATGTAAATCACAGCCCTGACCCCTTGCACTGTTTACTGCCTCTTTAAAATGCATCCTGTTAACTGGAAACAGATCCAAGATGGAGGGAAATGATGTACGTGGTTGTGTATATGTTCAATATATTAATGCAGATATAATTAATGCAAGCAGTTACATTAGCACAAAGGTAAAGTAGCTCATGCTGATAGAGCACAAATAACAGGCCTCCATAACTTTAATACTTATGTAAATATGGAGACACCATTGTTAAACTGCTACAGATGGGCAGCTTGCTTTTAGCCTGTGCCCTGCTGGGATTACAATCTAAAATCTGATGCATCGTAATCTCTGTTCAAAATATCTTGCTGGGATATAATGGCCATGCCACTAATTACAAAGACAGAGGGTTGTTTTAGGGGGTCCTCACCCTGGCATATAGCTTTTTCACTCCCCACCCCCTGTCTGCCTCTCGCAGAAGGGAGGGCAGCACATATTTCTCTTGTTACAGCAGTGTTTCTGTGTTAAAAGCAGACACTGTGGTTACCCCAGACTCGGACCCCCATGAGCTCACACCTCTGGGGGGAGGAGGAAGGGATAGAAGAGAGAGTAGGTGTGGGACGAACACCCGTCAAGTCTGGGGGTAGGGGTGCTCCTAGAAGTAAACCAGAAATCTGTAGGTTTTTATTCTTCTGAAATGGAAAAATCTTAATCTTTGTAGTGATCTTTATGACACATTATTGGACCGATCATTTCACAGCAACTTGTCAGGTTTCATTTTTACTAAATCTCACTTTGTCTATGTTTCTGGGATGAGAGGGGAGTCTAAGAAGTGATAAATGTCCATTGGGATAAAGCTTTCACTTGATATAAAGTATGGATCTGTCTCTGGGGTTTCTGCCAAGACGTGTCCTGTTTTTGTAAAGACTCTCACTTTGTGTAAATTGCATAGCCTAGTGAACATTTCTGAAGAATGACCAGGGACTAGAAGCTTATGGAGCTGCTGCAGTAAAAAGCCATATTGGAATTCTGAACCCTCCCTACCTCTCCACCCACCCCCCTCTCTAGAGCCGGTCATGGCTAAATCAGAGTTCATCTGGGAATAGAATGGATAAAGTCATCGTATAAAAGGAACAATCAAGAGGGAAATTCTTTGATACATGGTCAATATTCTCTTCCCACTCTCTGCAAGATCGAACTATAATACATATTCAAGCTCACGTCATGGTTGTGTGATTGAGGAATTAATAGGTCAAAACCTCAGTCATGATTACTTGGAAGAGTAATTGGAAGAGGTATGAAGTCTCTCAGGCAATGATTTGGAGGCACAGGCAGGGAAATTTGACAAGCCATCTTAAAGGGAAAATAAACTTTTCTTATTCTGCCATGCACAGGTCATTGGTATGTGGCACAGGCAGGGGGGTGCATCCAGATATTAATAGGGTACATGATTCAAACCGTGACCAAAAGTGAGAGTGAACAGCTAAAGCTGCTACAGGAGCGGTCTCCTGTGTTTGCACAGATGAGAAAAAAAGAAATCTGATGCGTATTTCCCTGTTCAAGTAAGGAAAAAGTTTAGTGTCCCTTTAAGAAGTGGGTGGTGGAATGTAAAGTAATAAGTAAATAAATTCATTGTTAAGCAGCTTCATTTCATGATAAGAGGAGATACGTGTTTGATTTGTCCTATTTATTTCAATGTTCTTTAGGACTCGTTCACTCTACATCAGTTTGTATCCGTTTTTCAAACACAGGTGCGTTTTAATAAACGGACAGACATTAAAACCCCATAGGATTTCATAATATCATTCACACTTGCTGGGTTGTATTCTGTTCTACACTGCCTCACGCATTTCTGTCTTTCTAAAATGCATGAAAACACAGTACAACGGAAAACAATGCACGTGTTTGGGCCCTGTCCATTTCACAAAGGATGCCTGGGAGCTCCTGTGATGTCATTTCCGGTCTGTGGGCTATAGGAAACAAGCTGAACAATAGCAAAATCACCAGAAAATTGCAAGATCTCTTTCCACAACACTATCTGCTAGCTCTCCCTCCAAAAGCTGCTGAAACTCCCACACTCCCAGGAAGTGACATCAGGATTCTAGTGTTCTTTGGTCCTGTCCCTTTAAATTTGAAAAATGTGGTCAAAAAGCATTAAAACGCAATGGACAGAATACTAAAACGTATTAAAACGTCACTAAACGCACTGCATTTTTAAGTTGCCTTTTTGTCTGTTCCTAGTGTGAACAAGCCCTAACTGTTTTGTTTTCCAAATAAACATTGCACTTAAAGGATTACTAAAACATAAAACACTCCAGTGTTGGCAAGGCACACTAGTAGGAATTAATTATTATCAAGAGAATGAGTACTAGGGCAGGATGCAAGCGATTTATAAAAATTACAACTCCCAGCAATCTCCTGTAGTTGGGGCAGCAGTTATAGTATAGTATTTGAGGTTGAATAAAGACATATGTCCATCCAGTCCAACCCATCTAGCAATATCCTCATTTCCTGCCTAACTGTTGATCCAGAAGAAGGCAAAAAACCCCACCAAATTTATGAAGAGGAAAAAAATTCCTTCCTGACTCCAAGTGGCAATCGGAAATTTCCGATTCACTTGTGAATTTTTGAGGATACTTGCACCTTACAGAACAATTATAACTCCTCCATCTTTCTGTCACTGAAAGTCTGCGATAGGGCCAATGGGAAGACGCACTCATTGGCTACTTCATAGACTGCATTAAGAAAGGAAAGGAGGAGCCAGTCGGAAAAGAAGCACTTCTAGTAAGTATTGCACACATTCTTTAATGTACCCAGAAGTTAGGACCTAGTGGGTTATGTCCTCCCCCTTGGTACACTTCATGTGTGGAAAGTCAAACTGGCCCATGTATAGCTAGCTTTACACATCTCAGTGACAGAGAGGGAAGAAACCTACCCTCTATTCTGTATGAAATATTTCATCAAGTTTATTTGTTAAAAATCTACTAGCTCAGTGAGCTCCTGGGGTCTTCTTTTTTCAAATGTTCCCTGGCATTACTTTATCTAGTTATGTATCCAGCACATAGGTGGTACTTTATTTGTAATTCTACCTGTTTTTTTTTTTTCTTGCAGTACATTTCTTTGTAAAGAAGCTTTACCACCTCTACCCTTCCACACGCTGTGGTGGAAATGTTCAACTTGTGAGAGGCGTAAGCCCGCCTCCATGTGAACACTGCGCCCCATGAGCCTCGGGCAGCTGGGGGCGGAGCCCGCCTTGGTCTCTTCTGATTGGTTCTGGATGGAATTACGTTGAATGGACCAGAATCTCAGCGGGCTGGACTGCTTGTCAGAGCCAGATGAAAAGAGGTAAGAGAATTCCACCAGTTCCCACCAGAATTGTATAGTTGTAGATGAAGTAATAAAGCAGTGTTATATAAAATAAACTGAGGAGGTATAGCAATTTATTATATTAAAGGAGAACTGTGGTCTCCAAACAAGTTGGTTTAAATGAAAGGCCAGTTTTCTCCCTTTAAAACGAGCCATCAACCACCTCTCTACGTGCTCCATAGCCCAAGATATAAAGAAATTACTGACCAGAAAGTTAATGGGTGGGAGGCTGACATGTGACATTCCTTCTCCTGCTCCTCCACCACGCCGCTGGCGAGCACAGCTTCAGACTTCAGTAACAGGACAGGAGACAGGAAGTCCCTCCCCCTTCCCTGCTGTGTGAAGATCCTCACAGTGAAGGTAAGGGAATCTTTAGCTCTACTCTCCCACTACGTGAAAACAGCCATTTCAGCATTCTGACTCTGCCTGAAAAGGCTGTTTTCACACAGTTTTCTGTAGGGGGGGTCTGAGTGTCCCACGGCACCCTTAAATAGGCGGGGCCATGGGGCCTGCGAGTGGGCGGGAACACAGGACCCACGAGGGATTGGGCGGGCCGATGTACCCGTGAACGGGGACACATGGGGCTAAAGGGGGTCTGCAAATGGAGGGGCCATGGGGTCCATGAGTTGGAGGGTCCATGAGTGGGAGGGACAAGGGGGGCTTGCAAGAGGAGGGGGCTGCTGCAAGGGAGGAGGAGACAGGGCAGATTGACTGCCATCCACCTACATGGTTTCAGAGCAGGAAGCAGGAAGTGCAGGGGAAGCAATGGTGGAGGTGCACTCTGTCCAACGTGTGGGTGCAGACACCTCGTGGGTTCCTTACCTTAGGAACCAGCAGTATTACAGGAATCAAAGAACACCTGAAAACTCTGTGGAAACAGCCTTTTCAGGCAGAGTGAGAACTCTGCCTGAAAAGGCTGTTTTCACATAGTGAGAGAGAAGGGCTGTAGATTCTCTCAATAGTTATAGCAAGCATAAAGAAGCAGAGGATCGCACTCCAAACAATTTAAAGTCTTTATTGTGAACCACACATCACAAACACAAAGAAGGGGGCACGTTATTCCCCCGAAACGTTGTGTTTGTGTCCTCCATTTGTATTACTTGCTGTAGATTCCCTTACCTTCTCTGCAGCTGCAGGTCCTTCACACAGCAGAGAGGAGGAGGAACTTCCTGTCTCCCTCACACACTGAGGGAGTCTGAGGCTGTGCTCACCGGCGGCACTGTGCAGGAGAATCCTTAGGAATGTCACATGTCAGCCTCCCACCCATTAACTTTCTGGTCAGTCATTTCTTTATATCTTGGGCTGTGGAGCACGTAGAGAGGTGGTTGATGGCTAGTTTTAAAGGTAGGAAACTGGCCTTTCATTTCATTTTCAAACTCAACTTGTTTGGAGACCACAGTTCCCCTTTAATTGATGTACCTGTTGTTAAACCTGCATTTACTTTTTTTGAGCTGAAGAATATTCCACGAAACGTCACATTTTATACAGCGGATGAATAAACCTGTGAGTGCGGTAGAGCACTTTCTCTTTTATAAATATTTATATATTCGTTCTATAAAAACTTATTTAGATTTTATACAAATATATGTTAGAGCGAAATGCGTTGGAGGAAGGGCGGAAATTTTCCTTACAGGTGTTAACATTTAAATTGTAATGGCATTTGGCAAGAGCCCACAGATGACCAGTCAGAGGAAGCAGAATAATTTCCTTAGAGAAAAAACTGATTGAAAACAACTTTTGTTAAGCGGAGTGTACATGATAGCACTAAACTGCAGCCTGTGCCCTTCCAGCTGCTGCCTCTGGGGGCTACAGGGACTTGTAATTCAACAAAAGCTGTGGAGCAACATGTTTTAGATTCATCTCCAAACTTGTATGTATTGTACATCCCTTAGTATTGACATAAAGGCAGACTCAGTCTTATGTATTTTAACTACATTAGAATCATGCGTGGCTTCACTTTTTTTGACAACAACTACTCATTCACATTTACTAATCACTCATAAATTTAAAGGAAACCAAAACCCAACTCTTCCCAGGTACCCAATGTGTTCCTATTGCATTGCTTTCTCACCCACGCCTCATCCACACATGATCCATACCTACACAACAAAATATTTCAGGTAGGAGCCTGACCTGGTGCAGGTCTCTTATCTGCACATTAACATCTTCATTCTATATATTCTATATACAGTATTATCATTACAACAAATCACTGTCCGATCTTCTATATACGATATTATCATTACAACAAATCACCGTCAGATCTGGCAATGTTTGCCCATTGTGGCCCAACACTTTCCAAAATTGGGCAAAGATCTGCTTACTCAGCCTATTCATTAAATGAGTTGATGAAATTAAAGGCTAGACTAGAGAGGACCAGGGAACAGGAGTTCAGGATACATTTAATTCCCAAATGAATGTACTCCAGGGGTGAAGACCTAAGGTTCTATGCCCTCACCTTGAATAGAGGGGGTGGTAGGCAATGTCCCTAATAATAGGAATATGGCTTTTAAGTAATACAACAACTATGCTTCTGTGTAGGGGTGAAACTCTATGGATCTCAAACACTGTTTGATTTACACCATCCATAACTCTTCGCATTTGCCCAGAAAGTCTGTTTTGGTCTCATCTAACCGCAGAACATTTCCTCACACATTAGCTGGATCACTCCGTGAGATGTGGGAAAAGAAAACTATGGGGATTCTTCACTGGGGAATGGGAAAGCTGTCAAAATTGAAAAGAATAGGGGGACCAAATTACAGTGAGTGCAGCAAGAAACCCATTTCTGTTATAAGAAACGAGGGAAAGCATTCCTTATTAAATAGGACAGCAGTATAGTGCAAAGGGCCAACACCACACTGGAATGATTTAATAATAACAAAGAGAAAGCAAATGTCTCTTCGCAGCCAAAGTCTTGACCTCAGCTCCATATCAAATCTGTTTGTGAAAATTGTGGTCTCTGAACAATGTCCATGCAATCTGGGAGAGGTGGAGCAGATCCATGAGCGCCATTACTCAAACTGACTTGATCTCGTTCTGATAGAGAAAGGTGACTGCAACAAACATTAATAGGAGAGGTGGTTTGGAATTGTTTTCCAGAATGGGATTGTTTCTGTATGAGCTTGGGTTACAGCTTGTTCTGGAGAGTTCATTTATCGAAACAGGAATCTGAATGATTTTTACTAGACGGAGAGCATTGGTGTTTTTTTGTTTTTGTGGTTTCTGTATATCAGTCTATTATTTACATCTGTTAGGGGCCATTCAGTTAGCTCAGTCATGTGGTGAGAGGGTAACATTATCATTTTTCTCACCTCCGTCCCATGACGGAGTAATGTAATGCTGCCATACCTCTAAAGCCTGGTACACATGGACAGATTGAGAGCCAGTTTCAGTGCAACTGATCAACGCACCTTAGCCAGTCACAGGAGCGGATGCTGGTTCTTAAAATCACAGGTGACCTCCCCAAACTGGCAATCTGGACAAGAGACTGATTAAGGCCAGTGATGTCTTCAGATGTTTAGAACATACAACTCCCAGCATGCCTTGTTTGCAGAAAGCAGTTGTAGTTTCCAAAACATCTAGAGTGCCAAGGTTCAACATCACTAGATTTAGCCATACAAATGTCTGGTGTCTCTCCATCTCACTGTCCGGATGTCTCCATCTCTTGCAGTCTTGTTTTGTGGCTACATTTTGAGTTCCTTTGTTCCTTCTTTATTTTGTGTGTCAGCTGGGAACATGCAGTTCGTATCATGTGGCTTTCAGATGTGCTCTTTAGAACATGCGTAAAACAGCTGCAGGATAGGCTTAGACAAATACACATTCATAGACTTAAAATAGGGGCACAGACTTCAAAAACAAGATATGCAAACAAGTGCATTCTTCTACATAATGCACCATGATTAAAGCATAATTTTACATAAGGTCTTATAGACACACTAACATTGTCATGAACTCATAATTCACAGGCAGTGATATGGATCTAAATATAAACATTGGTTAAAATTTCCAACATGTAAAAACAAATGATTACCCCGTTACATTTAATGTGTGTGCTGCATATCACATTTCCAGTCCTCGGAGCATGTTCTATATACAGCGGCCAATGACTCATATGCCCTCAACTCTATTTTCTTAATCCCATTTTTTCCTACCCACCCAGAACCCTTTGTCTTTGGACGTTAGATTGTGTTTTTATGTCTGTTTAATTTACTGACAGTCTACCCATGGGGCTCTCTCTCCCAAGCGTCCTCGGTTTTTGGAGTCATATTCTTGCTGTTGCTGATGATGATACAGATGAACAAAGGTATTAGTGTCATTTGGATATTTGGCTGTTACATAATTATAGTACACTGGATAGTATCCTTTTTTTATTCTGTGATCTCTCCATTGTACTATTACTATATCCTATTAGCTGGACACAGTGTTATATTGGCTTGTGGCATGCAACACTGTGAAATGCTTGTTGTAAAATAGCGGCTGATGCAATAAAATGCGCAATGGTTTGTCCATGCTTTTTATCTGAAACAACCAATCAGGTGTAATTTAACTGCAGCAACCCTTATAATTGCCCTTTAAGTTCTGAAACTGTAAATTGGAACCAATCACATGGCCAAGGATTTTGTTTAGGAAAATAAGATATTGTACCAAATACAATAAAATGTAAATAAAAAGTTGACTTAAGTTTTAGGCCAATTCTGTCAATAAAGTGTAGCCCTGAATTGATCTAAAGGATCATTAAGCAAAAAACAAACTGCAAAACTGTAGCCAGTTTTGGTTCTTTGCTTCCTATCCCCAAAAACTAATGACTGGATAAATCCATGGATCAATCATGGGAAATGGGAGGGAATTAGAGAGAGGAAGGGGGGGAGATTAGTAGTATAAGTGTAGGTAGTGAGTGAAGTAGGAGGTGATACAGAAGGACGTTATTAAAAGAGAAAAAAGATAAAGAATGAAATATGCATAAAGTAGTAGAACAGTAGGATAGGGATAGACAGAAAGGAGATTGAGGGGTAGAGGAGGATGAGAAGAGAAGGATGGAGAGTGGGAAGGAAACCAGATGAGGGGTTGCAGATGGGGATACATGGATCGATGTTTAAGTAGAAGGGTGGCCTCAGGTAAATTAGGATTCTTGTAAATTTGGCTGGTGATTAAATCCTTATGTAAATCTGCTATTATTGGGCAGGACAGGTTTGAACACCATAACAAATGTATTAGCCACTTTAAGTAAAGTAAAGCTGATGGTGGGACAACTTGGCACTTTGCCTGTACTGCATGCAGAGTTATACATAAAGAAAATGGGTTTGAAACTCTCATCCTATAAATGACATTTATTATACTCAGATGGTAATAGCAACATCTTTCCCTCTCTCTGCTTCCAGCAGTGTGTCCCATGGTCTTGATGTGGAACATTCTTATGCTTACAATCTATCAGTTTCTATTTTAGAATGAGATATAGAATGTAGATGTGAAACACGAGAGAAGAAAATCTCTGAAATGGAAGTAAGGAAGGTGTGCTCTCCTTTATCATTGGCCGCTGTGTGACAGTAACTGTATTAATATAGAAAATGGACTCCTGGAAAGGAAAGATGAGGAATATATACAGAAGGCATACTGTAAGGTAGGAGTGGCTTTTAAAGGGCATGTCCATGTTAGACCCGACTTACAGTCCTGAAAAGTATATATGTGTGATGTAAGTCCTTCCATTAGTTTCAGTATAACAGCAATTCCTCTGAGTACCAAATATGTTCTGAGAGCTTTGGCACATGCTCAGAGGAGGAATCCCTGTGTAACCCTGACGTCATGGCCAATGACTGAAGGGCTTACCTGGGAAATCCTCCTTTGAGCTTGATATTTCAAAATATCGACAGTAATATTGGACCAAATCGGGTGAAAGTTTGAGTAGACAGGCCAGTAAAGTTTGGGTCAATCGTGCAGACTTCTATGGAACTCAATGGAACCCACCTTACTTTCCGTTTGATCATAGATATTTCTTCTATTGTATTAAATTGCATTAACAAGTAATACTTATAGCTGGCCATACACAGGCAGACATTAGATAGATTTGAGATATCTATCTAATGTCTAAAGACCACATTGTACAAGCAGCGATTTTTATCTTGAGATGTTCCTATCTGATCCATTCATTTTGTGATCTCAAATTGATTGCATGAAAAAAACAGGCTAGGCTGTTTTTGATAGATTGGACATTTGTCTTATGAGAGATTGGACATCTGTCTAATGTCTTACGTAGTGTATGGCCACCTTAGAAGGATAGCCGGATTGAGAGAGAGTGTAATGTGATTTTTCACAGGAACTTTAAACAATGGCTTCTCTATACAAGGGTTGCCTATACAAGGCCAAAATAGAGTTCAATTAAATTGATTTTTGTGTGTGCTTCTTTAATATTTCCAAAGGGAAAATTGGAAAATAACAATAGTTAAAGGTTGTTTGTGGTATACCCAACAAAACAGAAAACAATGCTGCTTGAGGTTGCATTTCTCTACTTTAGTCCTAAAGCATTCTGGTTACTGAACTGAAAAAGCCACTGTCTTGTCAGTCACACATTTTTAAGCCTCCTTGGAAGAAACATGATGATCCAGTAGCTATATGTTCCATTGGCTTTGGCTTTAACTATAAATGGAATCTTCTGCAAGTTTCGGATGATCACCCTGCGCCCTAAGCTATTTCCCAATATAGTCAAGTGAAACAATTTCTGTTTAGTCCACCCAGACTTTTGTCTGGAAAAATTCCAGGGGACAGAAAACACTCCAACAGTGTGTGTACCTGTGTGAATGCTGAAATCTCTCTCACTCTAGGAGGGTTTACCTTGCCTGCTATGATGCTGAGAGGGATAATGTTCGTGCAATGATAGATGAATTCCAAGCTGCCCTGCCTAGTTACAGAACTGTTTCTCTCTCTGGTTTTGGCACTGTGATTTGTTTCTCCCACTGCGATCACACTAGGGTGGTATCACTTGATCTATTGTTATGCTATGGAGAAGTGTGTGAATTTTATTTAGTCTGATTGGTTAAGGAACAGAACATTCTTCTTGGATCCTTTACCCTGATTCCTCTTTTTCTCTGAGTATCTTAGTAAACACATGGGGGTGACGTCCTGTGCCAGGAATAGAGAAAGGGCTGCTTCCAATTAGATTCATTCCAGAACGCTATATACACTTAACGTTAACCCCCTCGTCTACAAAATGTATTCAATTTTATAAATAATTTACAATTTTATTATTCCAGTTAATTTGCACTGTGCTTTTAAACAAGTGGGATATTGGTTTTATATGCCTCTCTGTTTAGGATCTTTCCATTACACACAATTCAGTATATTAGGCTGCTGCCAAACTAGAACGCGCGGTGACACACAAATACAATGCCGCACATCTAACCCGCGTTACCATGCGTTTGCAATGTCACATGTGCCCAGAAAGCAGAACACAGTGTGGCCACCCACATTGTTAGCCTGGTATTCTCACATGCTAACGTGATTATAAGCATGTGAGAGACGCACTATTGTGGCCTAGCCCTTAATGAGAAAAGATGTCTGCATCTGGACTTTTGGCACAGCATTCTAGAGGGCATTCCACTAAGCCTGCACTGGTATTTCAAGGGTGTATTGCCCTGCTGTAAGGTCAGATACAAGGTACCAGCGGAGCACTGTGTAAAATGTAAGCTGTTATCTGAGGCAAAGAAAATCAACAGAATATTGCGGTGGATGTTTGAAGGATATTCACACACACACCATCCCCCCCAAACTCCATAAAAAGTAATGATAAACTGGAAACCATTTGTTGTAAAATGATCACTTAAAGGGCATGCCACCCCCAAATTAACATTTCAGATTAAGATAATTACCCAGACATCCCACCTCTCCCTGAAGTTCAGGGGGTCTCCCTGATTTTAATGGCAGATCCCTGACTCCCTGACATAATATACAATCTCCCTGAAATGTGTTGTTGTGAATTAGAGTGAGGGAGCACAATGATGTCAGAGTCTCTTAGCGGTTAACAAGTGACAAAAACACTTAATAGTGACATGACTTGTTGTATACATGTGTGTGTGACTGTTTTCATGAGTGTGTGTCTGTTGAGATGCCTGTGTTTGTGTGCAAAAGTGTCTGACTGTATACATGTGTGTGTGTGTGTATGCATGGATTATGTGTTAATCTTGGGGTGGGGCTTTAGGGGGTGGGTCTCCTCCCTGAAATGTGTGGGTATCCTCCCTGAAATGAGTTTTGGCAGGGTGGGATGTCTGAATTACCCCCAAAACCTAGACCTCGCTATGTTAAAAAAAGGCAGGTAACAGCGGAAGGATCGAATGCCGGTAAGTATGTCTAGGAGAGGAGATTTTTTAACCTACCAATGTTTAGGTTTGGGGGATAATTAGTTTGGGGATTGGACATGCCCATTAAAAATGCAGTTTTTGTTGGAAGTATTAAACCACTGAAAATTGACCGTTTTTAATTAGTTCGATCAGGTCAAAATATCGATCTCTGTGTAGCAGGTCTGTGTGATTGTTAGTACTGTAGGCAGTGTAATAAATGTAATCCAGGGCATCATTACTTACATGTTTGGGATTTCTTGCAAAACTTATTTTAGACGACAATGTCCCTTTAATAAGCAGCTATTGAGTAATTAGAAAGAAGGAATCCTATGTAATAATTCTGGGTAGATAATAGTCTAGTTGTCGCCTCCTCTACCACTTATTCTTATACAGTGATGTTTCTCAATGTTTGTGGACACTTTGGTCTTTTCCTTTCAGGTAGGGATCTAGCTGGCTATTGTCGGATCATCAAGCCACTGCACACTTAAGCATGCTTTATGCATAGTGTTTATGGTCCTAATGGTATAATGTGCTGCCAGAAATAAAAACACAATCCTGTAATGTAAAAGCCACAATTTGCTGTAAAATTGACTCGGTTTGTGGTATTGTATCCTTATATAAAGCCTTATGTATCTACGCAGTAATCCCTGGCATGTTTAAATCTGATCCTTCTGCTTTAACATGTCTGCACACAGAAAGACTTTTCTCTCCCACAGCAAAGGATTGTGGAGCAGTTAATCGAGTCCATTCAGTGAGTGTGTTTCAGCTCCCACCCTTTGTCATGTCTCTGTACGTGCTGTGTATGTATGAACTGTGTAATATTTCTTTGGGCTTCTACGCCCCATATACTCCCCTAGGACACAGAATACAAATGTTTTTTGTTAAATGTTTGACTTGCTCTTTTTTACATTATATTAACCCAGTTCATTGCTAGAGGAGAAATGAAAGACACTAAATGGACTGGAATGAGTGACGCAGATTGATGTGTACACAGAGGAGGTAGGGTAATGATAGAGAGTAGAAGGGCTATGCCCCACTAGCGAGATTATGCGGTTTGCGATCTGATTGCGCTAGTGATTGTGCAGACCTATGGAACATTATGGGAGCGACCCATGCCATAAGTGAAATAGAATTCATAATATACTATATTGTACAGACGATCTGTGTGGCACGGTTCGGGATCTCTATATTAAAGGGCAATTAAACAATTAGAAAAACACAAAAGGCAGAGCACCTTGACATAAAATCAGTAATTTGTGTTTCATCTCTCATTGTGATGTGAATGCTGGGAAATGTACCTTACTTACATGGGATTTGTGCTTTATGTCTCAGCATTACAGTTTCACACAGATAAGGGAGCATGTGACTGAGGTCAGGAGGTGTGGTCAGAAAGCACTCATGTACGCAATTATCTTACCCAGTTCTTCAGGGGGTTATATATACTTGAATGTAATGATATTTTAAAGTTTATTGTTGTTTTCATAGGGGATGTTTGCAGATTAACAGGGTTATTCAATAAAAGTTCTTATCGTTTAAAATGGTGGTAATTTTGCCCCAACCAATCAGATGTTAGCTTTCAAATGTTAAATAAGATCTGATTGGTTGGGGCAAAATTAGCACCATTTTAAACGATAAGAACTTTTATTGAATCTCCCTGTATATGTACTTTAAATTTTGGGGTTCAGTTCTCCTTTAAGATATCCAGTGGAAGGTGAAGCTAGCTATGTTTTTTTGCTGCATCCCATTAACATTACACACCTTTTCCTATATTGTGCCGTGATCGGTCTAGAATTATTCTTTCATTACCAAAGTCTCAGAGTTGCCATTGGCAAAGGCTCACAGACTGTCACCCAAAACCCTAAATCAAGGGACACACTGTACCAGTCTTTGAAAGATGATTGACGGAATCTTAAGATTATTTCTGTCATCTTTAAAGATGTTGCACAGTCCTGAATGTTCTCCCTATATAAAGTATAGGGAGATCTTTTGGGACTGCCATACCCCCTATATTTAATCTGTAAAGAGAACCCGCCCAAAACCCCAATTTCATTTTATTCACCTGTTGTAATGATGCTCACATTCTGATAAAAGGGCCTTTACAAGTCCACGATCCACCTCCACTGCTCCATTCTACTTCCTGGTAACGGCCGTCAGTCACAGCCAATGCTGACGACCATTACCAAAACAGCCTTCGCTGCTGCTGCTCATGCATTTCAAGGGCACACTGCAGCAACAGCCAAGGCGTTGACCAAGTAGCGGTGGATTGCAGACTTGTAAGGCTCAATGCAACAGGTAACTAAAACAAAATTAAGGTTCTCTCTTATAGGTTAAATTTGTGTACAAGAGGTGGAGATGCCCTTTAAGTACAGGGGGTCGATTGCGACCAAGGGTAATTTTCTGGAATAACGACCTTTTCCAATGCAGTCGCTGAACATTCGTCAGGATTGGCCCTTTATCAGTATTGTGTGTACCCAGCATGAGATTTACAATGATAGGAACTTTAGAAGAGAATATGGGATAAGGATATTTAGGGAATCTACAGGGTTAATATAATGGATCATTGGAACATTAGTGTAGCATTGGCAGTAGAACACTTTATGACAGTGTTGTATAAAGTAATCTAATAATTGTTATGGAACATTATGACATGAAGCAATGTGTTAAGGCAGATAGTGAAAAGTGGCTGCACAGAGAGAAATTGAATTTGTAAAATGTTTTACAATGTATTTTGATTTTCTAGTGCTGTTTATTATTTTCAAGGGATTGGGTTTTATTTTGTAAAATGATCATTAGTTTGTCTGGAGCAGAGCAGTGAACTAACAGAACATATTAATTCAGGCGCACGGTGCCTACATTGTATCCGAGTTTGTTATCTTGGTCCCACAGCTCATTACTTGGTCATGATCTTTAGACTGATCGCCACTGCTCTGGACCGTGCTCAGGAACATGAAGGGAATCTGGGAAATGCGGGGAAAGAAAAGAACCACAAAAACCCTGTGTAGGCGATAACCTTGTTTACAAGCTTTCCTTTGGACACACTGGATGCTAGACAAAAGAAGGAAAGCTCTCGTTTAAATAAAATTGCTTTCAGATTTTATTTTAGTTTTCAGAGAATTCAAAGTAGCAAAGACATCTGAGAACCCAGGGTCAATCTCAAGGGGACCTTTTGTCCAGAACACGACTTTGCTAAATCTACCAATAACATATTATTATCGTTTATAAGAAATGTTAGATATTTTGAGTTTGGTATTAGATTTCTTAGCTGCAGGGTGGATTAGAAAAAAAAGGGGATTCTGGGCAGTACGGTGGCTGGGTGGTTAGCACTGATGCCATTCATTGCTTTGTCCTGGGTTCAGATCCACTCTCGGGTACATCTGCAAGGTGTTTATGTTCTACATGTGCCTGAAAGGGTTTACTGCGTATGGTATGGCACTTAGATTGTAAGCTCTTTGGAACATGGCCTTTTGTGAATAGGTAAATTGCAATTAAAGGGCATGACCACCCTTAAAACAAAAATCTCGTGACTTGTCATTTATCTGCCTGCAACCCCAACTGCTATTTTTACCTGTTTATTATATGTATTTTTAACCAGATATTTAATGAAATGCTCTATTCTTTTCTGGCAAAGGTATCTGCCTCTTCCCTCTGCTCAATGAGATTTTTATAAGCTTGAGCATGTGCAGAGGAGGCAGCAGGTGAACCATCAGTCAATCACAGACATCCCACCCTGTAATTTGATGCTTTCAGGCTGGGTGGTGAAAGGCGGCATGACATTCGTGACATCACTTGGGGGTGGAGTCATCAGAGGTTAGGGGCATTCTGGGGGGGTGTTGGCCAAAAGGGAGCGTGATGGAGGAGGAGATTAGAGACTCCTCTCCATTGCGGGAGTCTGGGGTGGGAGTGCGGGAGACCACCCCAGAATGCGGTAGAATCCCGCGAGTCTCAAGAGGGGTGGAATACCTTTAATCATTGGCTGTAATATCAGTTGTCATATCCTTTGATTGACTGCATAGAGGGAGGGGCCAGGGGGGGACAATAATTATCCTTAAATAATAATGGTTAGTAATACAGGTAATAAAGTGCAAAATATATTTAATTATCCTTAAATATCTGGTTAGTAATACAGGTAATAAAGTGCAAAATATATCCGTTTAGTTTGGGGGGCAGGTAACCGACGGCTGACCAGTGTTTCGTTTTAAGGGTGGATTTTCCCTTTAATGACCTGCATTATACTACTAACACTGCACTACAATACAATACATTACAAATGCTGGAACCTCCAGCAGGTTGAACTGGCATCTGTAGGGCCCAATACAGATTCCATGATTAAACGAATTGCGTACAGCCTAGTATTGTATTTATACTTCGCAGTGCAGGACTGGAATGTGTTATGGATATGTGTGACAGTGTTACAGTCTGCCTGCCCTGTAATCTGTATGGAAGCTAAACTTGGCAGTGTGTTTGTTTGTGCTAGGGGAAATCCCTCACTCACATATAAATATGGATCCTGTGCCAATGATGATCCTCATCCTGTTAAACAGGCACTGGCAGAGACATGAGTGGGAGGGATAAGTGCAGCATGCCGCTAGTATGTAAGGCTTTGTATACAGAGCAAGGGTAATTATCCTGCAGCGTCAAGTTCAGTACTCAGCATGAATCAAATGGAAGGAAATTGTTCTCTGGGCCAGGAACCCATCCAAATAAGCAAAGAAAGAAATGAAACAAACTCATCTCCGTCCTCGCTCTGTGTAACATCTCATACTGGTCAGTGTAAAACTTATTCCTATTAATCCTAATACGTATTTCCCAGCATTCCTCTGCTCCTTCATATAATATCCCCTGCTTTTATTTCCCTTCTATGTAGACACTTCCATATAATCCTAGTTTGTTACTCTTTATAACCCACCTATTATTTTATCTCTTTATATGTTGTCCCTTTAACAATTCCCTTTAAACTACACAACTATATAAAATAGCAAACACCTGTATATCTCCAATATATCCCTTTTTTGGTGGAAATAAGTATATATGACTAAATATATGTCAACGCCTTTCCTATGACTCTCATATGGCCCATTTTATAACCGTATTTATAAGTCTATATCTGTACATAAAACAGACCTTACTCTGTTACTGGTAATAGACAGTGTGTGTGTGTGTGGTGGGGGGGGGGTAGATGAGTCATTTCGCTTTCAATGTGCTGATGTCACTTTGATCATTTTTTACGACAGTAGCAGCGTTTGTCTCGATCGTACAAGCAAATAATCTGTTTACAAGTGATTCTCCTAATGTGTCTGTTACATCAGATAAAGTTGCTAAAGAAATGCACATTAATTATTTAGAGAGGAAGGCAATGACCTATGCAAAGCTGATGTGAGTTATCCCAGTGAACTACCAGTATATTAATAATGCAAATATAGCAAACATAAGGCTACAGTACAGTAATCATGCTGTGACCTTAACTCGGGTTAATGAAGGGTGTGTGTTTGTCACTGGTTAACCTGTACCTGTCTGGAAGGCTGAGGTTCTGTCTGCATAAACCCTAGTGTTATCTATAAAGTGTTTTATTGTGTTGGATAAAAACATGTGAGCTAAATGGACAAACTACAGTGGATCATTTATATTAATTGATATTGAATGTTGTTCTACTTGGGGGAGGAAATAATTGGTTTTAAAAGAGATATAAAGGCAAAAATCTATTTGTTCTCTCTTTATTGCCCATTTTTTGTTCAAAGAGTGTGTAATGTGCCTCTTTATTCCATCTGGTTCCTGATATACAGACTTTCAGAGTTTGACAAATTAAATAGCAGAAGGAGCGCCTGACATCACTGCAGCTTCTTTTCAGCCCCTTGCTCAGTGGGTTCATTTGTTATGAGCCTTGAGGTAACAGATGTTTGATTGTTGCTCATATAATTTACTGTTGTGCATGAGACCCTAATATAAGTGAATGTGGATACACATTTCAGAATAACTAGGACCAGGTTCAAAGCAATAGAATAAAGCTGGAACTTCCAACTAAAAAAAAAACGTTAGGTCAAGACCTGCACCTTTTCGCTCTGTGTTGGATTCTGGGATTTGTAGCTGTAACAGCATATTGACCATGTGTGGGGTAAACAAGAGAAAGTGTCATTCATTGCACACATTAGAAATATGTGACTTGTGTGTTAAGCAATGACATGTTTACCTAACAATCCCTGTTAAGGGTTTGACAATTGTTATTTTTATTTTCTAATATATATGGATATATGGCATGATTTTGTAATGAGTGAGAAGGGAAAAGCTACTTTTGTGCAGGTTACGCTGAGTGTTTATAATAATTGTGTTGTGATAATTGGGGTGTAATTAACAAAACAGGGCCCTTTGTTACCCACCACAACCATTCAGAGTGGGATTTGTCGATCACACTAAAACTGACAGGATCTATATTCTGGTTGGTTGCTGCTCTTGGATACACCAATTTACGCCGCTCGGTGTATTCCCCTTAGAGTATAAAGAGTATCTCCCACTCAGGTCAGCCTGTGTAAATCCTGTCTGGTGATTCTGCATCCTTGTATATACTCCATACAAATTGCTTTACAAGGCACCTGTCAGACACAATAGTTTTCATTGGAAAGTGTGTTACCATTTTTATGACTTATTAGACTTGACCATTTTGTTTTGAAGACACATAGGAATGTAGTCATGAGAATTCAAAAACCATCTAGTGTTACCTAATTAATTAATAGCCTGTGAGGGTCTGTTCTGTTACATCTTTACCCAGCAATCCCTTTTAAAGGGATCTAACTATACAATCTAACTAGCTAAATCTGATTTAAAATAGATTGCCTAGGAAGGACCTATTATAGATTGCGATTAGGTTGTTTGGGGATTGTACAATTCGATTGTAAGGATCGTGCATGGGCTATAGCCCAATTGACGCCTTATCACGAGATAGGGAAAAAAAATATTGCCACAATCCTGAATGTTTGATCAGAGATTGGTCCATGTATGGCCCGCTTTAGAGACCATCTGACTGGTTTGTGAAGGTTCTCTAGGTCATGGTATGTCTGTGGAATTCCGTTAGATCAACTGGGCGTTTTACTAGTCATCCAACTGGATCTCTGAATTCAGGGAATTGAATCGAAGACTAGCGAAGACTTCCAGTTGATCTAACGGAATGCTACAGATACATCTGATTGGTTACTGCAGATTAATTGCTCTGGCAAACTTTTTCACCTTTAATTGCATCAGCATCTTTGCAAGAGGAACGGATTGGAAGATTTGGAGTTAAGGTGATTGTTTAGCCTTTCAGGTCAGGGAGGAGGCGGATGTTTATCCCTAGCTCCACGTCCACTGACTGCTTTATCTGCTTTCGTGCTTGTCCCCTCCCTGTCACTGGGGGTGATATTTCAGGTGTCGGGATGCAGGCGTTGGCTATGAGCCATGAACTGAGAAGACCTCAGGAGCTGGCAAATTGCCCAGGCCCCTGTCTGGTACAGCATGTACTTTACCAGTGGGGGGGAGGGGAACCTAAGGAGAGAGGGGGACGAAAGGGGAAATTTTGCAGAAATTTCATCTTCAGAGGTGTCTCCATTCCAAAGTTAACCACTTCATTACTATAGGAGCAGTAAGATAAGCATGGCTGCTGGAGTAAGAAGAAGCAGGCTATCCATTACAGCACATAACGACCATATCAGTAATATACCACTGTGTAGGGTGCTATGATTTACTGTAGAAGTCTGTAAATGTCTCCCTAAGCCTTACACCTGTGGAGCCTGTCACTCTGTGTACACATGTGACACAGACAGGAGTTAAAAGGGTTTGCCTTACCCTGTACAACCTTTGGAATGTTTTGTTTAAATCTGCTAATGTATATATTGTTTATCCTTCTGCCACAAGGCCATTCCAATGGGGCCGCTCCCTGTCATATAGCATGACAGATCTAACTGTCTCTGATCCTCTATTCCCAATTGTTTGCTCACTAAATTGTCTTACAAGCCTCTGACAGACTTACTGTAGACCCATGTTAACCTAGTATAATGCTCTGTAGGTTATTATATCCGTGTCGTCTCTCATTACTTGTTTGTAGAGATCAGTATGCAGGGCAGGTTTATGAAATAACAATGAACAACTATGCCACCAAAGATTTCTTCTATTTGAAGTATTCTAACTATTCTACTAGACTGATCAAAGCCTATAGGCTGGTTGCTATGAATTACGGGAATATGGAAAAATTGAGTCATTCCACTCTGTAATCTCAGAAGTATCTTAGATTCCCCCAGGTTGCACCTTGCAGGAAATAGTCTACTATATATGTCTACCAGGTATTACAACAATAAGTGCATAGTAAGTTAAAAGGAGATATAAAGACTGAAAACTATTTTTTATTTTGCATTCTCTGTTTAACTAAAAGAAAAATGTTAATGGGCTTTATTTAATAAGCAGTACAAATGTTTTCCTGTGCATTTGTATATAAATTGTTTGGTGTGCTGCTTAAATTCATATATATTGCATATTCATTGCATTCTGTCTGCTTTGTCAGACATGCTGACTAATGTTTACTAAGTGACTTGGCTCTCGGTGGTCCTCTCGTTCTGTTGCTAAGCTGGATGTGGTTGCTAGGAGCAACAGATGCTAATTGTGACAGAAAGGTCCAAATAGCTCTGCACGCAGGCAGCATTATTGCAAGGACCTCCTCTTAAAAAAGAAATGTCTGGAAATTCATTTATAAGTTATACATTATAACCTGTTCACCCATCCAAGAAAAGGCCCAGGTTTACATGTTACACTAACAGTACCTTTTAATTTGCAAAGGTGTATGGTTTTTATAAGTAGTGTTTTATAAGGGTTAGTTTACTGCATATAGGTTTTATCTATAAAAAAAAAAAAAAGATATTTAAAAAAGGCTTTTTTAAGTATGTTAATAGTAAGAAGATGAGGACTAAGAATGTTGCACCATTAATTAATGGGGATAAGTTAGTTACGGAGGATGGCGATAAAGCAAATGTCGTGAATACTTTTTTTCCCTCTGTATACACTATAGGACATCCAAGTCCAAGTATCATAGAGTATAGTAGCAATAATGGTATAAAAGATTCAAGTGCACTTTGGTTAACTGAGGATATGGTACAGAAACACCTAAATAGGATTAATATTAATAAATCTCCTGTACCAGATAAAATACATCCTCTGGTAGTTAGGGAGCTAAGTTCAGTTGTATCTAGGCCATTGTTTCTTATTTTTGCAGATTCCCTCATGTCCGGAGGTGTGCCTCTGGATTGGAAAAAAGCTGATGTTATTCCAATACTCAAAAAGGGTAGTCGTTCACAGCCGGGTAATTACAGGCCTGTAAGTTTAACTTCAGTGGTGGGGAAGATCCTGGAAAGTTTAATAAGGGAACATGTTCTAGAGTATGTTTCAAGGACTGACATTGTAAGTAGTAACCAGCATGGATTTAGTAGGAATAGATCTTGTCAAACTAACTTGCTTGGCTTTTATGAGGAAGTAATTAGAATTTTAGACTCTGGCATAGCAGTAGACGTAGTTTACTTGGATTTTGCAAAACCTTTTGATACAGTCCCCCATAGGTGACTAATGTATAACCTAAGGTCTGTTGGTCTGGGGAGGCACATTTGTACATGGATAGAAAATTGGTTAATGAATAGGATGCAGAGAGTAGTTGTTAATGGGGCTTCATCATTATGGACTAAAGTGCTAAGTGGGGTGCCACAGGCTTCTGTGTTGGGGCCGCTTCTATTTAATCTATTTATTAATGATTTGGAAGTGGGTATTGTCAGCAAGGTTTCTGTGTTTGCTGACGACACAAAACTTTGTTGACCATTAAAAATTTCAGAGGATGTGCAATCGTTGCAGTGGGATCTAGATAGATTGTCACATTGGGCTGCTAAGTGGCAGATGAGATTCAATGTTGATAAATGTGAGGTGATGCATTTTGGACTTAAAAATCCTTGTGCTGCTTATACTATAAATGGCTCTGTGTTAAGTGAATCCCTGTTGGAAAGGGATCTTGGAGTTTTAGTGGATAACAAACTTAAAGGAAGCAAGCAGTGCCAGGCGGCAACAGCCAGAGCCAACATGGTATTGTCTTGTATAAAGACAGGTATGGATTCAAGGGAGGAAAATGTTATTCTCCCTCTTTACAAAGCATTGGTAAGGCCTCATTTGGAATATGCAGTGCAATTTTGGAATCCTGTGTTTCCATCTTTGAAATGGAAAGCGTTCAGAGAAGAGCAACTAAATTAATAAGGGGATTGGCAGAGCTTGAATATAAGGAGAGACTGGAAAAGTTACAATTATGTACGGGCCATACAATAAACTATCTGGGGCATTGTTAACCAATAGAGCATGTCAGAGGACACGTGGCCATCCCTTAAGACTTGAAGAAAAAAGGTTTTGGCTTCAAGTTCGGAAAGGGTTTTTCACTGTGAGAATGGTAAAGCTATGGATCTGTCTTTCAGTGGACATTGTTATGGCAAGTTCATTGGTCAGTTTAAAACAAAAAAGCTGGATGAGTTACTGGTATTGATACATAAAGTAGAGTTGATCAAGGGAAATTTCCGATTGCCAGGAAATAATTTTTTTCCCCTTCATAAATTTGGTGTTTTGGTTTTTTTTGCCTTCCTCTGGATCAACAGTTAGGCAGAAAAAATGAGGATATTGCTAGATGGGTTGGACTTGATGGACATATGTCTTTATTCAACGTCAAATACTATACTATACTATACATTCAGTCTTTACCTATCTTTTAAATTAGTTTCTGACAAGCAAGAAATTCACTTACTTTTGTACATTTTAACATAGCCCTGTGCTGTGTTTCAGTTAGCTTATCTCTCAACCATTTTACATAGATAAAGCTATATCAATCAACTGTGAATTTCAAAAACACATATTTAGCTTTATTTGCTTAGTGAAACAAGTCAAGATGATACAATCAAAAACATCACTTGGTAAAACTAAGCATTATGTTTACTTGATCTGTATAGTTACCCAAGTCTGTTGCACAAATCGTAATTTCCGGGATATAATTATCTACACCAAGACTCTTAAAAGTTATAAGTAAAAAGTGTGTAAAGTGTACTCATTTTTCTTTAAATTATATGAACACTGGGAAATGTGTTTGTAAAATTGCCCGTTATTGGAAACAAATTCTTCTTAACTGTCACAGTATAATTTGTTTTGTTGATCTGCTCCCTATTTCTTTAGATATCCAGTTTGAAGCATCTTACATTTCAGCTGTCAATCAAATGGCTTATAATCATAAACTGCTGCTGTGTGCAGTTTTGCTGTAACTACAATGGTGACAGTTGGTATGTGTGAATTGCATAGTGGGAAATTCCTTCTCACAATGCTGGATCATCGTGATTACTGAGCATGCTTGCCCTTCCAGATAATCTGGTCTGATAAAGGGAGCGTCGTAAAACAGGTACATGTATTTAAAGGACAACTACACTGTACAAATGTAGTTTTGAAAAATGAAAAGTACCCGGAGCAGAGTGGTAGGATTGATTATTCCTGCTTCCCAATGTAATTTTGTTGAGGAGTGCCAACATGTAAAGTTTTCATCTGCCAGGTTAATGTACTGGACTTTCCTGTATTAAATATAGCGCTGAAGCCTGGCAGAAGCAGTTTATTTCATGCTGGCACTCAAGAAAGAAACACTATTGGGAGGAAGAAATTATTGATCCTACCGCCTTGTCCCAGGTAATTTTAAATTTAACATTTTTTTAAACTTTATATGCACTATAGTTCTCCTTTAATTATAGATTATTATGAGACAAAGTATTTTTTTAGTAAATATACCCTTAAATGGGATGTCTTCTGATTTTTTAAACTTTAACTTTTTTTTAACTGATTTTTTTAAACTTTTTTAACTTTAACACTTACCATGGATCGATCCAGCGCCGGCTTCTCTGACAGTCTCTGACACAACCACGCTCCTTTGCACTGTGTGCACAATGCAAAGGACTGGGGATGCATCTGAGAATGTAAGTAGTATCGGAGACTGTCAGCGGCGCTGGAGCCATCTGGATTCTTCCTCCACGCCTGCATGTTTTACTGGAGAACGGGAGGTAAGACAGCTCATTTACCTCCCATTCTTCAGTTAAATAGATAAAAGAATGTTAAAAAAAAATCAGTGGACATGCACTTTAAGTTTGATACAACACAGGTAACCAAGTCTGCCACAGTGGATTATTTAATGTAGATTTCTCTTAAAATAAAAAATAGGGTATATATAAGATGCCCTCATGTCCAGCCAGGTAGATATAAGATGCCCTCATGCCCAGCCCACATAGACTAGTATATATAAGATGCCCCCAGGCTACACAGACTGGTTCCCACAGTGACTGGTACATAAAGATTGCCCACAGTGACTGGTGCATAAAGTTTGCCTAGAGTGGCTGGTACATATGTTTTCCCAGAGTGACTTGAACAAATGTTTTCCCAGAGTGACAGGTACATGTGTTTGCCCACAGTGATTGCTACATAAAGTTTGCTCTCAGTGACTGAAACATAATGTATGCCCACAGTGACTACTACATAAAGTTTGCTCATAGTGACTGGTACACAATGTTTGCCTAAATGCAATTCAGCTCACCACATCTCCTATATACTTTGGTTGCCCAGATGTCTGTTCCTGGACATAAATTCAAAATAAAAGTGTGTAGTATAGAGCAACCAAAAACTCAGACAACCCCACAGGTATTGCTATAAACAAACGTGCATTTATTGTGCACACCACGACATGTTTCGGACAGTCTAGGTCCTGGGACACACTTTTATTTTGACATAATGTTTGCCTACAGTGACTGCTACATAAAATTTGGCCACAGTGACTGCTACATAACGTTTGCCTACAATTACTGGCACATAAAGTTGGCCCATAGTGATTGGTACATAAGTTTGCCCACAGTCACTGGTACAATAGTTTGCCCACAGAAACTGGCACATGCAAGTTTGCTCAGAGTGAGTGGTGGGTGGTAGACGCAGAGTGATATGATGGAAGGCAGGCACAAGATCAGCTGAAATGTAAGATTTTTTTTTTAAAAAAACATTTTACAATCACTGAGCATCTGCCAGTCCAGCCCCTTCTGCTGCATACACGATGGTAAAAAGCAGCAGAAGGCTGGTAATGGTTTAATGGCTAGATAGATTGTTAGCTCTATGGGGCAGGGTCTTCTTTCCTCGCGATGCACAATTGAAGCACTTGTATATTTATTAATGCAAAAACCTATTTATATATTCACATTTATTTTATATATTATGTCTTTTTGTATTATAATATTGTAAAGCGCTGTGTCACCAAGTTGTGCTATATAAATAAACATATAAATGGATGGAGAGATAATAGAGAGAGAAAATGTTTTTTGCCCAGCTGTTTTATTTTGTACAATTTAACCTGCATCTGCCCCTGCTGCCACGCTTCCAGGAACCAATTTAGCATCACAGCAGGTTTCTGGGTAATTAACAGGTAGCACTTGGTTAAGAGTGTTGGTTGGTGTCTAACAGATCCCAATATTTCAAAAGAAAAATATTTCAAAGCAACAATAAAACATAAACTGAACACTCTAGATAATCAGGGGTCATCGTAATTGAGTCTCCAGAACATTGTTTAAGCGAAAATTACAGATGAGATTTTACCAGATACTCTAATACAATACTGTGTACATCACACATGTACATAGCCTTTTGTAATCCGTCAAGCAAAACTGTGTAACATTCTGGGCTGATTTATTTCATGTTTATTTGAAGGCAGTACATACTGACTTAAATGTGTTCAAAGAAAGTGACCATAAAATGTAATGTCCTGTCAATCCACAAGCATATACTTGAAAGTGAAGAATGATTTTAACCATTGTATTACAACTACAGTCAAACAAAAATTAACCAAATTAAACCAAATTTACCAAATTAAAGCAATACATTAGTGATCTACAGACCTAAAGGAGAACTATGGTTAACTATTTTTTCTAACCTGCAATGCATTTTTTCGTTCCTAACCAAATATATATTTGTGTAATGTCTATTATTTTTTTACCCCACCGAGACAGACATGCTCAGTGTGCTTCATCCTGGGTGAATGAGGAGCTGTCTAAAGATACTTTCTGTCCCTCTGCTCTAAGGTGATAAAGAGTCTAGCGGTAAGAGGTACAATGCCAAAGTGAAGCACCTAAAAACTATATAAGCTGTCAGTTATATAGAACACTTAAGGCCTCCTTACACCTTTCCCATCAATTAAGCAAAATCATAGACATACGGAATATCATAGACATTTTTCTGTGATTTTGATAGTCGACGTCTATATCAAAGGGCAAGGCGGTTTCTGACGATTGTAAATCCAATTGGCCCGTTTAGTTCACTGATCCTTTCTTGTAGTTTACTATGAAGTATTTTTCTTTTCTGAAATCTGCTTAACAATTTCGGTAAACAGTGTATCTGATTAGTACTTTTAGCCTTTTATTAAATGATACCAATACAAACATTCACCAGTGCAAACCAATTCCATCTTTCACTACAGCAAACGCTCAAGTCACTTTCTTATCCCTGATTCTTACCAAGTGGGTAATAACCCTGCTTAGCGTGCTTTTTCCATTAACATTCAATGAGCTCCATCACCAGCTCTTTAGCATAAAGCTCAAAAACTGCTGATTATAAATATTAAAAGGAAGATTGTTTCCAGGCTCCAAACCAGCCATTCATTGTGTTGTGCTGAAGGTCTGTGGCCTTAAAACTGACAGCACCTGGGTTTCTTGTTTTTTGTCACAGAGATTGTTAGGGTAGCTACAGATTGAAAAGCAGCCCTGCCCTTTTTGTGCATGTTATTCCTAATAGGAATAGAAGAGCCAAATATAACAGCCTTTCTACTGGGAGAAGAGGCTGGAGTTAGAGCATGGAAGTGTATGTGGTTCCATAAACTGTAAAGGTGAAGCTGACAGTATTAACTGTATTTTACCCTCTTGTTGAATCCTAATGAATACATTGTACTTCAGTATACATATTGATTTTTTTAGCCAAGCATAAGAAAATTCAAAAGGATAAAGTCTGGAATATTACAGGGTGCTGGTACATATACATTAATTACTGAACACTTTAAACGTTATAGAGGAGAGGTGATATAGAGAAGAGGCGTTATAGAGGAGAGGTTATAAAGAGATGAGGCGTTATAGAGGAGAGGTTATAAAGAGAAGAGGCGTTATAGAGGAGAGGTTATAAAGAGAAGAGGCGTTATAGAGCAGAGGTTATAAAGAGAAGAGGCGTTATAGAGGAGAGGTGATAAAGAGAAGAGTCGTTATAGAGGAGAGGTGATAAAGAGGAAAGTCGTTATAGAGGAGAGGGGATAAAGAGGCGTTATAGAGGAGAGATCATAAAGAGGAGAGGCATTAGAGAGGAGAGGTTATAAAGAGGAGAGGTGATAAAGAGAAGAGGCATAGAGGAGAGGTGATAAAGAGGAGAGGAGTTAGAGAGGAGAGGCGATAGAGAGGACAGCCGATAGAGAGGCATCAGAGAGAAGAGACGCTAGATAGGAGAGGGGAGATGTGATAGAGAGGAGAGGTGCTAGGGGGAAGAGGCTATAGGCAGGAGGCATTTTGTTTACAATAAAATTCCTACCCCAACAGCATTTTTTAAAAGGTAGAAGATTCAGAAAACAATAGGGATGATGCAATAGGACGTGTAGAAAATTGCCTGTGCTATTAATCTGCAGCCACGAATCAGATACTATCTAACTGCAGTAACCCAATAAAAAGCTAACCATGCATCAGGGAAGATATAATAAGCTATCTTACTTCCCTGTGAATTATAGATCCACCTGGCAGCTATTTAGAATAGTCAGTTTAGTGTCTTTTTAAACATGTTACTATAGATACTGCACATTTAAAAGACATTTCACTCATATTTCTAACCAAAGATACACCAGTGTAAAGTCAGTCCAGTCACTTTCTCACTCCCCTCTCTCAGTAGCTTATTTGAAAGTTCCTCTCGTTATCCATACATAAAGCAAACGTGATTTACTGTTTATAAAGGTTTGTTAAACTTTTCGCCTCCGTTATCACTGCCTTTTCAGTCAACTTGGACATTTGGCTATTTATAAAGCAGTGATAACCAGTGGTGAAGTCATTACCGCTACTTTTGGCCATACATTGATGCGGTAACCACTCAAGCATATTTATCAAATTGCGAAAAGTGTTTTATTGCGTTAACTTCAGCCATTCAAATTCGCCAAGTCTGAGGTGGCGAAAACGCATAAGTGGCCATTTATTTAGCCTGCCGATGGGTCCATGAAGGTGTCAGTACATTGTGGAGTGTTTCTCAATACTAATAAGTATATACATATTTATAAAGGGCATTATTTTAGCTTTTTTTGCCACCAATCTTTGCCACAAGTTTTTAAACTTTCAACTGTTCTTATAAAGTTATTAAAAATGCGAATTTTCATCAAAGGCAAAAATTATGTAGCAAAAAGTAGCACAAATAATGCTGAAAATGTGGCAAAATGTTAAATTCAACACAATTCAATGCCTCACAAAGGCGAATTTTCTCTTTTTTATTAATAGGATATGATAAATAGTGTAAAACTCACCCAGGCGAATTGTCTCTATTTTATTAATAGGATATGATAAATAGTGTGAAACTCACAAAGGTGAATTTTCTCTATTTTATTAATAGGATATGATAAATAGTGTAAAACTCACCCAGGTGAATTTTCTCTATTTTATTAATAGGATATGATAAATAGTGTAAATCTTACCCAGGGGAATTTTCTCTATTTTATTAATAGGATATGATAAATAGTGTAAAACTCACCCAGATGAATTGTCTCTATTTTATTAATACGATATGATAAATAGTGTAAAACTCACCCAGGTGAATTGTCTCTATTTTATTAATAGGATAAGATAAATAGTGTAAAACTTACCCAGGCGAATTGTCTTTATTTTATTAATAGGATATGATAAATAGTGTAAAACTCACCCAGGTGAATTGTCTCTATTTTTTTAATAGGATAGGATAAATAGTGTAAAACTCACCCAGGTGAATTGTCTCTATTTTATTAATAGGATAGGATAAATAGTGTGAAACTCACCCAGGTGAATTGTCTCTATTTTATTAATAGGATATGATAAATAGTGTAAAACTCACCCAGGCGAATTGTCTCTATTTTATTAATAGGATATGATAAATAGTGTAAAACTCACCAGGTGAGGGGGGGTGGGGGGGGGGGGGGGGGGGGGGGGGGGGGGGGGGGGGGGGGGGGGGGGGGGGGGGGGGGGGGGGGGGGGGGGGGGGGGGGGAGTGTCTTATTTTATTAATAGGATAGGATAAATAGTGTGAAACTCACCAGGTGAATTGTCCGCTATTTTATTAATAGGATATGATAAATAGTGTAAAACTCACTCAGGCGAATCTTCTCTATTTTATTAATAGGATATGATAAGTAGTGTAAAACTCACTCCGGCGAATCGTCTTTATTTTATTAATAGGATATGATAAAAAGTGTAAAACTCACAAAGGTGAATTTTCTCTATTTTATTAATAGGATATGATAAATAGTGTAAAACTCACCCAGGGAAATTTTTACTCTATTTTATTAATGGATATGATAAATAGTGTAAATACCCAGGGGAATTTTCTTATTTTTATTAATAGGATATGATAAATAGGTTAAAACTCACCCAGGCGAATTGTCTTTATTTTATTAATAGGATATGATAAATAGTGTAAAACTCACCCAGGTGAATTGTCTCTATTTTTTTAATAGGATAGGATAAATAGTGTAAAACTCACCCAGGTGAATTGTCTCTATTTTATTATAGGATAGGATAAATAGTGTGAAACTCACCCAGGTGAATTGTCTCTATTTTATTAATAGGTATGATAAATAGTGTAAAACTCACCCAGGCGAATTGTCTCTATTTTATTAATAGGATATGATAAATAGTGTAAACTCACAGGTGAATTGTCTCATTTATTAATAGGATATGATAAATAGTGTAAAACTCACCCAGGTGAATTTCTCTATTTTTAATAGGATATGATAAATAGTGTAAATCTTACCCAGGGAATTTTCTCTATTTTATTAATAGGTATGATAAATAGTGTAAAACTCACCCAGTGAATTGTCTCTATTTTATTAATGATATGATAAATAGTGTAAAACTCACCCAGGTGAATTGTCTCTATTTATTAATAGGATAGATAAATGTAAAACTACCCAGGCGAATTGTCTTTATTTTATTAATAGGATATGATAAATAGTGTAAAACTCACCCAGGTGAATTGTCTCTATTTTTTTAATAGGATAGGATAAATAGTGTAAAACTCACCCAGGTGAATTGTCTCTATTTTATTATAGGATAGGATAAATAGTGTGAAACTCACCCAGGTGAATTTTCTCTATTTTATTAATAGGATATGATAAATAGTGTAAAACTCACCCAGGTGAATTTTCTCTATTTTATTAATAGGATATGATAAATAGTGTAAAACTCACCCAGGTGAATTGTCTCTATTTTATTAATAGGATATGATAAATAGTGTGAAACTCACAAAGGCGAATTTTCTCTTTTTTATTAATAGGACTAAAAGGTGTCAAAAAGGCAAATGTTCTGCTATTTATAAATAACTTTAAATAAAAAAAATGTCAAACATAGCTCTGAAATTTCACCCTCTCTGGTCTGGTGTTTCTCTTTTCACAGCAATACCAGACTTAACACAATAAATAAGGCGATAATTACTTTTCCGCGAAAGCGAAAAGAAGCATTTTTTAATAAGGCGAAAATAGCGCTCCGTTTTTATGATGTCCTGCGATAATGAAATGGCCTAAATATCGATTGTTTATAAATATGCCCTCTAGTTAAGAATTATAGCATTTAAAGGCTCATTTATATTGTAGCTTTAGTTCTCCTTTACAGATCTTTTCATACTCAAAATTGTACAGAGAACAAGAATGAATAAGTCCAGATAAGAGGGAAGTGCTGGCTATATTTTAGGAACACTGAGTGTTACAATACAAGAAAATGTAAGAATATGCAGAGCACAGATCTTGAAAGATTCCTGTCAACTCTTAAAACATTTCCCACTTTTTATGGAAAACTGATAATGACTTCATAGGATTTGTCAGCACATATTAAATCAGCATTAAGGAGTCAAGCAAAGAGCTGAACTTCATCAACGTTATTTATTTTCAAGAAGAAATACAGCTGTTCTGTCTGGGCTTAGTACTGGTGCAGGGTACCCAACAGCCAAATTATAATCCTTTCCCATTTCACAATGACTTAGCAGCACCAAACTGAGAGGTATAGTTCCAGACCGTGGCAATAAAAAAAAAGATGGCAGCTTAATAAGATCTTTTCCTACCTAAAAACAAAATGAAAATGCAGAACTAAAGCATTTCTTTTTTAAAAAGAAATAATGTTTTAAGTGTAACATGCCTAATATAATTTAAACATTTTGTTTTTTCCCCCAAGCTTTACATTGTGTTCTGTATTTGGTCTGAGTAGTTGCACTTTATGTTGTATCACTTTTACTATTTTTGATTGTTTTATAACCAAACTAAACATCTTGGGACATGTTTCTGGGGGTGTTACTGTTATATAAAGTGTATCTTCTGCCATTCTTCAACTTGAGCTCTCTTTTGTTGTGTGTACAGGTGGCCGGATGGGAAGCGAAAAAGAAAAAACAGCCAATGTATGGGAAAGAGTGGAATGTCAGGTAAGTACCAAACATTTTCCATTTCGGTTCTCAGGCTGTTTGTTCTCTATTTTTAGTAACTTTTCATTGTCTCCTTTAACCTTTCTCAGGAGCTTCTACAGTTGTCCCATAACCCATATTACTGCATCAATCATCTAGCACCGTTTTATTTTCCTCTATATAAACACTTGCAATCTTACCATATTGATCTATAAGCCCAGACCCTGTAACTACCTTTGTTTTGCTTCTGTGGAACCTACATAATACCTCCCTGTTTTTTCCACTATTCCATAGAACTATTACATTATATAACCAGTCCCTATATCTCTTATTATTATTATTCAATATAACTGTAGTACTACCCGTAACCAGTGTTCCAGGGAGAGGCGCTATAACATAAAATACATGGAGGAAATGACCAAGTCTACACTGTAAAAAGGTCTGGTACACACCAACTGTTTGGGGACCAATCCTGGCTACCGTGTAACATTTTATTTTTCTGACAATTAGGAAATCAGCTGGAAGGAACAGTATTGGGTCAGACACTGAACATGGACAAGTATGCATAAGCGATCAAAATGTACCAGCACGCACGATCATTCCAAATGGTCAATAACAAACACTGCCAAGCACTAGCAGATCTGACAAAAAGATTGAGCAAGGTTTAATCAGCCCTAAGATCTGGTACATGTGGGTAAACACCTACACGACAGATTCAAGCAGAAATATTGGTTTGTGTGTAGAAGGCTGGTTTGTGTGTAGAAGATTGGTCTGTGCCAGTAGCAGATGGGTACACACATAACCGATTTATAGCAGATGACGAACAGATTCCATTGAAAGCCGTCAGTCATCAGCTATAAAAATGCCTATAGACACACACATCTTGGATCTGTGGATCTGATTTTACTTGTTCTCAGTACATTACCCTGTGTGTAACTAAAAAAAATCACTGGACCCTCCAGCAAAAAAGCTTTAGCTACAATGGTTTTCTGTGAAGGAGGGCCCGCAGTCACAGGGGCTGCTCTACTGGTAGTTATACATCTGCTATATGTAACCTATCACAGCTCTCAGTTTCATTCTCCAGTACAATCTGCCTGTCCTCCATACCTCCGTACCTGAAATCTTATATTCAGATCAATAAAGTTGACAGGAAAGGGTTTGAATTTGTTTCTGTCAATGTCAAAAGATCCTTTCATATCCTTATGACCCGGCTGAATTTTTGATTGTGTGACGCCCCTATGTAACCAATACCCATCATGTTTCCCTGTTTAACCTTTACTAGATTCCTTTCTATTTTTCTGGTGCAACCTTTCCAATGTATCAGCCCTATATCACTTCCCATACTCTCAATCCTTTTATTCTCCTGTAATACCCTGTGATCTCTGTTATCTGGGGGTTTCTATCTTGTTGTTCCATTTCCAACTCCCTCTATTTTATACATTGCCATGTATTGTCGTGTATCTGTGTTTATGCTACTTGTCCGTATCCAGTCCATTGAGTAACTGTGGTTGCCATTTGTGTTTTATTTCTTGAATGTGATTACTATTTATATTAAATTGGCAAGGGTGTTAATGAAGGTCTCAGCAATTAAGGGTGGATGGCAAATTTAAATGGAAAATGTTTTAATGATTGTTTAGGTCAGGGACGGCAAACTTGCGCCCCCAAGATGTTTTGAAAACTACAATTTGGGAATGCCGGGAGTTGTAGTTCTCAAACATCTAGAGGGCCACAAGTTTAATATTCCTGGTTTAGATATACCATTCATACTGATGGACTTAAATGTAATAAACTACATGTCTGTTTTATGCAGACAAATGTAGAAATTATCACAGAACTATAGGCATCTGTCAGTCAATTATATTATTTGCCAAAGCCTTGCAAATGTTATTCTATATAAATACTACCATTTTATCTAACACATAGCTTTGTTCTTTAACCCTCCTTAAAGTGTGGGCCACCAACCCAGATACATTGGTGCACGTGCTCAGTTAATTCTCTAGCCCCCCTCATTTAGTAATTACTGGGTGACCTTCCCATGTCCTCTCCGTAATCAAAACTGGGCAGACAGACAAGCAATTACTAGGGCTTAAAGATAGCTGCAGAAATCCGGAAATGACTTGAGCTAGCCATACACAGGTAGACGTTCTTCCGATCAGATTTCCAATCCAGACCAACGATCGGAAGGTACACACCTTCAGGCCTTGATCTTTCTCAAGGTTTCAGCTTAAAACCTGCAGAGAGATTGGGACAGAATATGGGGTTGGCCTGGCCCAATCTTCATTCTTATGATAAATGTTGAGTGGTCAATTGGAAAAACGGGAAACAGGTTTCAAGAATTCATGCAATCCGATCGAAATATCGATTCCATGTATGGGGGTACACAGGTGGAATTACCGATGGTTTGTCCAAAATGCTGCTGGTTTCATAAGTAAGAATTACAGTTATCCTTTAGTTAGGAATTGTAGATTTCATTTAGGCTTATTTATTTATCAGGCTTTAGTTCACCTTTAATAGTTTTTATCAGTTATTATTTAAGGTTCAAAAATGTATGGTTATGGTTTATTTATAAATAGTTTATTAAAGTAATCAAAATACGTGTCACTTTTACTAGTGACAAAGGATAGAAAGATCTAAGCAATGTACACAGATTCCAAAGCTAATGATGTTGCCCCATTGTCATACTTTGTTTCCCTTGTTAAATACCTAACATGTCACATTCCCTGTAAGCCGACTGCCTGCTGGCTTTATCAATGCCTGTTAGGTAAAGATTGAATGTGCGTGATGATTGCACATTGTGCACTTTATCGGCTGTCTCAGATGGGCTCTTCGCTATAGCAAATTCTCTTAGATGAAGTCAAGTGGGAAGCAGTAGGATAGTGAAAATTACAGCAGTTGCTATGTATCTCTTACATCTTATTTTGTGCATGTTTTTATTAAGGGCAAGCACTGCAGAATCGGAGCTATTTTTCAAGCATTGAGGTGGACATAAGAACACCCCACTTCCCCAATATTGTACTGACTCTGAGGGGGGCTAGAGAACACACTGAGTATATGCCGTATATATCTGGACCCTTGACCAGCTCTGTATATTAGAAACCTGCAGGAAAAAAAGCTGTAAAAACATCAGAGCTGAGAGATACAGCTATCCTTTAATTACCGTACGGTAGAAATTCTATAATAGCTTTAGTTCTCCTTTAAATTGATAACATTTGTTGTATATTTGCTGTATATTGTTTCGTGCATATAGAGACCATGAGTATCTAGACAGCTTGTATGTTTATTCTGTTGATTTAGCCAATTAAAAAGTATAATTTTAATTTGAAAAAAACTTTGCTTTCAACAGTTACAATCATAGTACAGTTCTCGTAACCAGTAACCAGTCTATCCAGTACAACCAGCCATGACTCAGTTGACTCCAACCCTGCCCATTTTTTGATTCCATATTGGGGCTGTGATGTCCAATGGCAGGCAAATGGAAGGTGTGTTTGTAGTTATATAATTCCCATATCCTTGTTAATAATGTTAGTATAAACGTGAGCACCACGAACACAGAATGAACAGTCAGGAATATCAATGCTACTTCTTTTTATTACCTTCCACTATGTATAAAGATGCAATAAGAAAATGAGTACACACTGTTTCCAAAATTTGGGTTTTAAGGGTGCAAGCGAACAACGTTTCGGGGGGTAGGTTTAACCTCCCATGCTCAGGTAGACCACCTACTTCATCTAACACGTTTGCACCCACTAACCCCTTTGTTGGGAAGTAGCAAGGAATTAGCGTGGGTTTATGACAGCATATGCGATGGCAGCGTCAGATTTGCAGCTTTTTTAAAATAATGTTTATTGCATCACCCATCTTGTATCTGGTGCTAATAGGCCCCTGGATTAGTACCTATTTGCTTTCTCTGCTGTTAAGTTTTTATCCTCTAAAGTTGATCAAGTCAATGACCACAAATGTGCAGGTCCAGCCAACAAGACAGCTGGTCAGGAGATGGCAGTTCTACTGTCCAGCCAAAACTTTAGACTGCAACCAAAGCAAAACTAGACAGCAGAGGAGGCAAGTAACATCTACGGTGGGTGTTAGGTAAATACAAGATCTTTTAGTTTCCTTTATGATTACTTCGGGGGGTGGGGGGGCTTAATTATTTCTGACTTAAAGTAGCCAGAGCCTATAAATTCAATAATAGATACAACAAAATGACTGTGTTTCGATAAAGCTTAATTTGAGCCTGAACATTTTCTCTCCTCCATAGCCCACCCAAACCTCCTTTAGATAATGCCAGTTCCTCCCTCTCCTTCTTTGCCCCCATTTCACCCTCCAGAAGTCTTGCCCTAAGTCAAGGGCCTTTCTGTTCCTCCCTCATTCCTTACACACTGCCCAGACAGATGATCTCTTACAAAACATAATTACTTCTGATGCAGAAAAGGATACAGCAGTAATTACCCTCTACAGGATGAATTGGCCTTTTAATTCTACATCCGCATTATTCTGTGTCCATCTTATTGTGTATGCACAGTATGTGTCTTTATAATATAATATATATGTGTCTGGTTCAGAAATGTACTTACACCAAAAGATGCCAGTTTTAATTGGGTATTTATATGTCACTTTTTGGATGTACCAATGTATATTTCCTCCGTCCTTTGTGACGTTGGATTTTATTAACTATTGATGTGCCTTTTATGAAGAAACCGGTATATTAACTGCAGAGTGCAGTACTGTATTAACTGTAATGATTATGACGGGCTCCTTTCATTAGCATCTTTGCTCTCTACAGGGTACATACCCAGTTATCTGGACAAGGATGAGCCATGCGTGGTGTGCAGCGACAAAGCCACAGGCTACCACTACCGCTGTATTACATGTGAGGGGTGTAAGGTGAGTATCCTGATGCTGACATGCAATGTCACATGTAACATAAGATACATTGTACGAGCTGTTTCTTTGTCCCATACAATAAAGGGCCCTTGTACTTTTCCATCTTTGCATTGACTGTCTAGTCCAGAAGCCTAGTCCAAGCCTCAATTCCAAATTAAGAACAGTTTGGATTTGGGAAATAAACATTATGTCCATATAGGAATTTATAGGAAACCCCCTATCTGTAGCTTACACTCATGTAGGGCTAGATATCACTAATGCATTTTCTCACACGCTTGTGATCTGTGACAATTGCGATCATGGCGATTGCGTGTCAATGTGAATGGACAATTGCATGCGCTGCGCTGCGTTCTGTTTTCGTTGCACATCTGATCAACATTTTTTTTCCAAATCACATGCACTCAGTTAATGGATTATTGCGCAGATACACTCACACACGTGTGGCTGTCTGTCACAGTGTGGCCTTGTCTGTATACTATACTCATGTAGTAACAGGGAGCTCTCTAGCTCCTCCCACAATCAGACTGACACTTCCAATATCTCCTATGCTCAAAGGGTAGGGCAGACTGTGGTAGGGGCCAGAGTGCAGTAAGAGTATAGTGTCCCTATAAAGTATCCCAGTGACCATTAGCCATAATATCTATTGCAAATGAATGATCCAGGCCGGGGAACATTGACAGGAAGTAACTGTTAGGACTAGGCCACACTAATGCGTTTTTCACGTGTTTGCACTATATTAAATTGTATATTAATTGTCTGACATTGCAGCAACGCACCTAATTGTGTTTTTGGTGCGTTGCGCTTTGCTCATCCATTTCCGTTTTGGTATCGCATGCCTTCCGCATTTTTTGCACAATTGCATGCATTTTCCATAACGAAAATGGGCAAATCGCATGCACAAGCGCACGTGATCGCGTGTGATTGTGTGTGCGATGCAGTGTGGCCTTGACTCGGAGTGGTTGTAGCTTTGCCTACAAATTCAAATTAGGAGTGTTTAGGTGGTTCTGGGGTTTTTCTGTCTGTTTGATCATTTTGCAGGAAATGCTGTGGTATAGAAACATTTCAATCTTTACTTTACTAATTCATGGTCTTTTCAATAAACATGTTGCTTATTTGTATGCAGACCATGTCATTGTAAACCTATACATCCTGCTGAAAGCCTCAGATTAGTAATGAGAATTCCAGTATAAGTATTGTATGTTAAGGTTCAGGGTTGTAAAAAAAATCTCTGCAGCGCCACATCACGTTTGATGTTTCTAACATTGCATACTAAAAAGCTAGAAAAATGAAACACCCCAGACAGGCTTAAGATTTCTACGGCACAAAGTATTTTCAGTGTCTAGAGTTCTACAGTCCTGTGTAAAGGCTTCTTGTTTAATTGCAGTTTTAAAGGGATGGCATCACTTATTTGGTCACCCAAATGCCTTGATGTTTTGAGGACAGACACCTTTATCAAGTTGAGGATACCTTTGATAGGGGCATTTGCCTACCCTCAAACATTCCCCTTTAAATAGGTACACTATTGAGAAATGCATTGCACAGAACTTTGCTAAGATCAGGTTCACTTCATTATCTATCACCTGCAGCTCTGTACCATGTTGTTTCTAGAAGTGTACCTATTAAAGGGATGTTTGAGTGTATTGGTTTGTTCCCAAAATGTTGAATTCCATTGACATAATACAAGTGAGGTGCCGTCTCTTTAAAATGGAAACATGCTTGGGCTTAATTTATTCTTTATGGGGACAGGGACAGATCAATGTCTCAAAAACCTATAGGCACAGAAAGCCAAGCACCCTAAATTCCACCCTTCAACCTAGACCAAACACCCCAAACTGCACCACTTGAAACAAGCTATATTGTGTTAGACCTTGTAAACTGCAAAAAAACATTCCCTGTTTAAAATATTAATTGTAAAGCAGGGTAATGTCAGCAACTATCTGCTGCAAATTAAAGTGCCAACACCGGAAATCAAAAGGGGGGTCTGACAGCACTAGGAAAGTCTGTGTCTAATTGTATATCCAGTCCTGATTATACATATACTAAACTCAAATCCTAGAGCACAAGCAGGTAAGTAGGTTTGGATATTTGCAGAACCAGATTTTTTTTTTTTTTTTTTAAATTTTCTCCCTAGGCCAGCTAGCTTGTTGCCTTCCCACTACCCTTCAACGTTCCCCATTAAATAGGTACACTATTGAGAAAGGCATTGTATGTATGTATAGTTTATTTATAAAGCGCCACTTGGGAACACAGCGCTGTACAGTAATGAAATACAATAAAGTCATACAAGGGGAATAAATACATAGATAGTTCATTATATAAATAGAAGTGCTAGAGCTTTGCCACAAGCGGAAACAGGTCCCTGCCCCATAGAGCTTACAATCTAGTTAGGTGGGTAACATACAGGTGGCCATAGACTCATCAATCTCTGTTGTACAATTCAGGGATTGCATAATCCTATAGAGCGGCAATGAATTGTTTCAACCTGCCCGAAAGGGGAAAAAAATTCATACTATCAGTGGATGATCGCCCCTACATGGGCTGATGATTGTAGGTTATTTGGATTGTTGCATGTATGGCCACTATAAGTTGACTCGAGCCTACCAAACATAGCGCCAATATTGGACTGTGAACCATCCCTATGAGTTTACTACTAAAACATCCTTACAGTTTTTGTCAGTGATCTAGTGTATAGGAATGCAGGTTGGACATCTGTCCATGTGTATCTAGCAACGTACTGTATTAATACAGATAGATAAATAGCTTTTGGTTGTTTTAGAGAAATGTAAGCAGACATGAAAAGTTTTGGCCTGTAAAAGTGGAAACAATTATGGAAGAAGCAGACAAGAAAATTGCCAGGTCCATATGGTATGAGCATGGTAAAAGGAGACATAGGGGACAAACGAATGAAAGCATTTACTGAGTTGGATCTGATTGTTACGGGTGGAGGGAGATCAAAAGGGATCAGAAAACAATCTACAGATGTATTTACATCGTGATAAAAAAAAGTTCCAATCATAAAGAGTTCAAGGTTTCATCATTTACATGACTGCAAAGTATAATGATTGAGCCTGCGTAATTCTAAATATGTCACCTCACCTGAATTGTGTAGAAACTAAGCAACCAAGTGCTAAATGGATCCAACCGATTAAAGTTTTATTGTTTCCTCAATGCTGAAAAAATGAGTTAATACTCAGGAGGTTTGACTGTTTTTTTTATAATGAGCCATAAAACGAAGCATCCGGTGAGGAGTGGATTAAAGGTCTGATCACTATCTGTGTTCCTGCTGTCACTGTGGTTTAGTTCAGGCCTGGATTCTCTTCCCCTTTCTATGTGCAGGGTTTCTTTCGTCGCACCATTCAGAAGAACCTGCATCCCTCCTATTCCTGCAAGTATGACGGTTGCTGCGTTATTGACAAGATTACCCGGAATCAGTGCCAGCTCTGCCGCTTCAAGAAATGCATTGCTGTGGGCATGGCAATGGACCGTAAGTCTTTGAGTTGTTCTTTAACAAGGGGAGGTTACATCATGAGGGAATTAAGGATTATAAGGTGGGCAGTGGCCTAAATAATAGGGAGTCCTATGGGGTGCAATGGAACTTAGAATGGGCTGTATTCAGAAGATCCTAAAACTCCGTAATGCATAAAAAATAACACAACTAAATAAGTTATCCAGACACAAAAGGAATACACTGATGATTTATTCATCGCTATATTTTCTAGACATGAATATGATGTATTATTCAGAAAGATGTGGCACTTTCAGAGAAAGTTCACAACAAGTAAAGAATAATGTCTCATAGATGTGCATTTTATTCTTTCTCATATGCACTTTACAGTGATTTACTTTCCATAGAAGGAGCTCACAGTTTCCACAGTGGAATTCCAGTGCCACTAAGGGGGAGTGAGAGAGTATAATTGCCCTTTCAAGGCTCAGTCCATTTCAAGCATGTGCTCTAATTTAGTGTTAGCATTGAGGGTGCCAATTTCAAACTACATGTGAGGCATATTAAGCCATTATTGTATGTCCCTCATATTATTTCCAGCTACCCATGCCTGTCTTTAACATGTACTTTTGAAAGTATGATACCCATTGCTTTTCCAGGTATTGGTAAAACGTTAGCAGCCATTAAAGGGGAAGTTCAGTGCAAATACATATGCTTTTCAGAAAAAAGAGCATTATTTTTCATCCCAATTACCTTAATCTGCCAATTCAGCATTTTGTCTGTGTATAAATAAATGCAACCGAAATACTGAATTCCTGTTTGCAGGACCCCTAATAGAGACTGTTATGGTCTGGCCCTTGACCCAGTACCTGGGTTGATTCAGTTGCTCAGTAGAGATCTGAACATCTTTGACCCATCCAACAGCCAATCAGTAGAAATTACTGTTAGAAACATTTCAAGGAAGTGGTGCATCCTGGAAAGAGGAAGGACCGTTAGAACCTGAAATGTCAGCTCACTAATGTCAACAGCAGGGAACAGCAAAGGGTATGAAATCAACTGATATTTCAAAATGGTAGAGAATATATAGAATAACTAAGAAGGCATTACACAAACTAACAATTTAACAAATATTGATAACTTCCACTGAACTGTCCCTTTAACCTTAGAGATCGATGGTTTGTACTTTCATGTTATTTATTTAACTGTTCTGTATCTTTATTTTTGCCTTTTCTGTACATTCTTTTCCTTATCGCTGTTGTCTGTGTCATTCTCCCTAGTTGTCCTGGATGATTCCAAGCGGGTAGCCAAGCGAAAACTCATTGAGGAGAATCGAGAGCGGCGGCGGAAGGAGGAGATGATCAAAACTCTGCAACAGCGTCCAGAGCCAAGCGACGAGGAGTGGGAGCTGATCCGCATTGTGACAGAGGCACACAGGAGTACCAATGCTCAGGGCAGCCACTGGAAACAGCGTAGGAAATTCCTGGTGAGGCTGAGCGTACACAAGGCAGTAGTTCTTACACCAAGCTGACATATGGAACCATACTTGTAGTCTTACAGTGTACAGCAAAGGGATAGCAAATTAATTAAATATGAGGTTGTTTGGAACTTGCCTTAGGAATCACAAGGAACAAAAGAAAATTTATGAAAGAACAACAGGAACTGATTGTTTTTTTGTTTTTTAGCAAAACAATGTTGTAGTTTTAGGAATTAGGTAAATGCAGAGTTAAGCCAGCCATACATGGGCCAATAGTTTTCAGATCAGATATTTCGATCAGACGAACCAATCGAAATTTCACACATTGCGCCATCAATCTTCCATAGATTTCAGATTGAAATCTGCAGAAGATGGGTTCTGGAAGATGCTAGTTATTCTGATCGAAAATCTGATTTAAAGAACCAATCGAAATTTCATACCTTGTGCTGTCACTATAAAATCACAATATCTAGGTAATGCAGGCCATTGAGTATGCAAGGTAGTATAGTATAGTAAGTATAGTATTTGAGGTAAGACTTCATCTAGTCCAAACTATTCATCAGTACCCACATTTCCTGCCTAAAAGTTGATACAGAAGAAGGCAAAAAAAACAACGTGAAGGGGGGGAAATTACTTTTTGACTCCAAGTGCAATTGCAACATTTTTCAGTTTTTAGAAACTCATAACCTCATCCACTGGAAGACAGTCCCATAGTTTTACCGTTCTCAGAGTGAAAACTATTTCCTCCAGTCTTATGGGGTGCCTGTGTGTTCTATTGGTAAACAATGCCCCTAGATAGTTTATTGTATGGTCCCTTAGCCTTTTCTCTAGTGTACATAATTGTAACTTGTCCAATGTTACTTCATATTCAAGCTCCCCCAGTCGACTTACTAATTTAGTTGCCCTTTCAAAGTGTTCTTTTCACACGATTCCAAACACACACAGGATTCACACAGGATTCCAAAACTGCACTGCATATTCCAAATGTGGCCTTACTAATGCTTTGTAAATAAGAATAATATTTTTCTCCCTTGAATCCATACCTCTCTTTATACAAGGCAAAATCTTGCTGGCTCTGGCTGTTGCCGTTTGTTATCCACCAAAATTTCAAGATCCCTTTCTAACAGGGATTCACTTAACACAGAGCCATTTATAGTATAAGTAGCACAAGGATTTTTAAGTCCAAAATGCATCACCTTACATTTATCAACATTGAATCTCATCTGCCACTTAGCAGCCCAATGTGACAATCTATCTAGATTGCAACGATTGCATATTATCTGTAGCTTTTAATGGTCCACAAAGTTTTACATCCTCAGCAAACAGAAACCTTGCTGACAATACCCACTTCCAATCATTAATAGATTAAATAGAATTGGCCCCTTAGAACTTTAGCCCACATTTAAATGAGCTGTGTGCGCAGAAATAAATTGTCTATGCACATAGAAAATGAAATTGTGTGCGCTACACAACGCAACACTTATATTCCAGTAGAATTTAGTGTGCGCACCACTTTAACCTGTGTGCGCAGGTCTGTCGAATTGTGTATCGTTTCTCCTTGCACTCCCTTATATCTGTTAATCCTCTATGGTGCTGTTAACCCCAGGCTGCTAACCTCTTGCAGCTTCTTCAGTATACCATATACAATAATGGAGGGACGCACTCATTCAGGATATAATATTTATTGTGACACGTGGTGTGCACTACATTTGAGGTTTCCCCCTTCCTCAGGTGCACCTCCCCGAAATATAGTGCGCACCGTATATCACAATAAATATTATATCCTGAGTGCATCCCTCCGTTATTGTATATAGTATACTGAAGAATTGTGTCCATGCACATGAGTGCTTAGCTTAGAGGGAACTTGGACCTTTGACAACTACTTTCTGCGTCCGATCCATCAACTGATTTTCTGTCCATGTACAAATGTGCCACCCAAGCCCTACAGACCTTAGCTTTATAAGTTGCCTATGGAGGACTGTATCAAAAGCCTTTGCAAAATCCAAGTAAACTACATCTACTGCTACGCCAGAGTCTAAATTCCTACTCACTTTCTCATAGAAGCCAAGCAAGTTAGTTTGACAAGTTCTGTTTCTCCTAAATCCATGTTGATTATGGTACTTTTCATAAGGTCAGTCCTTGAAACATACTCTAGTATCTTCCCCACCACTGAAGTTAAACTCGCAGGTCTGTAATTAACAGTGAATGACATTTTTTGAATATTGGAATCTTCCATAGTGTTTAGCTTAAAATTTTCTGGAAAGGGGTTGACAGAAATTTTTCCACCATGCCCAATTTCGTTTTTTTTCCCCCCCAGCACACGATCTATCGAAAAAATGGGAAACTGTCATCGATATTTGTTGAATTGATTGGAATATCCATTTAGAGACCCATTAGGGACCATGTGGGCAGTAAAATTCCTTAATTTAAAATGAAAGAATTATTCTTACTGTTTCTCTCGTTATTATGAGGCACAGTTGAGGCACAGTGAAGCACAGCTATGTACTAAAATTAATTTCAGGAAAATTGTGAATCACTGGGATGGGATTTCCTTAACTTAATTTCCTGTACAGATGGAGAGGCTATGACTCCTCACAATGAGCAGGCAGCATCTGTTACCCTGTGACCCCTCCAACCTGCCCCATTGCCCACTGTGAGTAGACAGGAGGATACAGGTCAGCATACAGCTGGCACATAAAATAGTTCTGTAAAAAAAATAGTCTGTGTCAGTTAAAGTACATTCTGGTACAATTCTTGCTTATTGTGCAGCAGTGCAGTGTGATCCATTTCACCAGATACAGCAGTGTAATATAGTTCATATTTGTCATTGTACATTAATGCAGTTTAATATTTAAATCACTTAGTGGTGCAGTGCATTCTGCTTTATTGCTGTATAGGAGTGGAGTGTGAGGAACTGCTGCGGTGCATTCTGCTTTCTTTTTCAATAAAAATGCAGTGTGGTATATCACAAAGTAGTGCAGTGTATTCTGCTTAATTGCTGTATAGCAGTGCAGTGTGATATCCATATTATGAAGTGCATCCTGCTTTCTTGTTATATAAAAATGCAGTGTGGTATCCATATGAGGAAGTGCTGCAGTGCGTTATACCACACTGCATAACGCACTGCAGCATTTCCTCATATGGATACCATACTGCGTTTTTATAAAACAAGAAAGCAGAATGTTCTTCATAATATGGATACCATACTGCATTTTTATATAACAAGAAAGGAGAATGCACTTCATAATATGGATACCACACTGCATTTTTATATAACACGAAAGGAGAATGCACTTCATAATGTGGATACCACACTGCATTTTTATATAACACGAAAGGAGAATGCACTTCATAATGTGGATACCACACTGCATTTTTTTAAAACAAGAAAGCACTGCAGCACTCCCTTATATGGATACCACACTGCACTACTATACAGCGGAAACTCAATTCATACTTACCAGGAGTTTCCTTTCCTGGCCAACCCCCCAGGCAGCATCCAGAAAACACATGGGTAGCTCCCTGTTCATTGCACAGAAGAAAAGACAACCTCTTCAAAAGGCCCACCCCCTTATTACTCATTTAAGCTGGGTACACACAGTACAGATCAGTGAAAGATGACAGACAGGATCTGCAAGATCCTGTCTGTCATCTTTCAAAGATCTGTATACACACAGTCCCGATCTCCCTTTGAACATCGTAGGGAGAACACTCGGGACTGTGTGTTTCCATCGGCTGCGCTAGACTCCTCTATAGGGAGTCTAGTTCAGACGCTGAAAATTTTCGGTCTTTCCCGAACAAGTGCACAGCCGCCGAACGCTTGGGTCAGCTGAACGCTCGTTCGGGAAAGGTACACTCAGTACCAATAAAGCCCCTATACCGTCGGATCCGAATCTGAATGCAGACTGCAGTCACTTTTATCATTGGAAGAAAGGCCGTGAGAGCCTGCTGTACTGCTCTAAGTTCCAACACTGAAGATGGCAAGTCTGCTAGACTCTTTCTCCAAGTTCCCTGTACACAGGTCTGACCGATGGGAATCTAGGGTTATTTTGCTTTCCTCGAAAAAAGGTGAACTGGCCCTGTTTCCACGCTGATGTTCTTGCGAACTCCTTCCCCGGTCTGTAAGCTCTAGATCCTTCCTTTCTCCTAGAAGGAAATCTAGGAATTTTTTAGGGAAGTCCTTGAATCTTCTTCCACCTTGAGGAAGGAAAATGCTTTTCCCTCCTTTTGTTCTGGATATCACATCCTCCAAGGCTGAGCCAAACAGCTTTCTTCCTTAAAATGGAAGCTGGCATAATGAATTTTTTGACAGCGTGTCAGCATTCCAATACTTGAGCCAAAGAGCTCTTCATGAGGACACAGAAAGCCCCATACTTCTAGAATTCAATTTGGTAACATTAATAGCTGCTTCCAATCCAAAATTTGCTATAATTGTGAAATCCAGGATAGCCAGGAGCAGGATTCTTCTATCCACTCCATCTGCTATGGCGTCCTCCAGCTTATCCACTAATGATAAGAAAGTTTTCATGGTGGAGTCATTGCTACTGAGACCTTGCAATTTGAACCTGCAGTCACATAGGCCTTCAAGTCCTGATCTATCCTTTTTTCCATCAGATTTTTCAACGATGAGGAATCATCAACTGGCAATGCAGTTCTTTTTGACAGATAATCCACGGGGGCATCCACTAGCGGCGCCGTATCCCACTTTTCGCCAATATCTTGTGGAAATGGGTACAGCTTTTCACATTTTCTACCGGGCTCCGTCGCGACACCTTTTGCCACTCCGTCTGGACCAATTCCTTAACTTCCTCATGCATCGGAAAATATTCCTTTTTCTTCCTGTGAAAAAGAATTGAGGTTGAAGGTTGCTCCTTATTTTCAATTGTCAGGGTCTGTTTTATCATTCTGATAAGCATCGAATCCAGAATCCTCAATCCCCAGATTCTTCTGACGCTTCCAACTCCCCTGGCTCCACCGGTAACACATGCGTCTGTCTGGCTACAGCAGATGTAGTTGGAGTTTCTTGAGGCTGATGGGACACTTGATGAAATCCCATCGCCACTGCTTGAGAAATCCATTGCAGGATATCTGGTTGGTCAAACCTGCTATGTGGTGAAGGCTCCCTCCTGGAATGCTTGCCATGACCAGACCTGTGCTTGTCCTGCTCTGCCACATCCTCTAGGCATTCAGAGCACAGCCGGACGATCACACTCTGCATAGCCCAGAGTATTCATCGTCTGAATTCATTCTCCTCTTCTTAGGCTGCAGAGGAAAGATAGAGGCATTAAGTATGGCTGTACTAGCCCTCCTGAGGCTCTTTTCGCTGCCTGAGAAGAAAGATCCTGTTAGCAACACTCACCACCTCCCCTGTCCAGAAAAATCCTCCATAGCGGCCAGAGCTAACAGCTGGGGACAGACCGTCAGCTTCTGCAGTGCAGAGTGATCTCGCGGCAAACTTTTAAATTTCCCGGGTCCATGCCTAGTGATGATGTCATCGCGTCCACCGTGCAACGCGGATCTATGGAGTCCGGCCGCGCTCGTGGTGGCAGCCATGATCGCACGGGAGAGTGTTGCTTACCCTGCCTGAGAGGCGCAGCGGCCGTAGTAGGATCCTCGGCTGGAGAGAGACTTCCAGAACTGCAGCCGGAAAGGGGAAGACAGCACGTCCAATATACAGAAGAAAAAGACTAACAGGGTTATTCAATAAAAGTTCTTACTGTTAAAAATGGTGATAATTTTGCCCCAACCAATCAGATGTTAGCTTTCAAATGTTAAGTAACATCTGATTGGTTGGGGCAAAATTATAACCATTTTATGAAAGAGGTTGTCTTTTCTTCTCCAATGAACAGGGAGCTACCCATGTGTTTTCTGGATGCTGCCCGGGGGATGGCCAGGAAAGCAATAAAGCAGAATGCACTGCACCACTTGGTGATATACCACACTGCATTTTTATAGAAGAAAAAAGCATATCACCAAGTGGTGCAGTGCATTCTGCTTTATTGCTGTATAGCAGTGCAGTGTGGTATCCATATAAGGGAGTGCTGCAGTGCATTCTGCTTTCTTGTTTTAAAAAAATGCAGTGTGGTATCCATATTATGAAGTGCATTCTGCTTTATTGCTGTATAGCAGTGTAGTGTGATATTCATATAATGAAGTTCTGCAATGCATTCTGATATGCTTTTTCGTTTATGTTTTAGTGGCATGTATTTCTTGTTATCTGTATTTCCGGGAGCAGCAATACAAATTTGTTCAACTGGATTTTAAGGCATTTTGCCATACATTTGTCTGTAATATAATGTGCACAAGGCAAGGGCATGTTTAAAGAGGCATTACATGTGCTTAGATTAGTCTTTTGCTGGCACATACTGTAGCTACCTGCTATTTTGGTAAACGATACGTTAATTATTTTACACTCCACCCTAATTTACCCTGTAGCATTTTGTTAATCCTTTTTCTGACGTCATCAGAAACTGCAAAATGTGTCAGGTGTAAGGTAAAAGGATATTTAGGAGACAAGTATCGTACAATGGCACAAATATGTTCTTGTCCCCGTAATGCAAAATGCCTTGTAACTTATCAATTATCCCATTTTGTGCAGCTACTGCTCACAGGGATGACCACAATACTGATCAATGTACCTAGGTATTTATACAGGGGCTGAAAGGAACAATAATAATATTTCTTTACTATAATGAAGTTTGCACCGGCAACAAGCAGTAAGGAATGTTTACATTATTAGATACTATTTACATGGCTGTACCTTGTACTTTTATATTGGTCTTATAAACAAAAGATTATTTTTTTAAATATTTGCTTGTCTGAGGAAGGAACCACACTGGTTCCGAAACGTTACAAATAAATATTTGATACACTTAAGACTGGAGTGCCCAGCTACGTTCTTTTGTTTATATGTTACTACTGTTGGCTACAGAAGCCGGAGCACCCAGCACTTGAAGCTTTGTATTACCTGGTTTAGGTGTGCAGGATCCTCATCGATCACTTTTTATATTGGTCTTGGAACTCCTTGGTGAAAGGGGAAAGTCCCCCTCTCCCTATATCTAGCAGAGAGGGAACATCTGAAATGTCAGGGAGGTGTGATCTCCTTAATCATTGGCTGCTTACTCACAGTTATAGAAAGCCAGCACCTGCAGAAAAAAGAAAATATACAGAAGGAATACTGTTAGGTGGAAATGACCTAAATGTATGCATGGCTAACAATAGGAAGATAGTACCCACCTCTCCAACTCATTGGTGCCTCCCCCACATCTCCACCTCCCAAACGTCTCCAACAACTCCCAAGATTCGATCCATCAAGCAGCCAACTGATTATTAACAATGTAGTTTTAGGGTATCTCCACCTCTCTTAAAAAAAAATTCTGTAGTGTAGTGGACCCTATCCCACCCGACCACCATATTTGTTTGTAAAAAAAAAGAATCAGAAAGGTACTAACTGAGCTTCATTCCCTCGGTGTTCAGATTCGGCCTTCTGCTTGCAGGGGGTCGGACCAGCAGCTGCACTCGTGATAATCTGAGAGGCAGCCAATCACAGATGCAGCTGCCGGCAGTGCAGAATGCCAGGGGAATGAAGCTCTGTAAGTACATTTCTGATTCTTTTGTTTGCAAACAAATATGGCAGTTGGGGGTGGGATAGGGTCCACTACACTACAGAAAAAGCATTTAATGCTAGGGCACAGGGCAGCAAACAGGGATCAGGAGGGGGGGCTGCATTGGGGAAGCCAGAAACCTCTCAGAGGAAATGTAAGGGGCAGAAACCTTTTCACTCACAGCCAGGCTCCTGCTCTTCACTTTCTAGGACTTTGGACAGACATTACAGGAGAACCATTTGGAACAGAGATGTAAGGTAAGGATTTTGTTAACACTGCACAGTGGAGCCAGTAGTGGGGGAAACTTTAGTTTTGGGGGTGGACATGCCCTTTAAAAGATCAATGTTTATTGGAACAAGATAAAACCATGAGTAACATCACACTCGGACAATATGGCAAGCCGAAAGCTCTACCCTATGCATTGAGTGGACCAAGTGGTCCATATAGTATGCTTGATGGATCGAAACTTGGGAACTGTGCATGGCTAACATTTCAGTGGTGCTCAGTTTGTGCTACTGCCAGGAAATCCTGGACTTGCCCCTGCAAGGACCAGAATAGTGGTCACAGGGACCTTCTATGTGCAGTGCACAGTTACATCAAAGTATTACAATCTTTACAAGCACATTTGGTGAGTACCAGGGCTGCTGTGTGGGAGTTTTCCCAAGGTTCTGTACTTTATGACCAGAAGTGTGGCTGCTACTAGCAATACATTTTTGTAGACTTTAAACAGTGTGACTCATGCTTTATACTGCAGTGCACACTGTTAGCTTGTTCCATTAATTCATCTTTTCCTAGTATTTTTATGTCATGTTATGAAAGTTGCATCTATATTTGTATTATGGAATCCATATTTACTGGGGGGTTTCCTTAGGTCAGAGAGCAGAAGTGCATTCTGGGATCTTCCAATATGCAGTAAATCAGTCTCTCCCCATATCTCTTTGTCTAACAGATCAATGCGTTATCCATACGTCTCTGTGTGCTGCATTACAAGCACTGCAAGCGAAAATCTGCGCCTCCCTGTGCTCTGCATTGACAGCTATGAGATCTGATGCTCTGTGTAGCAGATTACTAGGAAATGCAGGTTTACAGTATAAAGTGAAATGATTCAATTACCGACGAGAATGTTGGGAGATTTTCACAATAAATTCAGATCCTTTGCCTGACAGAAGTAAATTCTGTCAAATGTTCTGCTTTGCAGCAATAAATTTCGATATGTTCCTTTTGTGGTAAAAAGATTATTTTGTGCTTATGATTAGATAAGTATTTAGGTACTTGCATCTCTGTGTTTATCAGAATCTCTTTCCCTAACAAGTTTGTTCTGTTCCTATACCTCCCTGTAGTGGAGCAGGAAGTGACTCTTGGCCTTATTCTTTATGAGGTAAAAAAAAAAATTGCATGTTCTGTAAATTTGCAGTAGCCAATCAAATGTTACCTTTTTAATTGTGTGCTACAGTTAGAAAACATTTGATTGCTGTAGGTACACGGCACAGGCAAAATGTTGCACTTCTTATTAAAAAACTTCCTTCTATGTTTAACCACTGTCATTATTTGATTGACAAAGTATACTGTAGAACATTAATAAATGTGTGGACCTGATGAAATGCATTACTGAGTCCTTAGAAAGCTAGGTTCACTTTTATCTAGGTCATTGTTTATTATAGTGTCAGATTCATTTTTGTTTGTGGTCCCTCTAGATTGGAAAAAACGGATGTAATTCCAATATTAAAAAGTGTAGCCATTCACAGCCTGGTAACAATGTACTTGGAAGTCTAACACAGTAGAGGAAGGTTGGTTAATCAGAAACGTGTCTAGAGATCTGACCTTGTAATAGTAGTTATCAGCACATATTTATGAGACTTAGATCTTGCCAACCAAACTTGCTTGGTTTTAGGAGGGTACGAGTAAAAATGTAAACGCTATCATAGCAGTAGTAGTGTTATATTTGCTTGGGTCTTTGCTATCATGCCATAAATCTAAATTGTGGTCCATTAGCCTGTTGAAAGGCAAAGAAAGATAGGAGAAGCACACTACATCAGTGTATCATATACACATATGGAACTTTAGGGAAGCCACCTCCCCCCTTCTCCAGGTAAGTGATGGGTAGCTCTCTGAAACGTTGTACCGCATATACTCGAGTATAAACCGACGTCCCTTTTTTTACCCAAAAAGGGAATAAAAATGATTGACTCGAGTATAAACTGAGGGTAGAAAATGTGGACACTAATGTTCAATATATGGTACCATAAAAATAGCAGAATGCAGTAACCAACTTTTCCATGGCACTCCAGATGTTTGTAAACTACAACTCTCAGCATACTTTGGTTGCTGGGAGTTGTAGTTTCTAAACATCTGGAGTGGCAAAGTCATTTCTCCCACATAATAAAACAAAGCAGTTTCACAACATTATAAAATGCCTTTACTCAGTGCCCTAACTTACCCCAACCCCCCACCCACCCCTCCACTGTACAGACTTATGATATTACCAGTAGCCCACCCTTAAACCCACCATACATAAGAATTTCCTTACTGTAGGCTGAAGGCTAAGCCGAAGGCTGACAGGCTCTGCTGGTTTGTATTGCATGTCCGGTGCAGTCAGGAGTCGCTGGTGGCGTAAGCAGTACGTGCGTCCTGTGTGACGTGCGTAACGTACGTGCCTGACGTCCCGCCCATACTGCCTGCTCTTGACTGCTCGGATCCTGCTCTCGGGTGCATTGCCGAAAGGTCTGCGATCAGTAGGCTGTTCTTCCTATGCGTATGACCCGAGTATAAACCGAGGCCAGGTTTTTTAAGGTATTTTTAAAACCTAATAAACTCTGTTTATACTCGAGTATATACGGTAAATGCTTTTTGCAAAATAATATGATACAATAATGTAGTGTGCTCCTCCTATCTTTATTTGCAGTAACCCCAGGGTAGGGGGTTCTTGAGGATTTCACCTACTGATTATTGGCAATGCCAGCCCTGGTGTGCTAGAGTGACTTTACATTTGTTTGGCCTGTAGAAAGCGACATTTGTAAGTGGAAAGAGAATTGGTTAATGTAAAGAGAGATGTTATCAGTGGAGCTACAATTGGGTCTATTCTGACCCTCTGTTTAAAAATAATCTAGTTCATGTAAATAAGGCTGGGAACACACAAACGGCGACCACAATTTTGTGGTCCTCTATGGGCAAACTGTCTGCCACAACAACAGGGATTCGCTAGTGGCAAATAGTCATCTGGGACAAAGAACCTGCTGGTGTGTACCAGTCCGAACAGACAGGGAGTGATAATGTTGAGTGGTTATAAAAAAATAAAAAAAAAATACATTTGAACATTTTTGGAAATAGCACAGTACGCCAGATTCAATAAATGGAAAGTTAAATTTGGCTCAACTATTTAGAAACATGTATTTAATCAGGATTCTAACAAGGTGTAAGGGATTGCACTTTGCCTTTCTCATTCCCGTGTTGCAGTAAAAGCCAAGTGATTACCGAATCACAAGAAAGGAAGGTAAGAGGAGCTAAGTGTCCAATTTTTCAGCTCCCGCTTAGTTGTAGCAGAAAATGCCAGATGGCAGGAGGTAGAGCTAGCAAGTGAAGAGGGGTATAGATTCAAGAGAAACATTATTCTCCCTCTTTAAAAATAATTGGTAAGGCCTCATTTTAAATATGCAGTGCAGTTTTGGAATCCTTTATACAAAAATGATATTTCAGAGACTAAATAAGGGAAATGCAGCTGCTTGTATTTGTAGACAGATTCGATATGTTATGCTTATTAATATTGGGGAAGAGGTGTTTGTATTTGTATAAAAAAATACCAAATCTCCATGCAAAGTAGTTTGTTTTTCAGGTGAAAACATTTATGGATAGTTTTAAGAGTGTTATGTGGATTTCTAGAATGAAAAAAAATAAACAGGTAAATATGCACACTAGCAATCCAAGTAATACGTTAATACGTTGGGGTCCACACCCTCCCACTGCTCCGTGCCCTGCAGTGTAAAAAATAAAGTTACTAGTATACATCTTCCAAACATTTTTCCTATTGCCATGTGGAGTCAGAAAGGGTTTTTCCTCTTCTGACATTTTTTCTGCCTTCCGCTAAATCAATGTTTAGGCAGTCGTTATGGGAAGTGTATAGAATGGTTGGAACTAGAAGGACTTACAGTATGCTATCCTGTTCTACTGTGTTTAGCAGTGTATTTTGGTAATTGTGCTACTGTGTTTAGCAATGTATTCTTGTACCTGTGCTACTGTGTTTAGCAATGTATTCTGGTACCTGTGTTACTGTGTTTAGCAATGTATTCTGGTACCTGTGCTACTGTGTTTAGCAATGTATTCTGGTACCTGTGCTACTGTGTTTAGCAATGTATTCTGGTACCTGTGCTACTGTGTTTAGCAATGCATTCTTGTACCTGTGTTACTGTATTTAGCAATGTATTCTGGTACCTGTATTGCTGTGTTTACCAGTATATTCTGGTACCTGTGTTACTGTATTTAGCAATGAATTCTGGTACCTGTATTGCTGTGTTTACCAGTATATTCTGGTACCTGTGTTACTGTATTTAGCAATGTATTATGGTACCTGTTACTGTATTTAGCAATGTATTCTGGTACCTGTGTTGCTGTGTTTTAGCAGTTGATTTGGTACCTGTGTTACTGTATTTAGCGATGTATTCTGGTACCTGTATTGCTGTGTTTAGCAGTGTATTCTGGACCTGTGCTATGTATTTAGCATGTATTCTGGTGTACCTGTGTTACTGGTTAGCAATGTATTCTGGTACCTGTGTACTGTATTTAGCAATGTATTCTGGTACCTGTGTTGCTGTATTTAGCAATGTATTCTGGTACCTGTATGCTGTGTTTAGCAATGTATTCTAGTAACTGTGTTACTGTGTTAGCAATGTATTCTGGTACCTGATATGCTTGTGTCGTAGCAGTGTATTCTGGTACCTGTATTGCTGTGTTTAGAATGTATTCTCGGTACCTGTATTGCCTGTGTACCAGTATATTCTGGTACCTGTGTTACGTATTAGCAATGTGTTCTGGTACCTGTTATGCTGTGTTTAGCAGTGTATTCTGGTACCTGTGTTACTGTGTTTAGCAATGTATTCTGGTACCTGTGTTACTGTGTTTAGCAATGTATTCTGGTACCTGTGTTACTGTGTTTAGCAAGTATTCTGGTACCTGTGTTGCTGTATTTAGCAAGTATTCTGTACCTGTGCTACTGTATTTAGCAATGTACTGGTACCTGTGTTACTGGTTTAGCAATGTATTATGGTACCTGGTACTGTGTTTAGCAGTGTATTCTGGTACCTGTGTTGCTGTGTTTTAGCAGTGTATTCTGGTACCTGTGTTACTGTGTTTAGCAGTGTATTCTGGTACCTGTGTTACTGTGGTTTAGCAATGCGTTATTGTACCTGGCTGCTGTGTTTAGCAATGTATCTGGTACCTGTGTACTGTGTGTTTAGCAATGTATTGGTACCTGTGTTACGTTGTTTAGCAGTGTATCTGGTACCTGTGTTGCTGTGTTTTAGCAGTGTATCTTGGTTACCTGTGTTACTGGGTTAGCAGGTATTCTGGTACCTGTGCTACAGTGTTGTTTACCAATGCATTCTTGTACCTGTGCTACTGTGTGTTAGCAGTGTATTTCGTACCGGTTGCTGTGTTAGCAATGCATTATTGTACCTGTGCTTCTGTATTTAGCGATGCATCTGGTACCTGTGTTACTGTGTTTAGCAATGTATCTGGTACCTGTGTTGCTTTGTTTAGCAATGCATTATTGTACCTGTGCTTCTGTATTTAGCAATGTATCTGGTACCTGTATTGCTGTGTTTAGCAATGTATTCTGGTACCTGTGTTGCTGTGTTAGCAATGCATTATTGTACCGTGCTTCTGTATTTAGCAATGTATTGGTACCTGTGTACTTAGCAATGTATTCTGGTACCTGTGCTACTGTATTAGCAATGTATTCTGGTACCTGTGTTGCTGTATTTAGCAATGTATTTTAGTACCTGTGTTCTGTTGTTTAGCAATGTATTCTGGTCCTGTATGCTGTGTTTAGCAATGTATTCTAGTACCTGTATTGCTGTGTTTAGCAATGTATTCTAGTACCTGTGTTACGTATTTAGCGATGTATTCTGGTACCTGTATGCTGTGTTTAGCAATGTATCTGTAGTACCTGTGTACTGTGTTTAGCAATGTATTCTGGTACCTGTATTGCTGTGTTTAGCAATGTATTCTAGTAACTGTGTTACTGTGTTTAGCAATGTATTCTGGTACTGTATTGCTGTGTTAGCAGTGTATTCTGGTACTGTATTGCTGTGTGTTTAGCAATGTATTCTGGTACCTGTGTTACTGTGTTAGCAATGTATTCTGGTACCTGGGCTACTGTATTTAGCAATGTATTCTGGTACCTGTATTGCTGTGTTTAGCAATGTATCTAGTACCTGTGTTACTGTGTTTAGCAAGTATTCTGGTACCTGTATTGCTGTGTTTAGCAGTATTCTGGTACCTGTATGCTGTGTTTAGCAATGTATTCTGGTACCTGTATTGCTGTGTTAGCAGTATATTCTGGTACCTGTGTTACTGTATTTAGCAATGTGTTCTGGTACCTGTATTGCTGTGTTAGCAGTGTATTTGGTACCTGTGTTACTGTGTTTAGCAATGTATTCTGGTACCTGTGTTACTGTGTTTAGCAATGTATTCTGGTACCTGTGTTACTGTGTTTGCAATGTATACTCTTAGTTTGTACCTGTGTTGCTGTATTAGCAATGTATTCTGGTACCTGTGCTACTGTATTTAGCAATGTATTCTGGTACCTGTGTTACTGTGTTTAGCAATGTATTATGGTACCTGTGTTACTGTGTTTAGCAGTGTATTCTGGTACCTGTGTTGCTGTGTTTTAGCAGTGTATTCTGGTACCTGTGTACTGTGTTTAGCAGTGTATTCTGGTACCTGTGTTACTGTGTTTAGCAATGCGTTATTGTACCTGTGCTGCTGTGTTTAGCAATGTATCTGGTACCTGTGTCTTGCTTCGTGTTTAGCAATGTATTATGTACCTGTGTTACTGTGTTTAGCAGTGTATTGGTACCTGTGTTGCTGTGTTTTAGCAGTGTATTCTGGTACCTGTGTTTGTGTTAGCAGTGTATTCTGGTACCTGTGCTACAGTGTTTAGGCAGTGTATTCTGGTACCTGTGTTGCTGTGTTTAGCAATGCATTATTGTAACCTGTGCTTCTGTATTTAGCGATGCATCTGGTACCGTGTTGTTGTGTTTACAGTATATTCTGGTACCTGTGTTACTGTGTTTAGCAATGTATCTGGTACCTGTGTTGCTTTGTTAGCAATGCATTATTGTACCTGTGTTCTGTATTAGCAATGTATTCTGGTACCTGTATTGCTGTGTTTAGCAATGTATTCTGGTAACTGTGTGCTGTGTTTAGCAATGCATATTGTACCTGTGCTTCTGTATTTAGCATGTATTCTGGTACCTGTATTGCTGTGTTTAGCAATGTATTCTGGTACCTGTGTTACTGTATTAGCGATGTATTCTGGTACCTGTATGCTGTGTTTACCAGTATATTCTGGTACTGTGTTACTGTATTTAGAATGTATTCTGGTACCTGTGTTGCTGTGTTAGCAGTGTATTCTGGTACCTGTGTTACTGTATTTAGCGATGTATTCTGGTACCTGTATTGCTGTGTTAGCAATGTATTTGGTACCTGTGGTACTGTATTTAGCAATGTTTTCGGTACCTGTATTGCTGTGTTTAGCAGTGTATTCTGGTACCTGTGTTACTGTATTTAGCAATGTATTCTGGTACCTGTGTCGCGTATTTAGCATGTATTCTGGGACCTGTATTGCGTGTTTAGCAATGTATTCTGGTACCTGTGCTACTGTATTTAGCAATGGATTCTGGTACCTGTGTGCTGTATTTAGCAATGTATTCTGGTACCCTGTATTGACTGTGTTTAGCAATGTATTCTGGTACCTGTGTTATGAGTTAAGCATGTATTCTGGTACCTGTGTTACTGTATTTAGCATGGTATTCTGGTACCTGTATGCTGTGTTAGCAATGTATTCTGGTACCTGTGTTACTGTATTTAGCAGTGTATTCTGGTACCTGTGTTGCTGTATCAGCAATGTTTCTGGTACCGTATTGCTGGTTTGCAGTGTATTCTGTGGTACCTGTGTTGCTGTATTTAGCAATGTATTCTGGTAACTGTGCTGTATTTAGCGATGTATTCTGGTACCTGTATTGCTGTGTTTACCAGTATATTCTGGTACTGTGTTACTGGATTTAGCAATGTATTCTGGTACTGTGTTGCTGTGTTTTGCAGTGATTCTTGGTACCTGTGTTACTGTATTTAGACGATGTATTCTGGTACCTGTATTGCTGTGTTTTGCAGTGTATTCTGGTACCTGTGTTACTGTATTTAGCAATGTATTCTGGTACCTGTATTGCTTGTGTTTAGCAGTGTATTCTGGTACCTGTGCTACTGTATTAGCAATGTATTCTGGTACCTGTGTTGCTGTTTAGCCAAGATTTGGTACCGTTTGCTGTTTAGCAATGTTTCTGGTACCTGTATTGCTGTGTTTAGCAGTGTATTTGGTACCTGTGCTACTGGATTTAGCAATGTATTCTGGTACCTGTGTTGCTGTATTTAGCAATGTATTCTGGTACCTGTATTGCTGTGTTTAGCAGTGTATTCTGGTACCTGTTGTTGTGTTTTACAGTTATTCTGGTACTGTGTTACTGTATTAGCAATGTATTCTGTGTACGTGTTACTTGTTTAGCAATGTATTATGGTACCTGTGTTACTGTGTTTAGCAGTGTATTTCTGGTACCTGTGTTGCTGTGTTAGCAGTGATTCTGGTACTGTGTACTGTGTTTTTTAGCAATGTATTCTGGTACCTGTGTTACTGTGTTTAGCAATGTATTTCTGGTACCTGTGTTACTGTATTTAGCAATGTATGCTGTACTGTATTGCGTGTTAGCAGTATATTCTGGTACCTGTGCTACGTATTTAGCAATGTATTCTGGTACGTGTCGTTCTGTATTTAGCAATGTGATTATGCTGGTACCTGTATTGCTGTGCTTTAGCAATGTATCATAGTACCTGTGTTACTGTGTTTAGCAATGTATTCTGGTACCTGTGCTACTGTATTTAGCAATGTATTCTGGTACCTGTGTTGCTGTGTTTAGCAATGTATTCTAGTACCTGTGTTACTGTGTTTAGCAATGTATTCTGGTACCTGTATTGCTGTGTTTAGCAGTGTATTCTGGTACCTGTATTGCTGTGTTTAGCAATGTATTCTGGTACCTGTATTGCTGTGTTTACCAGTATATTCTGGTACCTGTGTTACTGTATTTAGCAATGTATTCTGTACTGATGGCTTGGTTTTAGCAGTGTATTTGGGACCTGTGTTACTGTGGTTTAGCAATGTATTCGGTGACCTGTGTTACTGTGTTAGCAATGTTTCTGGTACCGTGTACGTGTTTAGCAATGTATTCTGGTACCTGTGTTGCTGTATTTAGCAATGTATTCTGGTACCTGTGCTACTGTATTTAGCAATGTATTCTGGTACCTGTGTTACTGTGTTTAGCAATGTATTATGGTACCTGTGTTACTGTGTTTAGCAGTGTATTCTGGTACCTGTGTTGCTGTGTTTAGCAATGTATTCTGGTACCTGTGTTACTGTGTTTAGCAGTGTATTCTGGTACCTGTGTTACTGTGTTTAGCAATGCGTTATTGTACCTGTGCTGCTGTGTTTAGCAATGTATTCTGGTACCTGTGTTACTGTGTTTAGCAATGTATTATGGTACCTGTGTTACTGTGTTTAGCAGTGTATTCTGGTACCTGTGTTGCTGTGTTTTAGCAGTGTATTCTGGTACCTGTGTTACTGTGTTTAGCAGTATTCTGGTACCTGTGCTACAGTGTTTACCAATCATTCTTGGACCGTGCTACTGTGTTTAGCAGTGTATTCTGTACCTGTGTTGCTGTGTTTAGCAATGCATTATTGTACCTGTGCGTTCTGTATTTAGCGATGCATCTGGTACCTGTGTACTGTGTTTAGCAATGTATTCTGGTACGTGTTGCTTTTAGCAATGCATTATTGTACTGTGTTCTGTTTTAGCAATGTATTCTGGTACCTGTATTGCTGTGTTTAGCAATGTATTCTGGTACCTGTGTTGCTGTTTAGCAATGCATTATTGTACCTGTGTTGTGTATTAGCAATGTATTGGTACCTGTGTTACTGTGTTTAGCAATGTATTCTGGTACCTGTGCTACTGTATTAGCAATGATTCTGGGACCGTGTTTGCTGTATTTAGCAATGATTCTGTACCTGTGTACTGTGTTAGCAATGTATTCTGGTACCTGATTGCTGTGTTAGCAAGTATTCTGTACTGTATTGCTGGTTTAGCAATGTATTCTATTACCTGTGTTATGTATTTAGCGATGTATTTGGTACCTGGATTGCTGTGTTTAGCAAGTATTCGAGTACCTGTGTTACTGTGTTTAGCAAGGATTCTGGTACCTGTATTGCTGTGTTTAGCAATGATTCTAGTACCGTTTACTGTGTTTAGCAATGTATTCTGGGTACCTGTATTGCTGTGTGTAGCAGTGTATTCTGGTACCTGTATGCTTGTGTTAGCAAGTATTCTGGTACCTGTGTTACTGTGTTTAGCAATGTATTCTGGTACCTGTGCTACTGTATTTAGCAATGTATTCTGGTACCTGTATTGCTGTGTTTAGCATGTATCTAGTACCTGTGTTACTGTGTTAGCAATGTATTTGGTACCTGTATTGCTGTGTTTAGCAGTGTATTCTGGTACCTGTATTGCTGTGTTAGCAATGTTTTTGGTACCTGTATTGCTGTGTTTACGTCAGTTATTCTGGTACCTGTGTACTGATTTAGCAATGTGTTTGGTACCTGTATTGCTGTGTTTAGCAGTGTATTCTGGTACCTGTGTTACTGTGTTTAGCAATGTATTCTGGTACCTGTGTTACTGTGTTTAGCAATGTATTCTGGTACCTGTGTTACTGTGTTAGCAATGTATTCTGGTACCGTGTTGCTGTGTTAGCAATGTATTCTGGTACCTGTGCTACTTGTATTTAGCAATGTATTCTTGGTACCTGTGTTACTGTGTTTAGCAATGTATTCTGGTACCTGTGTACTTGGTTAGCAGTGTATCTGGTACCTGTGTTGCTGTGTTTAGCAGTGTATTCTGGTACCTGGTACGTGTGTTAGCAGTGTATTCTGGTACCTGTGTTACTGTGTTTAGCAATGCGTTATTGTAAAGTGCTGCTGTGTTTAGCAATGTATTTGGTACCTGTGTTACTGTGTTTGGCAATGTATTATGGTACCTGTGTTACTGTGTTTAGCAGTGTATTCTGGTACCTGTGTTGCTGTGTTTTAGCAGTGTATTCTGGTACCTTGTTACTGGTTTAGCAGTGTATTCTGGTACCGTGTACGTGTTTTAGCAGTGTATTTGGGAGTGTTGCTGTGTTTAGCAATGCATTATTGTACCTGTGCTTCTGTGATTTAGCGATGCATCTGGTACTGGTTGTTGTGTTTACCAGTATATTTCTGGTACCTGTTTACTGTGTTTGCAATGTATTCTGGTACCGTGTTGCTTTGTTTAGCAATGCATTAATGTACCTGTGCTTCTGTATTTAGCAATGTATTTGGGACCTGTATTGCTGTGTTTAGCAATGTATTTTGGTACCTGTGTTGCTGTGTTTAGCAATGCATTATTGTTACCGTGCTTCTGATTTAGCAATGTATTTGGGACCTGTATTGCTGTTGTTAGCAATGTATTCTGGTACCTGTGTTACTGTATTTAGCGATGTATTCTGGTACCTGTATTGCTGTGTTACCAGTATATTCTGGACCTGTGTTACTGTATTAGCAATGTATTCTGGACCTGTGTTGCTGTGTTTTAGCAGTGTATTCTGGTACCTGTGTTACTGTATTTAGCGATGTATTCTGGTACCTGTATGCTGTGTTTAGCATGATTTCTGGTACCTGTGTTACTGTATTAGCAATGATTCTTGGTACCTGTATTGCTGTGTTTAGCAGTGTATTCTGGTACCTGTGTTACTGTATTGCAATGTATTCTGGTACCTGTGTTGCTGTATAGAATGTATCTGTTACCTGTATTGCTGGTTTAGCAATGTATTCTGGTACCTGTGCTACTGTATTTAGCAAGTATTCTGGTACCTGTGTTTTTGCTGTATTTAGCAATGTATTCTGGTACCTGTATTGCTGTGTTGCAATGTATATCTGGTACCTGTGTTTTGTTACGTATTTATCAGTGTATTCTGGTACCTGTGTTACTGTATTTAGCAGTGTATTCTGGTACCTGTATTCTGTGTTTAGCAATGTATTCTGGTACTGTGGTACGAGTTAGCAGTGTATTCTGTACCTGTGTTGCTGTATTTAGCAAGTTATTCTGGTACCTGTATTGTGTGTTTAGCAGTGTATTCTTTGGTACCTGTGTTGGTATTTAGCAATGTATTCTGGTACCTGTGTTACTGTATTTAGCGATGTATTCTGGTACTGTATTGCTGTGTTACCAGTAATTCTGGTACCTGTGTTACTGTATTTAGCAATGTATTCTGGTACCTGTGTTGCTGTGTTTAGCAGTGTATTCGGTACCTGTGTTACTGTATTTAGCGATGTATTCGGTACCTGGATTGCTGTGTTTAGCAGTGTATTCTGGTACTGTGTTACTGTATTAGCAATGTATTCTGGTACCTGTATTGCTGTGTTTAGCAGTGTATTCTGGTACCGTGCTACTGTATTTAGCAATGTATTTGGTACCTGTGTTGCTGTATTTAGCAATGTATTTCTGTACCTGTATTGCTGTGTTAGCAATGTATTCTGGTACCTGTATTGCTGTGTTTAGCAGTGTATTCTGGTACCTGTGCTACTGTATTTAGCAATGTATTCTGTACCTGTGTTGCTGTATTAGCAATGTATTTTGGTAACTGTATTGCTGTGTTAGCAGTGTATTCTGGTACCTGTATTGCTGTGTTTACCAGTATATTGGTACCTGTGTTACTGTATTTAGCAATGTATTCTGGTACTGTGTTACTGTGTTTAGCAATGTATTATGGTACCTGTGTACGTGTTAGCAGTGTATTCTGGTACTGTGTTGCTGTGTGTTTTAGCAGTGTTCTGGTACCTGTTTACTGTGTTTAGCAATGTATTCTGGTACCTGTGTTACTGTGTTTAGATGTATTCTGGTACCTGTGTTACTGTATTTAGCAATGTATTCTGGTACCTGTATTGCTGTGTTTAGCAGTTATTCTGGTACCTGTGCTACTGTATTTAGCAATGTATCTGGTACCTGTGTTGCGTATTTAGCAATGTTTCTGGGACTGTATTGCTGTGTTAGCAATGTATTCTGTACCTGTGTTACTGTGTTTAGCAATGTATTCTGGTACTGTATTGCTGTGTTAGCAGAGCAGTATTCTGGTACGTATTGCTGTGTTAGCGATGTTTCTGGTACCTGTATTGCTGGTTAGCAAGTATTCTGGACCTGTGTTACTGTGTTTAGCAATGTTATTCGTAATGTAGTGCGTGTTTAGCAGTGTATTTGGGACCTGATTGCTGTGTTTAGCAGTGTATATGGGTACCTGTATTGCTGTTTAGCAATGTATTCTGGTACCTGTGATGTGTTTACCAGTATATTTGGTACCTGTGTACTGTATTAGCAATGTATTCTGGTACCTGTATTGCTGTGTTTAGCAGTGTATTCTGGTACCTGTGTTACTGTGTTTAGCAATGTATTCTGGTACCTGTATTGCTGTGTTTAGCAATGTATTCTGGTACCTGTGTTACTGGGTGTTTTAGCAATGTATTATGGTACCTGTGTTACTGTGTTTAGCAGTGTATTCTGGTACCTGTGTTGCTGTGTTTTAGCAGTGTATTCTGGTACCTGTGTTACTGTGTTTAGCAGTGTATTCTGGTACCTGTGTTACTGTGTTTAGCAATGCGTTATTGTACCTGTGCTGCTGTGTTTAGCATGTAATGTTCTGGTACCGTGTGTTACTGTGTTTAGCAATGTATTGGTACCTGTGTTACTTGTTTAGCAGTGTATTGGTACCTGTGTTGCTTGTGTTTTAGCAGTGTATCTGGTACCTGTGTTACTGTGTTTAGCAGTGTATTCTGGTACCTGTGCTACAGTGTTTACCAATGCATTCTTGTACCTGTGCTACTGTGTTTAGCAGTGTATTCTGGTACCTGTGTTGCTGTGTTTAGCAATGCATTATTGTACCTGTGCTTCTGTATTTAGCGATGCATCTGGTACCTGTGTTACTGTGTTTAGCAATGTATTCTGGTACCTGTGTTCTTGTGTTTAGCAATGCATTATTGACCTTGCTTCTGTATTTAGCAATGTATTCTGGTACCTGTATTGCTGTGTTTAGCAATGTATTCTGGTACCTGTGTTGCTGTGTTTAGCAATGCATTATTGTACCTGTGCTTCTGTATTTAGCAATGTATTCTGGTACCTGTGTTACTGTGTTTAGCAATGTATTCTGGTACCTGTGCTACTGTATTTAGCAATGTATTCTGGTACCTGTGTTGCTGTATTTAGCAATGTATTCTAGTACCTGTGTTACTGTGTTTAGCAATGTATTCTGGTACCTGTATTGCTGTGTTTAGCAATGTATTCTAGTACCTGTATTGCTGTGTTTAGCAATGTATTCTAGTACCTGTGTTACTGTATTTAGCGATGTATTCTGGTACCTGTATTGCTGTGTTTAGCAATGTATTCTAGTTACCTGTGTTACTGTGTTTAGCAATGTATTCTGGTACCTGTATTGCTGTGTTTAGCAATGTATTCTAGTACCTGTGTTACTGTGTTTAGCAATGTATTCTGGTACCTGTATTGCTGTGTTTAGCAGTGTATTCTGGTACCTGATTGCTGTGTTTAGCAATGTATTCTGGTACCTGTGTTACTGTGTTTAGCAATGTATTCTGGTACCTGTGCTACTGTATTTAGCAATGTATTCTGGTACCTGTATTGCTGTGTTTAGCAATGTATTCTAGTACCTGTGTTACTGTGTTTAGCAATGTATTCTGGTACCTGTATTGCTGTGTTAGCAGTGTATTCTGGTACCTGTATTGCTGTGTTTAGCAATGTATTCTGGTACCTGTATTGCTGTGTTTACCAGTATATTCTGGTACCTGTGTTACTGTATTTAGCAATGTGTTCTGGTACCTGTATTGCTGTGTTTAGCAGTGTATTCTGGTACCTGTGTTACTGTGTTTAGCAATGTATTCTGGTACCTGTGTTACTGTGTTTAGCAATGTATTCTGTACCTGTGTTACTGTGTTAGCAAGTATTCTGTACCTGTGTTGCTGTATTTAGCAATGTATTCTGGTACCTGTGCTACTGTATTTAGCAATGTATTCTGGTACCTGTGTTACTGTTTTAGCAATGTATTATGGTACCTGGTTACTGTGTTTAGAGCATGTATCTGGTACCTGTGTTGCTGTGTTTTAGCAGTGTATTCTGGTACCTGTGTTACTGTGTTTAGCAGTGTATTCTGGTACCTGTGTTACTGTGTTTAGCATGCGTTATTGTACCTGTGCTGCTGTGTTTAGCAATGTATTCTGGTACCTTGTTCTGTGTTTAGCAAGTTATTATGGTACCTGTGTTACTGTGTTTAGCATGTATTCTGGTACCTGTGTTGCTGTGTTTTTAGCAGTGTATTCTGGTACCTGTGTTACTGTGTTTAGCAGTGTATTCTGGTACCTGTGCTACAGTGTTTAGCAGTGTATTCTGGTACCTGTGTTGCTGTGTTTAGCAATGCATTATTGTACCTGTGCTTCTGTATTTAGCGATGCATCTGGTACCTGTGTTGTTGTGTTTACCAGTATATTCTGGTACCTGTGTTACTGTGTTTAGCAATGTATTCTGGTACCTGTGTTGCTTTGTTTAGCAATGCATTATTGTACCTGTGCTTCTGTATTTAGCAATGTATTCTGGTACCTGTATTGCTGTGTTTAGCAATGTATTCTGGTACCTGTGTTGCTGTGTTTAGCAATGCATTATTGTACCTGTGCTTCTGTATTTAGCAATGTATTCTGGTACCTGTATTGCTGTGTTTAGCAATGTATTCTGGTACCTGTGTTACTGTATTTAGCGATGTATTCTGGTACCTGTATTGCTGTGTTTACCAGTATATTCTGGTACCTGTGTTACTGTATTTAGCAATGTATTCTGGTACCTGTGTTGCTGTGTTTTAGCAGTGTATTCTGGTACCTGTGTTACTGTATTTAGCGATGTATTCTGACCTGTATGCTGTGTTGCAATGTATTCTGGTACCTGTTTACTTGTTTTTAGCAATGTTATTCTGGTACCTGTATTGCTGTGTTTAGCAGTGTATTCTGGTACCTGTGTTACTGTATTTAGCAATGTATTCTGGTACCTGTGTTGCTGTATTTGCATGTATTTGGTACCTGTATGCTGTGTTTAGCATGTATTCTGGTACCTGTGCTACTGTATTTAGCAATGTATTCTGGTACCTGTGTTGCTGTATTTAGCAATGTATTCTGGTACCTGTATTGCTGTGTTTAGCAATGTATTCTGGTACCTGTGTTACTGTATTTAGCAGTGTATTCTGGTACCTGTGTTACTGTATTTAGCAGTGTATTCTGGTACCTGTATTGCTGTGTTTAGCAATGTATTCTGGTACCTGTGTTCTGTATTAGCAGTGTATTCTGGTACCTGTTGCTGGTATTTAGCAATGTATTCTGGTACCTGTATTGCTGTGTTAGCAGTGTATTTCTGGTACCTGTTGTGCTGTATTTAGCAATGTATTCTGGTACCTGTGTTACTGTATTAGCGTGTATTCTGGTACCTGTATTGCTGTGTTTAGCAATGTATTCTGGTACCTGTGTTACTGTATTTAGCAATGTATTCTGGTACCTGTGTTGCTGTGTTTTAGCAGTGTATTCTGGTACCTGTGTTACTGTATTTAGCGATGTATTCTGGTACCTGTATTGCTGTGTTTAGCAGTGATTCTGGTACCTGTGTTACTGTATTTAGCAATGTATTCTGGTACCTGTATTGCTGTGTTTAGCAGTGTATTCTGGTACCTGTGCTACTGTATTTAGCAATGTATTCTGGTACCTGTGTTGCTGTATTTAGCAATGTATTCTGGTACCTGTATTGCTGTGTTTAGCAATGTATTCTGGTACCTGTATTGCTGTGTTTAGCAGTGTATTCTGGTACCTGTGTTACTGTATTTAGCAATGTATTCTGGTACCTGTGTTGCTGTATTTAGCAATGTATTCTGGTACCTGTATTGCTGTGTTTAGCAGTGTATTCTGGTACCTGTATTGCTGTGTTTACCAGTATATTCTGGTACCTGTGTTACTGTATTTAGCAATGTATTCTGGTACCTGTGTTACTGCTGTTTTAGCAATGTATTCTGGTACCGTGTGTTACTGTGTTTAGCAGTGTATTCTGTGACCTGTGTTGCTGGTTTTAGCAGTGTATTCTGGTACCTGTGTTTTGTGTTTAGCAATGTATTCTGGTACCTGTGTTACTGTGTTTAGCAATGTATTCTGGTACCTTTGTTACTGTATTTAGGTCATGATTCTGGTACCTGTATTGCTGTGTTTAGCGTATATTCTGGTACCTGTGCTAGCTGTTTTAGCAATGTATTCTGGTACCTGTGTTGCGTATTTAGCAATGTATTCTGGTACCTGTATGCTGTGTTTAGCAATGTATTCTAGTACCTGTGTTACTGTGTTAGCAATGTATTCTGGTACCTGTATTGCTGTGTTTAGCAGTGTATTCTGGTACCTGTATTGCTGTGTTTAGCGATGTATTCTGGTACCTGTATTGCTGTGTTTAGCAATGTATTCTGGTACCTGTGTTACTGTGTTTACAATGTATTCTGGTACCTGTATTGCTGTTTTAGCAGTGTTCTGGTACCTGTATTCTGTGTTTAGCATGTATTCTGGTACCTGTATTCTGTGTTTAGCAATGTATTCTGGTACCTGTATTGCTGTGTTACATGTATATTCTGGTACCTGTGTTACTGTATTTAGCAATGTATTCTGGTACCTGTATTGCTGTGTTTAGCAGTGTATTCTGGTACCTGTGTTACTGTGTTTAGCAATGTATTATGGTACCTGTGTTACTGTGTTTAGCAATGTATTCTGGTACCTTGTTTACTGTGTTTAGCATGTATTCTGGTACCTGTGTTACTGTGTTTAGCAATGTATTCTGGTACCTGTACCGCCTGTTGTTACTGTGTTTAGCAATGTATTCTGGTACCTGTGTTACTGTGTTTAGCAATGTATTCTGGTACCTGTGTTACTGTGTTTAGCAGTGTATTCTGGTACCTGTGTTACTGTGTTTAGCAATGTATTCTGGTACCTGTGTTACTGTGTTTAGCAGTGTATTCTGGTACCAGTGTTACTGTGTTTAGCAGTGTATTCTGGTACCTGTGTTACTGTGTTTAGCAATGTATTCTGATATCTGTGCTACTGTATTTAGTTTAGTATCTATGATTGTTTAAAAGTCTCTTGTCAGTGAATCCTGCTACATGTGCCCTTCCTTTATTCAGCAATATCTGAATGATTGCACTTCTATGGTCTAATAGATAAATTACTATTATGACCGGTACAAAACTATATTTGGAAAATCTGCTTTTTTACAAAGTGTCATTGCTGAATGTGTTTCTACTAATGTGATGGCTGTTTGCATGCACAAACCTTTATATTTCAGTACTGCCTCTGTACACCTCACTAATAGGTAATTGGTCTTTGCTTTGGAAGTCATTATGGTATCTTACGTGTACATGGTCTGTTTCATCAGATCTGCTGTCCAGAAATCACCCCCCTCTACAGCAGTAAATGATGTTACTTTTTTGAGGTTCTGTGTTTATTTTTCTCCCTTGAATTGTCTATAAAGCAATACGATGTTAATTGTGCATTAAAAACAGTGAATTAAAGATTGGTGTTTCCCTTTGCAAGAATTTGCTTTTGGCCTTGTAAGTATCGTTTTATTGAGTTCTCATCCACTGATATGAAGCTGCTAGACTGGAAGAGGCTCATTTTATATTGTTTATGGGGGTTTCCCTTCCGGAACATTGGGAACATATTGCTGTCAAAAGGATTTAACCTCTTTAGATCTTAGTCTCCCTCTTATAAGACTTTTATAAGAGTATTGCTAGCAGGGCTATGGGTGACGCAGGCATGTGTGTTTTTTTCAGAGAGGGATAGAAGCAGCTGTGAGTGACTACCCCTTTACTCCCTCCCTCCTTGGTTCCCTCCCCATAACTTTCCTACCTCCCCTATCACGTGGATTTGACACGCTCTTTTCTCCACCACCCATGATATACTTTGTGGACGGAGGGCTCCCCCTACTGACTGTGTCTTGGGACATTAGACATTTTGCGCTGTTCATAAATATGAGTGATAGATGGTAGATTGATGAACTAATTTACCTTGTGTTCCCCATCATTCTGTGTCTTGTATAACCCAGTATGTGTGCTTTTCTTGCTGCTTTTCCACACTGTGTTCACAGTCTCTCGTTCTCCCTGCTCCATTTCACAGCCTGAAGACATTGGGCAGTCTCCCATGGCGTCAATGCCAGATGGTGATAAAGTTGATCTAGAGGCTTTCAGTGAGTTCACCAAAATAATAACCCCTGCAATTACTAGAGTGGTAGACTTTGCTAAGAAGCTGCCCATGTTCTCTGAGGTGAGTGTACATCACATGTTGATTGGAATTCAGTTCTTCTCGCTCTTTAATGACTTTTCATTTACATTCTATTTTTCCATCCTCACTGAAGGTCTTTATCACTTTGTAGCCCATCCATCTTGTTTTTCCCAATGCACAGTTCCCTTCACACACACACCCACACCTCCCACCCAACAATCTGGCAGTTGTTTTATTAGGTTCCTGCACTGACCATTCTTTTCCTGAGTCTTTTACTAAGTGGCTTACTGCACCCAGCCATTAACGTTCCCCATCCATCCAGTAAATGTTAGTCTGCTCGGCTATTTGCTCCTCTTATTCACAGCCACTCTACTGACATTTACTCACTTGTACCAAGTCTCCTCCATCCAATGAATGTCACATCCTTGTAACCTTCATCCACACAATGACACATTCACATCACATCCATCCAATGAATGTCACATCCACGTCACCAGCTTCAAATGAATGTCACATCCACGTCACCTCTGTCCCATGAATGTCACATCCACGTCACCTGCTTCAAATGAATGTCACATCCACGTCACCTCTGTCCAATGAATGTCACATCCATGTCACCTCCATCAAATGAATGTCACATTCACGTCACCTCCATCAAATGAATGTCACATTCACGTCACCTCCGTCCAATGAATGTCACATCCACGTCACCTCTGTCCAATGAATGTCACATCCACGTCACCTCCGTCAAATGAATGTCACATCCACGTCACCTCCTTCCAATGAATGTCAAATCCATGTCCCTATCACCACCCCAGACACCCTCCTCAAATGAATGTACATCAGTCCTACATCCATGTCACCATCCATCCATCAAATGAATGTCACATCCCGTCACCTCCATCAAATGAATGTGCACATCTCCCGTCATCTCCATAATGAATGTCACACTCCATGTCACCCTCCATCTAATGAATGTCACTCCACGCATCTCCCATCAAATTAATGTCACATCACGTCACCTCCATCAAATGATGTCACATCCATGTCACCCCCATCCAAATGAATGTCCACACCACGTCACCCCTCTCAAATGAATGTCCACATCCTCACGCACCTCCATCAAATAAGTCAACAATCCATGTCACCTTCATCAAATGAATGTCACATCAATCCATGTCACCCACCTCCTCAAATGAATGCACATCCACGTCACCTCTGTCAAATGATGTCACATTCACATCCACGTCACCTCCTTCCATGAATGTCAAATCCAGTCACCTCCATCACTGAAGGTCACATCCACGTCACCATCCATCAAATGAATGTCACATGCCACATCGTCACCTCCATCAATGAATGTCACATCCACGTCACCTCCTCAAATGAATGCACATCAGTCACCTCCATCAAATGAATGTCACATCCATGTCACCCCTCCATCAATGAATGTCACAATCCATGTCACCTCCATCAAATGAATGTCACACTCCACGTCATCTCCGTCAAATGAATGTCACATCCATGTCACCTTCCACAAATGATGTCACACTCACGCACCTCTGCAATGAATCTCACTCCACGTCACCCTCCTCAAATGAATGTCACTCCTGTCACCTCCATCAAAAAGTTCACATCCCGTCACCCTCTGTCCATGAATCTCACATCCACGTCCCCCTCCATCAAATGATGTCACATCCACGTCACCCTCCATCAAATGAATGTCACACACCTCCATGTCACCATGTCCATAAATGAATGTCACATCCACGTCACCTCCATCAATGAATGTCACTCACGTCACCCTCCATCAAATGAATGTCACATCCCGTCACCTCCATCAAATAATGTCACATTCACGTCACCTCCATCAAATGAATGTCACATTCACGTCACCTCCGTCCAATGAATGTCACATCCACGTCACCTCTGTCCAATGAATGTCACACATCCACGTCACCTCCGTCAAAATGAAGGTCACATCCACGTCACCTCACCACCCCTCCTTCCAATGATGTCAAATCCATGTCACCACCTCCATTCACTGAAGGTCACATCCACGTCACCTCCATTCACTGAAGGTCACATCCACATCACCTCCATTCAATGAATGTCAAATCCATGTCACCTCCATTCACTGAAGGTCACATCCCGTCCCCCTGTCCAATGAGTGTCACATCACGTCACCTCCTTCCAATGATGTCAAATCCATGTCACCTCCATCACAGAAGGTCACATCCACGTCACCTCCATCAATGATGGCACATCCATGTCACCTCCATCAAATGAATGTCACATCCACCACGTCAACCTCCATCACAATGAATGTCACATCCATTCACCTCATCAAATGAATGTCACATCCTGTCACCTCCCCTCCTCAAATGAATGTCCCATCCATGTCACCTCCATCAAAGAATTCACATCCACGTCTCTCCGTCAAATGAATGTCACAACATCCATGTCACCGATCCATCAAATGAATGTCACACCACGTCACCTCTGTCAATGATTCCACTCCACGCACCTCCATCAAATGAATGTCACATCCAGTCACCCGCCACAAATGAATGTCACATCCACGTCACCTCTGTCCATGTAATCTCACTCACGTCACCTCCATCAAATGAATGTCACATCCACGTCAACCGCTCCATCAAATGAATGTCACATCCATCACCTCCTCAAATGAATGTCACATCCACGTCACCTCGCATCAAATGAATGTCACATCCACGTCACTCCTCAAATGAATGTCACATCCGTCACCTCCATCAAATGAATGTCACATTCACGTCCACCACCTCCACAAATGAATGTCACATTCACGTCACCTCCGTCCAATGAATGTCACATCCACGTCACCTCTGTCCAAGAATGTCACATCCACGTCACCTCCGTCAAATGAATGTCACATTCCCAGACGCACCTCCTTCCATGAATGGTTCAAATCCATGTCACCTCCATTCACTGAAGGTCACATCCATGTCACCCCCCATTAACTGAAGGTCACATTCGCGTCCCCTCCATCCATTGAATGTCACATCCACATTCCTTTCTACACACACTACTGTCTTTCAGCTGATGCTCCCACCCTGTGTCCATCTTCATTATCTATCAATACAACTGTCCTTACATTAATCCACTGAAAGTTTTTCTTCTCCAGCCACCCTCTGAATGTTCCTCTACCACTGACACCCATGGTAAGACCTTCACTAGCAGCCACATATCCAGGCCACCTCCCCTATTCAACTACCTTATCCCTTTCTGTCATTCAGTGGGCCTTCCTAATAAACTAACCCACGCAAAATTCCATCTATTTCTATCCACAAATCCAATGTCTTCCTTAGTATCTCTGTACACAGTCACTACATATTGTGCAGTGATTACCCATCTACCCGACTACCCATCTGTTAAACATTCAACATTCACAGCAGAAGTTCCTTTTATCTCCTGTATTTTACCATAGTCTGATTGTTTAACAAATGTCTATCTTCCACCAGCTACCTTGTGAAGATCAGATCATTCTGTTGAAAGGTTGCTGTATGGAGATCATGTCTCTCCGTGCTGCTGTGCGCTATGATCCAGACAGTGAGACCTTAACATTGAGTGGGGAGATGGCGGTAAAACAGGAGCAGCTGAAGAATGGAGGACTGGGCGTGGTCTCTGATGCCATATTTGATCTGGGAAGGTCCCTTTCTGCATTCAACCTTGATGATACCGAAGTGGCACTACTACAGGCTGTATTGTTAATGTCCTCAGGTAATGCCATATGTAAGAATATAAGACTGCTTTAGAGGAATGGTTGACATTTTTTGTGAAATTCATTGTTATAAAGCATAAGTAATATCCTTAGTGTGTGTGGGGGGTGGAGCTCTTCCGCAGGTTCTCGCTATAGCTACGCTTTCTTATACTATACACATATAGTACAAGAGAGTGTGGATGAAGCCGGTGCCTTCTAGAGGAAGCAGCAGGAGAGTGGGATTGCAGGTAAGTTTATAGTGCCCCCTCCCTGCTCTTGTTGGATTAATTAAAGAAAGGGAGGTAAGGTAAGACATAGCTCATTTACCTCCCATTCTTTAATTAAAATGAAAAAGGGTAAGTACACCTTTTAGTATAGAAAAAGATCTATGCAGGAACTATTTGAATCCCATGGACAAATGTGATTACATAATAGTATAGATATTTACATATTTTTTATGTACAATAGGTCTATTTTTGTAGCAAGTTAAAAATGAAGGAAGCAACTTAACCACAATCTTACCAATCTTTTTCTCCTACATTCTAATTAAATTTTGTTCCTCCCCAGACCGCACTGGTTTGATTTGCATGGACAAGATAGAGAAATGTCAAGAGACTTACCTTCTTGCCTTTGAACACTACATTAACCATCGTAAACACAACATTCCCCACTTCTGGCCCAAGCTCCTGATGAAGGTGACGGACCTGCGCATGATAGGGGCATGCCATGCCAGCCGCTTTTTACACATGAAGGTTGAGTGCCCAACAGAGCTCTTTCCACCACTCTTTCTTGAGGTCTTTGAAGACCAGGAAGTCTGAGGGACAATGCATTTTGGCAAAAAGAAAACGTATGTTCCTTGTGTTCCTCACTGCCTTCTTTGGGTGGCCGCTATGTCCTAAGAAGACATTACAGGAAAGCCTTCTACAGCTTAAAGGGAACCTCTCATTGTGGTACATCCAGACAATCCAGGAACGGAAGCATGTTAGCTGTAATCTTGGTGATGCCAATTAGCCCAAGAACAGAAGCCACTTGGTCCTAATACAGTGATTAAGGATTGAGGGCTGAGTAGCATATTTAATGACACCCAGAAGCCGAAGAAAAGGGCAATTTATTTTTTCATTAATTTTGCTTGTTTCTATGACTCCATTTTGATGCTCGCCAGAAAAATTGTCGGTTTAATCATTTTTCCCGCCACAAATTTAAAAACTCAGTGAAAGTTTGCTGGGTGACTCTAAAGGGACTCTACAATTATGGAAGGTGTATGGATTGGAAGAGTCTCTTGTCCCCTTCCTTTATATATTAAAATGAAAGTGTAAGTGTGTAGTGCTGGTCTTATAGTATTAGATAGACTTTCAATTATTGAATCTATCTAATGTCTAATGTATGGCCAGTATAAAAAGGATGGACAGATTAGATAGATAGATAGATAGATAGATAGCTGGAAGCATCCTGGTACTGAACTATATTCAGCCATTATGCACACATGCCATATTTAAAATGCAAACAAATAAAGCCATGTGTCCAAGTTATTTAGGTTTAGATTGGGAACATATGTAAATACACATGGATCTATCTGCCCACACACAGTTCTAATCTCTTAAGTGCCAATTAAATGCTGTACTAGTCGCATAGTACACCTGTTCAGTACCATTATGCCTTTCTGACATGTAGTATCCAATTAGCATGTCTGTCTGTCTAGCAATCTAAATCTGTAAAATCTAGCCTGCCATCTTTAAAGAAATGATCCTGTGGTCATATCCCAGTTTTACTCCAGGTACAGAATTCCACTCTGCAGAGAGTCTATCAGGCCAAACATTCATCCTTCTTCATTTTAAATGATGTGAGAGGCAAGATGGATGAAGTGCACACATTTATATGCTGCATCCCTTGCACACAGGATTCTTTCCCCTTATATAAAGACCACTCCTTCCTAGTGAAAATAATAGTACACCAAAGCCTGCCTAAACCCCTGTATCCCTAAGCCACCTGCCATTCGGATAAAGATATCAAGAGTCCCTCTGCAGCTAAGCAAACCAAAAATATTTCTAAGAAGCACTTTTAATTGTGAGATTGCATGTGTTCTTATTGCTGCTTTCTTCTTCTATATGTCTACTGGGGGATTTTTGTGGCTTTATCACGTTCCTAGTAGCCTTACTGATCTGCCACTTCCTTTTAAACCTTTTATTTTGGCCAATTGTTGTAGATGTGAGAATATTCCTACTTCTTTTCTATTGAATATAATAATGTTCCACCCCTCTATTTGCACTTTGCTGGAAGCACTTGTTACCAATGATGGACTGAATCTTTAGGTGTTTTTTCCACCTTAATTCCTTCACGCCCTCAACTAGAAAGGCACTTAGTATATTTTTATCAAATCTCTTTGTTCTTACAGATTTTAAAATAATCCTAAAATTAGTAAAGAACAAATGTTCACGACTGATCTCCTGCCAAGCCTATAATTGGGAAACGGTATCAGGAAGATTAAAATGATTATAGCACTTAATAATTCTAACTTTATATTTCCATTTAAGTATTATTTTCAAAATGTAAAAAATATTTGCGTTTCTTTGTATTTCCGCAGGCACATTCCTTGACCCTATTTCCCCAAAGCCGAAATTAACAAAGCACTTAAAATTCAAATTGTATTTTAGCAAATCCTGTTGTCATTTTATTTTTTGGAAGAGAGGCTGGCTCTGCAAAGGGAATTCTGTGCCGTAATGCAGGGATGCCTGGTATCTTTGCAAGTAACATGGTGTAATCAGCTAACTGCTGGTTTAATGTTGGAGATTATGTGTGGAATATAGATCCCACCCAGTACCAGAGAAAATTAAGAGGATCCATATGACAACTTAAAGGAGAAAGTTGCATAAAAAGTTACAAAAAAACCCTGTTAAATGGAAAAGTACCTCGGACAGGGAAGTAGGGTTGGTAATTCCTACCTTCTTTATATCATGATTTCTCTCAGGAGCGACAGCATTAAGAAATTGCTTTTGCCAGGCTTCCTCAGTGCTTCAGCACTATCTTTAATACAGGAAAGCCCAGGACACTAACCTGGCAGATGAAAACTGTACTGAAAGTAGGAATAATCAATACCGGTACTACCTCTCTGCCCCAGGTACTTTTTTCAAAAGTTAAATTTCACAATGTAAGTTGTCCTTTAATATAATTAGTGTCCAATTATTTTCAATATTTTTAAGGTTGAAAAAGGTAAAACATTTATACAAAATGCAACTTAGGATGTATTTAGGAATTTCTGGAGATTTCCATTATAAAATGCAGAAACCATGCAAACAGATGTTTTGGAATAGAATTTTAGAAAGTGGTCATCAAGCAGAAAACAGAAAGTTGTTCTCTGGTTCTGGGTGAGATATCATTGTTAAACCAGCACGGTGTTACTGTGTTTGGTAGGGCTTAGCTCAGCTATTGAGCAGAAGAAAAAAGGAAAACTAGTTTTGTTTAAATGTAGTGTTTTTATTGCTCCTGGACTCCGTTGGTGGTCAGCCTTCTGCACTGCCGACCTCCATTAGGGTCTTAGGTGCACAATTAGCATAACGTCTTCGGACTGAACGTTATAAAGAAATAAGGTCCGGTCCACTGAGTGGACTTTAAAAAAATTCAGGCCTTAGAGACCTGGCTAATTTACCCAGAAACCCCTTTTAATCCCCTTCCTCTTTGCAGATTTGTGTGCTTAGCACACTCTAAATAAAAAACGTATGTATATATGTATATATATGTGCTGCTGTAGCTTCACCTAAGAGGTGGCTGCACTTATTTCCATGCTTGTTAATTTTGTTATTTTCATTTAAAACCCTCCTGCAGAGACCGTTCACAGGTCTCTGGCAACTATGATTTTTAGAGAACCATTGTTTTTTTAATGTTGTATTGGCTTGAGGGCCAGGTAAAATGGAGGACAGCTCAGCAAGTCCTTGGTCAGGTTGGTACAGAAGTATGTCTTAGCCCAGGTCTTTATTTGTAGTGGTCTGTATAAGCTTTGGGTGCCATTCCCATCCCTTCCTCTTTCCACAGTGTAATGTGGTCCCTGATCATTAAGTCATAACTGGCAGAGGTTCCTTCTGACTATAGTCGGTTCCTCAGGTAGATAAATTATTTCGGATGTAAATTGAGTCTTGCAAGATTGGTAAGACTCTTCTAACTACATGTTTCTCAGTGATAATCCACCACCAGTAGCCTCACCAGCTTCTCACAGGGATATATGTATACTATTTTTGGAGGACATCTCTAAACCTTTATATTGCCACTAAACTGTAATGCTTCAACTGGACGTCTATATTTTGGGGGGGCGTGGAGTGGCAGGAGCAGCAAGTCACTCTGCAGATTTCCGACCTTTGCTTACACACCTTTGACCAGAGGCTCCCACAATTCGTAACATATGCAGGGAAAGAACAACCAGCGATAGATCACGCCCTACACCATGAGCCTCTTGGGGTTTTGAAGGGTGCCCCTTCCTTGCTGCTAGCTGTTTATAAACTCTTGGAAGTTTGTATGCTATGAAACCTTTGGAGATTTCAGAGTATAAATAGGATTTTTCTTTCATCCTAACTCCCTGTCATTCCCTAAACACTACATATTTTTCTCTGGGATATTTGTTCCGTTCAATTCAAACCTGAATGCAGAGGAAATCTTGCAACAAACAAGAACAAAGTCTGCAATGGAGAAGGCCGTGGAAAATCTATGGCTCTCTAGGTTCGCACACTCACACTTTATTCATGCCAGGAATAAACCAGGAAGATGTTGCTTTTCTCATACACTCATACCTCAGACAAAACCCCTTGAATTCTCCCTTGTTTATTTGCCGAACTCAGTGTTCTGACTTCAGGTGAGAAACCCTATGATGAAAAAACTGTTTGAAGGGTTTCTGTTTCTCACCAGCTGAAAGGTGTAAACGGTCCCGGCAGAAAGACCCTAAACTGGAGCGGACAGAGAGGACATTCAATGAGCGCGAGAACCGGCACAGAAAGGCGACAAAAAAAGAATCAACATCACATTCATTTTGCCATCCATGGCATTAAGGAGACACAATCCTCCAGCTGCCACAGCCACAAAAGATTATGTGAACTTCCCTTATTTGCCTCCACCCCCCGTATAATTCTCTCTATTTTTGTTTGTTTGCTTGGTTTATTTCTGTCACCCCAAAATGTAAACTGGTGGGGAATTTCTCACATTGCTACTTTCAACTTCTGCACAAAATAGTTCCCAGCGGAGGTTTAACTCATCTCAGCTGTAATTTACTGGAGAGTTTTAACTTTTTAGGAGAAAAATATTCCAGTTTCCTGTCATGTATTTTAATTGCTTTTTGACATTTGCTTTTTGTGCTGATGGAAATAGAGGATTGGTCCACACAGCACCTGCTGATCATTTTATAGAACTGATTGGGCAGGCTTGTTTGGTTTTATGGGGTAGAACTATTTTGATTGGTTCAAACCTTATTGCTTTCAGGGAGATTATCTGGCAGTGTAGTGGTTAAGCCTCTACTTTCCCCTCGCCTCAGTTGAGGTCATTTGAGATAAGCTGCAAAAATATTGCATCATACCCTGGCTGTAATGCAGTGCAGGAGGGGAGAAGGGGTGACCACTCACCTCCTACAGTGCCTTACTGCCCCCTGCACACATGTAGCCTTGTTCGCTGTCCAGTTGACACATTTGATCACAATTATGTGCTTTGTGAGTTTATAATTCCGTAATTGTTTTCTTATATATTTGTGTGAGTTGAAAATACCGTCTCAGTATGCACTGCTAATCATCTGAGTGTGCACTCGAATCCAAGATGTCATATGTGAAAACATAGACCCACATACACTAGGTATTAGCCCATTCTAATCATGGCCATTGTATGTAGTGTTTCAAGAAATCACAACCACATGATAGAAATAAAAGTTAGGGCCTCTTTAAACAAATGAGACCTATTTTGATAGTGTATTGGTCTATACAGAGATTTCATTGGTATTGCATTATGGTCTCTGTGTTCATCATGCTATGGCAATATCCTTTTCTGTTATTTATAGATGTTGTTATTGTCTTTGGAAATTCTAGGCTGTTGTTAGGAATATCTCCATAAAATCACAAATATGAACTCTCTGCTCGCCTCTCATGCACAGTCTGGCCGGAGCATTCTCCATATGCGCTTGCAGTATTTTCCTGCTCTCTTCTGTTTCAAAATGTAGCAATTTAGCTTTCTCCTTGATAGCAAATGCATTGATTACCACACTAAGAAGTATTCCTGATGCAGATTATTGTCCCACAGGCATGAAATCAAAGTATTGAAAGTCAAGCTTGCAGTGAAATAGATTTGAAATCTTAGAAATGGTAATAAGCAAGATCCTAGACAACCAACATCTATTGATATCCTTTGTTTGTCAATGACAAGTGGAGGACCACAGGTAGTTTATACCCCGAAGCAGTTGAAATCATCTGCAGCTTTTAAATGAAAACGAAATTGATTATAGGGCAAATTAGAATGCAGAGATAGCAATGTTCATTTCATATATATAGAATTATGAGCAGTAAATGAACTACTTTAACATATCCTTCTAGTGTGTTTTTGATTTTTACCCCTTAGATTCAGAAATGTTATTCAAATAATAAGAAAATACTCATTTGGGAGTAAAACACAGGTTTAATAGAGCTACTATGCAAGTGGTATTGGACTGCTGTTTAACAAAGGGAATCAGATACAATGTATATGTTTATTGTTTTTAAAAGCTTAGGCTAAGCAGGTCAACTAAGCCGTTACTCTCGATCACCGTTAGATAAACAAATTGGTAGGTAGTCTGCCATCCTGGGAAGAAAGGGGTGACCGATTGGCCTGGCCAGTTGTTCGCTCGTTGAATGCTTTACAATCAGCTGGGATTTCCCAACATGTCCGATTGCTCAAACCAATTGAGCAATTGTTCTGGTTGGAAATGACACAAGATATCTTGGCCCAATGGGCCCATGTGAGTTAGGATAAGAAGACTTTACTGGCCTATTGACAGAAATTCAGCTACTAGTATTTTATTTTTCGTAGCTGGTAGAGCAGTTGGAGGTTTAGTGAGTTGGCTGTAGTTCCATTACATGGTACATCGAGGTATTTGGCCTTGCGAAAGCCATTCCATTGGAGGAAAAACTCAGGGGGAAAGGCTGTGTAGCTCCTCTACTCAACACTTAACAGTCACCATTTCCATTTAACAATCTTTACAGAGCAGGACACTAGCTGGTGTACAATCTCATTTCCCTGTGTGGCCATAACAATTTTATATAGTTGGCCTTTATTTTACAGGAATTGAACGCAACCAACCTCCCAACATTTATAAAATATATATTGTGCGAAGCTGTGCCAAAATCAGGTTCCCTTCATTAGACTCCCTCTGCAGCTTCTCGTCGTGTTACTTTAAGAAGTGTCCCTCTTAAAGGGAATGTTGGGAGGTGTGTGTTCTCTATAGTGGTAATAATTAGCACATAGGCCACATGCAGAGCTAGAGAATTGAAGATGTTACCTTATGGCTATGTCACACATGCAGCACAATTCATTTCAACAGCAAGTTACCACCTTAGCAGAATGACTGAAGGAAACTAGTTAGGACCCTTCATACAGACATACCATGGGGCAAACTGGGCTGTTTCCTGGACCTCAAGAGAGTCCTCAAAGCAAAGATTTTAAATGGAAGGTTGAAAGGGGACGTGGTGTTTTTCCAGAAGCCCCCAAAGATAGGGTAAGGCGCCTTTTTAATTAAATGATCATAAATAAGTAACCAAAGCACTTGTGTGTGCAATTGCTCTACAACTTGCAGCACTCCTCTCTGCGTAGTAGTTTACTTGCAGAGTTCCAATGTGTTGTGCTGTGGGTGGATATTCATAGCTGATGTTTCTCCAGTGACCCCTAGTGACTAATCATGGTTATGACTTAAAGTGAAATATTTGTAGACTTGTGTTTGTTACCTAAGCTAAAGCTGCTGTAGCTTTAACTGTCAAAGGAAATTGCTGCAATATGCACTTGATTGTGTGTGGCATCCCTTTACTTTGCATGTTGTTGTTACATTCACTGCACCTGGGTGAAACATGGCTTGTAGCGCTGTATGGCAGGTTTGCTGCCTGTATAACTGGGAGTATAATGATAGGAAAGTGCATCTTCTAGAACAGAAATTCCAGACACATTACATCACCCTATGTAGGTGCAGGTTTTCCCTTCTAGGAATAAGCACTTTCCTCTGTGGCTATATAGCTCTTATCCATTTTTGCTTTATATTACAATATCCCCAGTTATTCCATTATGTTCAAAACTTCTTGTTAAAATAGAACGTAATGCTTGTGATCTAAAGATGAGAATAATCGGGGGCGCAGGTCACGCACCAACATATTAGGTCCAATACACTATATGCAGAATTAAGTCGTATTGATGCAATAGCTGAATAGCATGCACTTTTAGCTGGTTGGTTAAAGGCAGAATGATGACATCACAATAGTGCCATGCCATTGTCATTCTCTGGTCCGTTAAACTATTGGGAGATTGTTGTCATCATAGGGTTTGGCTCGTGCTAAAGTCTTTGTGGAGCAGAATATGTGGTAAGTGGATGTAAATAAGTTCTACCACATGCCACAAATCCTTTTGGTAACGGGTTTATAATAATGGGATACTGTAAAGGGAGTCGATAAATGCTGCAATCAGATATTAAAACCTGCCCATATTCAGGATTTTATGCCATTTATTTTTTTTCTTAATGGGACATTTACTATTGACCAAAGGCGATAGACAAGCAAGTTTTAATAATAATTTGCCCATCATAAGCCAGTTTTTAAAGTTTCCTTTTAAGAACAACCATGGCTGCATCCACTCACATTAATACAGGAAAATAATTCCCCCTATATTATATAATGGAAAAATTATAGTTTTTTTTTTAGCATTATTACATTTTTTTGCCTTTAAAGAACCATACTTATATCCCTATTTAGTAAACAGGGCTTGAATAAAATAATACAACCTGTTTTAATGTTTTATTCATTTTTTTATATTAGCAGTGGGAAACTATGAAGTTCAGACACAGAAAAGAGACAGAAATTGTTATATAATATAAAAAAAGTGAATATATAAATAAGCCTGGCCCAAAGCAGACATTTTCAAGGGATACTATACTAAATCAGTAACTGACAGCTTTCTGTCTCCCTCCCCCCACAGTCTGTCCTTCTCATTAATATATGCTTGCATTTGTCAGAGATTGGAGGCATGTCAGTGACACTGACTATGGGAGGAGCCAGAGAGCAGTCAGTTAAGCATCACTTTCAGGGCAACTGTGTTATAGAAGGAGCTAAATATCACTCTGTCTTGTGTATAAGTATCCAAAGGTACAAACAATGTAGGAGAGCAACAGGCAGAGATTGGACTGCAAAAAAACTTACTGTTATTTGGTACACTGGAGTTTGATAAAGGAGCACACAGCTCCAAAACAAGTTTCTCCAGTGCACCAAATAAAGTATTTTTGCAGTCCAATCTATACTACAGATGGAGTGGAGTGGGATCCTGAGCCTAATATTGAACTCTAAGGAAGTGTAAATATCTGCAAACTGTTTACTTAGTTACACAGTATTGAATATTCTTTCTCTTAAACCTGTACTTTTAATGTGAGTGTGTTCTGCCATGCAAAATATAACATATCAATTGCACAGATACAGACAACTATGCAGAGTGAATGTTCCTTGCACAATGTCCTCTAATTTAAAGCCTGTGAAAGGCAAATAAATGACAGATGAAGCCTAGTTAGACACACCCCTCTTCATATCTATTTTGTTAGCCATTTTAGATTCTTTGTTTCCAAGTATAAGGGGAGGGGGGTATATTTATACATATATCGATATAGCTAGCTTTTTGTGGCTGTAGTAAAGGTTGGTCCTTTGAGTCCTATATTAGGATTCCTTTGTGTGCTATACCATGAACGTTTTTTCCTTTAGTTAATATAAACCAAAGGGTTTTTTTTTCTGATACCTTGTAAATTCTTAAATATCATTTATAGTTCTAATACTTAAACTCTATCCAAAGATTTATTAAAGGTAAAACGTACAGATAAGTAGCTCTGCTATGAAATGGTTTGTTGGGAAGAAACGTTTTTTAAAAGGGAAAATCTAAAATGTTAAGAACATTTTAGATTTAACAAGAATGTTAATGCGTCCAGGCTGCCCAAAATCAGTATTTTTTGTGTCTTTGAGATGGACAGCCTACAACCAGTTACACTTCCAGCATTCCCCATCAACCTTTACTGGGTACTGGGTTTGGAAGTTGGGGGTAGGGTTTCCAGACTCTTGTTTAAAGCTGCTAGTACATTTTGTCGGTTGTTATAGCTCCATTTGAACGTACAAACCATTTTATATAAAAGCTACTTATATGTGTGCTTTACTGTTACTTTAAAACCTTGTATATTTTCTCCAAACTTATTTTGATGTACATTTAATTGTAATTACAATAATCATCCAGATAATGACTTTGTTGGAAAGACAGACTTTCTTAAAATGTACAAAAATATTTCCCCACTTCCCGTGTTAAAACATGGAATCAGCAATGTTACTCCATTTGGAATCTCTGTCCCTGTGTACAGCTGAATGTTTGCAGTGTGACCCCTAGTGGTTGTTTTGGATATCTGAGATGCATTTGAAATACCTTGTGACTGATATTGTTCTTACACCAGCAGTTTTTGAATGTGCCCTTTGGCCTGATTGTTAAAGTATTATGGGTCTATTTGTAATAGTGTGGTATCGCAAAATAACTATACTGCACTGCGTATTATTCCACCGTGCTACAAAATATCACCAGAAATAAACATGGGTATTTACCGTACTATCATAAATAGGCCCCTGCGTGTAGATTCTGAAACAGAATTTAAGGCAGAACCTGTATCTTCATTATATAACATTATTGACAGATTTCTCTAGCAGTGAGAGCCACATTTGGCTGTCACACTGTATTTCTATGCACAGATTTGAGTCTATGGTGTAAGCACACTGGACACATAAAGTAATAGCAATAAAATGAAGTTATTGCAGATCAATCCCCTTTAGGGTCAATGGAAACTGGAGCGAGTAAGGAACAAATCAGGATCCTGTAATTATTCATTAATAAATTCTCTAATTCTGCACATGCTGTTTTCCAGCAGGAAAAGAAAGATGGCCCTTTCATTTCTAGGTGCAGATGGGAAATATTAGACAACGATATAGGCAGATGGAGCCTTCTAACTAGTCACGAAGCTGGAAACCCCTAGTTGATATATCTTGTATTTGTTAGGGTCAGCCAATGCATATAAAATTGACTTGTATTTCAGTGCCTGCATTTCTTCACTATTAAAATCTCTCTCTACTTCTCTTTCCTATACCATGAATATTTCTTTTCTGGCTATAGTACGTGTATTAGGGGGAGGTGAACATTTTGATTGCACTTAGTTGTGTTTATTAAGATCTGACAGTTCTGGAATTTTTGCCGAGTGTTTTATTGATTGTTGGCTAATGAAAGACTAATCCCCGTTAATAAAACGTACGTCTCTCCTTGGTACCAGGTGATAATCCTTCATGCACAACCTACATACACTGCCTTATCTGTATCCTACACAATTTACCCACCCACAGAGATTTTGTCGGGCGAATCTTTTATTTGGAGAAAGAGGTGTAGACCAGCAGTGACCGAGTTCTGGAGGAATCAAGTGCCATATAAGGACACCGTAATATTGTTTTGTTAACTAGTTTCTCATGTTAAATACAAATTTTCTATTTATCTAAATTACCTAGAACACGTCCTTAGGAAAAGGAGCTTCTCCCTGTGTGTACTTTGACCCTGGACATGACTGATACAGCATCTAGAACACGTCCATAACAAGTGGAGCTTCCTATTTTTCTTGTAGAGGTGAACTAGGCTTTGCGGCCCTCAAAAACCAATAGCAACTGTTTCTACAGTTCTCCATGTGTCGTTTGACCTTGGACATAACTACAAATATGGCTTTCCATACCACGGGCAATGTTACATTCATTTCCACAGACATCTCCGTCCATCTAGGATTTTCCTGTATACAGCTGTTAATGGTTTATATCTATGGTGGGGAATATAGGGCCAAATTTATAAAGCGCTGTTTCGCAATTTAGCAATACTGCTTGTTATTGGTAATTTACAGCAGTGGCCGTAAATATTATTTAACAAACGTTCAGTCGTAGAAAACCAGGCGGTAGTACCGCAGTGGTGTTCTATGGGGATCATAAATTTATCGTAGATTTATGATCATTATGGGTAATTTATAATCGTTATTGGTCATTTAACATAACAATCGTAAATTAACTATCTTTAAACTGATCGGATATTAACAATTGTTAAACTGATAGTTTAAAGGCGCAGTATCGCTAAAAAGTGTTACCGTGCCTTTACAAATATGGTCTTAGATGCCAATTTCTCCCCTTATAGATATGCACCATTAGGTGTACTCCCAATGTAAAATGCCTATTGGGATGAAGACACTGGGTTATGAACAGGCTGTATTTGATTTCTGCCTGATATAACGTGGAATCCTCCAAGAGTCTATTAATATGGGGGGGGTTATTTAATTTGTTGAGTTGTTTTTTTACACTATAGTCACCTCCTGACTAAGACAGTTCTGATTAAATTCACAGTAACCTCCTGACTGCAGATCATCAGGGACAGGCTCAGACAGTGCTGGGTTTTTTATCTAATGTAGGGGGGGATCTCCTTACTTCAGATTATCAGGGACAGCCTGGACAGTACTGGGTTAATATCTCACATAGAAAAAACCTCCCAACTGCAGAATAATAGGGAGAGAGACTCAGGCTCAGGCATTGTTAGGGATAGGGGGTGACTTTCACGGCACAAAACCTATGCGAAGGTGAATGCTGCGTTTCCTCCTCTTCTATCACTGGTTTCGCCTTTTTTTTTTAAGAGAAAATCTCTAATCCCAAAACATTGGTAACCAAGGGCTGTGGTTTAACCTTGTGGGAGGCATACTGGGGCTCGTGCCCTGTTTGCAATCGTATCTATGCTTTATTGTAGTTGTAAAGGGGTTAGCTCTATTGTCTAGTAATGTCTGTGTCTACGTAATAATTTCAGGGACTCCAAACCTCCCAATACCTTCCCTTCACCCATATTCTCTCTCTGTGTTCTCTCCTAATCCTATAAAGAAATAATGCCTGTCTATTTTTTTACTGTAATCTTTATATGCAGAGAGCTTATAAAATGCTGTATTAAAAAAGAAAATGCCATGCTAACATAAAGGGTTTTTTACATGTCTTTCTCTCCCTGCCATCCAGTAGAATTGCTTTTCCTTAAATGTTTAGCTTTATATCCCACTAAGACTGGAGGGAGGAGTTGGGGAGCATCAGTTCCAGAAGGTTAATTATCCCAGTGGACTTGCCAAGGTCCATCACCGACCATCTAGAGCGGATTCCTCCCTGCTCTTCCGTTACCTGTTTTTTATTTTATTTGTTGGCTTTTCCTTCAGTAAAGTAGGCTAAGTTATTAATATTAAATGTCAGATTCACACACAAATTACCTCAGACCAGTGACTGGAGAGTGTAAAGTTGGGTGGGTGTTATTGGATTGGGTACATTGTACCCCACAAACCCTTCTCTCGCCCTACAGTCAATTTTCCCTCAGAAATCCTCCTCCCAAAACCATAAGGTATACAATTTTTTCTAAATAATCCCTTACCCTTATTGTGTACTTTTTTTTTTATTAAATGGTCCCGTTTTTGGGGGGCCAAGTGTCCTTTCCACCAATAAAATGTAAGCTTTGTAATTATGTGTCACAATGCATTCTGTGTCTTGTGGTTCTTTTATTGGGACGGGGGAGGGTTGATGGTGGTTTACAGTTCAGAAACTAAAACAGAGTGCTCCAAAACTCTCAAGCCAATGAGACATTCTGAAACATCCCAACTACAAAGAACAAAAAATACCCAATCTGCACCACGAGGGGTCAAAAATCCCAACATTTCTCAAAATGGCAATTGAAAGAACTCCTGGATCAACTTCAGTGCATAGCGAATAGGGTTTACCAGAGGCGCAAGGGGAGCCAAAGGGCCACACACAGTCCCAAGCGTTCTCCCTATACACTGCATATACACAGCATAGGGAGGACGTTCAGGACTGTGTATTTCCCTCTATAGGGAGTCTACCGCAACCGAGGGAAAGCCGCCACACACGGTTCCATTGAAGCCCCAATACCATGGGATTTTATCAGTACTGTGTGTACCTAGCTTTATCTGGTTTGTCTTCATAGCTGGGCAATGGGCTTTCCTTCTGTTCTTTGTCCCATTTCCATAGAAACTTACAAAGCTTAATAGCCCTTCTAGAAAGAGATTTTGGGCCTGATCATACTTCTCTTTTTCTGCAGCTCTTGACTTTCCCGGGTATACCCAGAATGTCACGGCCAATGGCTGCAGCGTATTTTCTGAGCTTTCTCTCCTGAACGCTGCAAAAGCTCAGAGACCAGCAGAGGAGAAGGGGGTATAGATACTGGCAAGCTCCAGGCATAGTTCCTGGCTCTTCTTGGCAGACTGCAGTCACTGCTGTGGCGTATAACATTACCACCAATGACTAGCGCCTTTGTCCAGGCTTGCATCAAGTGCAGTGAATGCTCAGTAGAGCATGTGTTAAATCTCTCTGAGCTATAAATAGAATAGGTGGGATCCATATAATATAAAAATAATATTTAATAATAAAAGTAGATCAGAAGAACAATATATATAAAAAATAGAATTCTAGTGCACAAACAGTGCTAAACCCTGGATAAATAAAAGTAATTAGTTCAATAAGTTGGCCACATTATTTTAAGCCCAGTCACCACTTCAAGGTTGCTTTCTGTAACTGGGTCCTAACCTACTGGTACTTGCCTATTTGGCTACATGAGCTGACAGCTTCTCCTGTGTGGCCTGGATGCCTGAAGCTGACTCTCTAGTTAAAAGTACTTTGCTGAACAATATATGCATCAATAGTATAGACAGAAAAGATTAGAATGGGCAGGTGCCGATAGCATACACACTATAGCTTTGTACACATGTACGATTTTCATACAGACCCCCGAGCGCGTCCATGCGTGCACCGCACGTCCATTGTGGACATCAATCACATTCGAACGAACAACCCCCGACCGGACGCATACACATGTGCAACTATTGGCTGAAACAGCCATTCGCCTCGGGTGTGCGTCGTGGGTCTGTGTCAAAATTGTACGTCTTTACGAAGCTTTAGTGTGTATGTTATCGGCGCCTGCCCATCCCAACCAGAGGATGATTCCTATATGAGCATTTTCTTTCACAGATGGTAGAAGTTCCTACTAGACAGAATGTGTTGTTGGATCTGGTGATATCTAATAACCCTGAGCTCATTTTGGAGATGAAGGTTATGGGAAGCTTCGGGAA
>CM033476.1:64488239-64519891 GCA_019447015.1 Hymenochirus boettgeri | reverse complement strand
CCAGTGACCATGATATAGTGTCATTTAATATAGGGAATAGTGACCATGATATAGTGTCATTTAATATAGGGAATAGTGACCATGATATAGTGTCATTTAATATAGGGAATAGTGACCATGATAGTGTCATTTAATATAGGGAATAGTGACCATGATATAGTGTCATTTAATATAGGGAATAGTGACCATGATATAGGGATTTAATATAGGGAATAGTGACCATATATAGTGTCATTTAATATGGGAATAGTGACCATGATATAGTGTCATTTAATATAGGGAATAGTGACCATGTATGTGTCATTTAATATAGGGAATAGTGACCATGATATAGTGTCATTTATAAGGGAATAGTGACCATGATATAGTGTCATTTAATATAGGGAATAGTGACCATGGATTAGTGTCATTTAATATAGGGAATAGTGACCATGTATAGTGTCATTTAATATAGGGATAGTGACCATGGTATAGTGTCATTTAATATAGGGAATAGTAACATGGTATAGTGTCATTTAATATAGGGAATAGTGACCATGGTATAGTGTCATATTAATATAGAGAATAGTGACCATAGTATAGTGTCATTTAATATAGGGAATAGTGCCATGATATAGGTCATTTAATATAGGGAATAGTGACCATGATATAGGTCCTTTAATATAGGAAATAGTGACCATGATATAGTGTCATTTAATATAGGGAATATGACCATGATATAGTGTCATTTAATATAGGGAATAGGACCATGGTATAGTGTCATTAATATAGGGAATAGTGACCATGATATAGTGTCATTTAATATAGGGAATAGTGACCAGATATAGTGTCATATTATAGGGAATAGTGACCATGATATAGTGTCATTTAATATAGGGAATAGTGACCATGATATAGTGTCATTTAATATAGGGAATAGTGACCATGATATAGTGTCATTTAATATAGAGAAAGAGGACATGATATAGTGTCATTATATAGAGATAGTGACCATGATGTAGTGTCATTTAACATAGGGAACAGTGACCATGGTATAGTGTCATTTAATATAGGGAATAGTGACCATGGTGTAGTGTCATTTAATATAGGGATATGTGACCATGATATAGTGTCATTTAAAATAGGGAATTGGACCATGATAAGTGTTATTAAATAGAGAAAGTGCATGATGTAGTGTCATTTACATAGGGAATAGTGACCATGATTATAGTGTCATTTAATATGGGAAGTGACCATGATGTAGGTTATAATAGGGAATAGTGGCCATGATGTAGTGTCATTAATATAGGGAAAGTGACATGATGTAGTGTGCATTTAATGTAGGCATAGTGACCGATGTAGGTCATTTAATATAGGGAATAGTGGCCATGATTAGTGTCATTTATATAGGGAATAGGACCATGGTATAGTGTATTTAATAAGGGAATGGTGACCATGATATAGTGTCATTTATATAGGGATAGTGACATGGTATAGTGTCATTTAATATAGGGAATGTGACCATGATATGTGTCATTTAATATAGGGATAGTACCATGGTATAGTGCATTTAATATAGGGAATAGTGACCATGGTATAGTGTCATTTATATAGAGATAGTGACCATGATATAGTGTCATTTAATATGGGAATAGTGACCATGATATAGTGTCATTAAATAGGGATAGTGACATTGTATAGTGTATTTAAATAGGGAATAGTGACCATGATAGTGTCATTTAATATAGGGAATAGTGACCATGATATAGTGTCATTTAATATAGGGAATAGTGACCATGATATAGTGTCATTTAATATAGGGAATAGTGACCATGATATAGTGTCATTTAATATAGGGAATAGTGACCATGATATAGTGTCATTAATCTAGGGAATAGTGACCATGATATAGTGTCATTTAATATAGGGAATAGTGACCATGATAGTGTCATTTAATATAGGGAATAGTGACCATGATATAGTGTCATTTAATATAGGGAATAGTGACCATGATATAGTGTCATTTAATATAGGGAATAGTGACCACGATATAGTGTCATTTAATATAGGTTGCAAAAAACTAAAGTGCACTGGGTTAACAAAAACTTTTAACTTTAGGAAAGCTAATTTTATGCTGTAAAGGAATGCTCCTGCTCAAAGACTGGGGGGGAATGTTTTAGGTAAGATACTGAGACGATGTGGAACACTTGGGATTCTAAACTATTACATTTAAATTTGTACCTTAGGTAACAAGTGTAAACACATTAGGTCCATCCTGCATGGCTTAATGCTCAGGTAAAAAGGGAAATGGAAAAAAAAAAGGCTTTTAAAATTTTGAAATCAGAGGGAACAGAACAGGCTTCAGGGAGTACAAAAGCTGTAATAAAGAGTGCAGGAAAGCAATTAAATTAGCTAAAATAGAAAAGAAATACAGATTGCTGCAAAGCAAGTCCAATCCCAAAATGTTTTTTAAAGGGACTGTGGTCCAAAAATGACTTTAGGTAAATTGATAGGAATTGCTCCCTGAGAATTTTGCGAATTATTTCCGTTGTTTATTTTGCATAGTTTGAAGATATTACATTTTTGTGTGTGATATGGCAGCAGCATCACGAGTCCCCTGCACTTCCTGCTCTGAAACAGTCAATCGCCCTGTCTTCCTCCCCTTTGCAGCCCCCCTGGTCCCTCCCACATGGACCCCATGGCCCATTATCTTACAGCCCCATGTGGCCCCGCCCACTCACAGGTGCCGTGGCCCCCCACTTGTGGGTGCATTGGGTTACTCAGACACACACAGTCCCTACAGAAAACTCTGTGGATCAGCCTTTTCAGCAGAGTGAGAACTCTGCCTGAAAAGGCTGTTTTCACACAGTGAAAGAGAAGGGCTGTAGATTCAATTACCTTCTCTGTAGGACTTCACACAGCAGAGAGGAGGAGGGAATCCTGTCTCCCTCACACACTGAAGGAGTCTGAGGCTGAGCTCGCCCGGTGACACTGTACAGGAGAAGCCTCAGGAATGTCACAAGTCAGCCTCCCATCCATTAAATTTCGGTCAGTCATTTTTGTATTCTTGGGCTATGGAGCCTGTAGAGAGGGTGTGATGGCTCGTTTAAAAGTTAGGAAACTGGTCTTTCATTAAACTAACTGTTTTGAGACCACAGTTCCCCTTTAAGTATATAAATGGTAAAAAAGATTAGGACTGAGAATGGGGGACCATTAAACAATGGGGCTGAGATGGTTGTAGAGGATGCCAAAAAGGCTAATCTGCTACACTTTAATATGAAGGGGGGAAACGAGGGTATTCATATTGGCTGACCGGAGGATATGGTACGGAAACAATTACACAAGTAAATATCAATAAAGCCCCAGGACCAATGGATTACATCCCGATTTAAAAGAGCTTAGTTCAGTTCTATCTAGACCATGTTTCTCATCTTTTCAGATTCGCTTTGGTCTGGGGATGTGCCGCTGGACTGGAAAAAAGCCAATGTAATACCAATATTCAAAAAAGGTAGTCGTTCACAGCCTGGTAACTATAGATTCTGTAAGCCTAACATCAGTGGTAGGGAAGGTGATGGAAACTGTTATAGGATCATCCTTGACTTTGTCTCCAGAACTGATCTTATTAGTAGTAGTTAGCATGGATATGAGAAATAGATCATGCCAGACAAATGTAATTGTTTTTTATGAAGAAGTGAGTAGGAATTTAGATTCAGGTACAGCAGTGGATGTGGTATACTTGGATTTTGTGAAAAGCTTTTGATACTGTGTGCACATAGGCGACTAATGTTAAACTGAGGACTGTTGGCATAGAAGAAAACAGTGCTCATGGATAGAGAATTGGTTATTGGATCACAAACAGAGAGTGGTGGTTAATGGAGCTACATCTATGGGGCTAAAGTTCTAAGAGTGCCTCGTTCTGTACTGGGGCCCGCTTCTGTTTAATCTGTTTATAAATACTTAGAAGGGGGCATTGAGAGCAAGGTCTCTGTGTTGCTGATGACACTAAATTATGCAGAGCTTGGAAACTTCAAATAATGTGCAAGTGCTGCAAGCAAACTAGATAGATCAAAATGGGCAGCTGAATGGCAGATGAGATTCAATGTTATAAATGTAAGGTGATGCATTTGGGATTTAATAATCCCTGTGCCACCTACACCATAAATAACTCTGGGTTAAGTATAGTATAGTATAGTATTTGAGGTTGAATAAAGACATATGTCCATCAAGTCCAACCCATCTAGCAATATCCTCATTTCCTGCCTAACTGTTGATCAGAGGAAGGCAAAAAAAAACACCAAATTTACGAAGGGGAAAAAATCCTTCCTGACTCCAAGTGGCAATCGGAATTTTCGGATCAACTCTACTTTATGCATCAATACAGTAACTTGCAACATTCCTTGTTACAGAAACTCATCCAGTTTTTTTTGAAACTGACAAATGAACCTGCCATAACAAAGTCCACTGGAAGACAGTTCCATAGCTTTACCGTTCTCACAGTGAAAAACCTTTTCCGAACTTGCAGCCTAAACTTTTTTCTTCAAGTCTTAAGGAATGTCCACGTGTCCTCTGACAGCTCTATTGGTGAACAATGCCCCAGATTATTGGGCCATATTTATCAAACATTGTTATCATTTTACGATCAGTGTTTACGATACCGAACGTTATTTTATGATATCACTATCGTAAATCTATGGTGCCGTTATTCTACGACGACCGTGCGGGCCTTTAAAAATTGAAGTTGTCGTAAATAAAGATGTTATTCTACGATATCGATCATTACTCTTCGATATCGGCACCATAGATTTACGATATTGATATTGCAGAATTACGATCGATATGTAGAACACCGATTGTTATATATGATGATCGTAAAAAAAGATTACGATGTTAATAAATATGGCCATTATGGCCCGTTAATGTAATACACAGTAATCATATCCCCACGCAAGCCCTTTCTCTCGTACATTATTGTAACTATCCAGCCTCTCTTCATATCAAGCTCCCCCAATCCCCTTATTTTAGTTGCCCTTCTCTGAACCCTTTCCATTTCAAGATGTCCTTTTTGTACAAAAGGATTCAAAATTGCGCTGCATATTCCAAACGAGGCCTTACCAATGTTTTGTAAAAGGGAGAATTACATTTTCCTCCCTTGAATCCATACTCTCTTTATACAAGACAATACCATGCTGGCTCTGGTGTTGCTGCCTGGCACTGCTTGCTACCTTTAAGTTTGTTATCCACCAAAACTCCAAGATCCCTTTCCAACAGGGATTCACTTAACCATTTATCGAATAAGCAGCACAAGTCAAAATGCATCACCTTAATTTATAAACATTGAATCTCATCTGCCACTAGCAGCCCAATGTGACAATTATCTAGATCCCCCTGCAAAGATGCACATCCTCTGTAATGGAAAAAGATTTGGGGGTTTGGGTAGATAACAGATTAGCTATAGCAAACAATGGTGAGGCAGCAATGGCTAGAGTAGCAAGATATTGTCTTGTATAAAGAGAGGAATAGATTCAAGAGAAAAAAACATTATCTCCCTCTTTACAAGACACTGGTAAGGCCTCATTTGGAATATGCAATGCAGTTTTGGAATCCCATATACAAAAAGGGACATCTTGGAAACGGACAGCAGTTCAGAGAAGGGCAACTAAATATAAAGGGAATGGAGGGGCTTGACTATGCAGGCAGATTAGACAAGTTAGGGCTGTTTACATTGGAGAAGTGACGTTTGCATGGGGATATGATCACGTACACAAATATATTAATGGGCCCTACAATGAACTCTCTGTGCATGTTTCATTAATAGGTCATATCAGAGCACACGTGTACATCCTTTAAGGTTGGAAGGTTAGGAAAGGTTTCTTTACGTGAGAACGGTGAAAGTGGGAACTGTCTTACAGCAGATGTAGCAATGGCAAATTCATTGAATAGCTTTAAAAGTGGGCTGGATAACATAGAAATTGAGGTTGAATAAAGACATGGTCATCAAGTCCAACCATTTCACCCTCCTTTTTAACCCTACCAAACAGTTGATCCAGAGAGGAAGGCAAAAAAAATCCCAGCTAAAAGGGGGGGGATTCCTTCCTGACTCCAAATGGCAATACAGAAAGTATCCCGGATCAACCAGATCTACAGTATATGTATTAATACCCATAATTCTCAATATTATATAGTATCCCTGTACCAACCAGAACTACAGAATATGTATAATACCAGTAATTCTCAATATTAATAGTATCCCTGTACCAACCAGAACTACAGAAGAATGTTTAATACCAGTAACAAAATGGGCCATTTGCTGAAGCGGTCTACAGTCACCCATATAACCGTGTTTTTCTTGGAAGGCGGAAGTTCAACAATAAAGTCCATGGATAGATGGGTACAAGCTGGACGGAATGGGGAGGGGTTAAAGAGGCCACAGGGGAGGTTCTAGAAGATTTGGATTGAGCACAGCTGGTACACACTTGAACAAAGTCTTTAACATCTTTCTCATTTTGGGCCACCAAAGGGAACGGGCAAGAATATTAAAGTTTTATAACACCGGGATGCCCGGCTTGCTTGGAACCGAGAGTATGAAGAAGGATAGTTTTCCAAAGTGAAACAGGAACAAAGATTTTGCAGAGGGTGTGTCTGGAGGAGCGAATCTTGGCGGCTTGAATCTTGGAACAGAGTTGGGGAGATATAGAGGCAAGATTTTAGTGGTTGGGATAATGGAGCCCTTATCTTGATAGTACAGTCGGAAGCCACAAAGATCTGGAAAGGGCGTCAGCTTTTTTTTTTTGGAACCCGGTGGTAAGTGATGAGTTGAATCGGGAAAAGAATAAGGACCACATGCTTGATGGGGATTTAACCTTTTAAGATTCTGGATGTATTGAGGTTCTTATGGGTGGCAAGGATGGTGAAGGTACAGAGGTGCCTTCCAATAGATGACGCCACTCCTCGAGGGCCAGCTTGATGGCAAGAAGTTCCCTATCTCGACCTCATGTTCCGCTCGTTGGGTAGAAACTCTAGAAAAATAAGCACAGGGATGGAGTTTCCTTTTAGGGCCTTTACTGATGAGGGCTAAATCGGAGAAATTATAGAAGAGAACCCTTGAATGAATTGTCGTAATAATTGGCAAACCAATGAACCTTTGAATAGCTTTGGTTCCCATAGGAAGAGACCAATCTGGATGGCCGAAACTTTCACAGGATCCATCTGGAGCCCTTGCGCAGATTGATGTAGCCTAGGAAGGGTACTTGTGAACAATCAAAAAGACAATTTTCCAGTTTGGCATATAGGCTATTCTCTCTCAGACGTAGTAACACCTGTTTAACATGGAGGCAGTGTGAGGGCAGATCTGAGAAAAGATTAAAATGTCATCGAGATATACGATACAGAGATTCCCAACATATCCCGAAAATGTCATTCACGATCTCTTGGAACACAGCTGGAGCATTACAAAGGCCAAAGGGCATTACGAGATATGTAGTGACGTCCCTAGTGTTAAAGGCTGTTTTCCACTCGTCACCTTTACGTATACGGATCAGATTGTATGACCCCGAAGATCCAGTTTGGTGATATTTTAGCCCCTTTTCTGGTCAAACAAGCTCAGAGATGAGAGGGAGAGGATACGATTCTTTATTGTGATTTTATTTAACCCACGGTTAGTCTATAGGGTCGTAAACCTCGTTCTTTTTCAACAAAAAAGAACCCAGCCCAGCGGGGAAGAGGAAGGTTATATGAAACCCCTAGACAAATGTTCCGTAATGTACTCTTCATGGCTAGAGTTTCTGAAGGAGGCAGTGGGTATGTGCGTCCCCGAGGAGGCATAGTACCTGAGAGAAGATCGATGGGGCAATCGTAGGATCGGTGCGGTGGTAGCTTCAGCTCGCTTTTTACAAAACACATCAGAGAAATCACGAAAACATTCAGGAGTTTTTCTCAGATTTATTCTCACATGTAATGGTAGTGCAATGAGTAGAAAGTCAATTTCAAAACAGAAAGGACTCCAAGACTTGAGTTATTGCTAGACCAATCTATAACAGGTTGTGTAATCGAGCCAGGAAGTTGAGAATCAGGGGAGGAAGGACTTTGGATGACAAGAAAAAGCAAACGTTCTTGGTGAAATATGCCAATGCGGAATAGGACTTCATATGTAGCCAACGGGTTATTATCAATAGCCAGAACTCGAAGAGGTTGCTGCAAGTGAAGGAGAGGAAGCCCAATTAGGGGCTACCAATAGGTAGAATCAATGAAGTTTCCAGCGGCACCGGAATCGACAAAGCCTGAGAGGAAAAAGTTACCATTAAAGGTTATAGTTGCTGTGTAGAAAGAGTTTCAATGGTTCAAATTTGGCAGGTAGACTTACATTACCTAGAAGGAGCTCCTCCTTAACTTTCTAGGTCATGGAGTTTCCCGACTTTGGGGACAATCTTACAAAGTGTCCTTGCCCAGCACAATAGGACAAAGTGCATTGGTATGTCGGCGTGACTTTTCCTCAGGAGACAGTTGAGTGTCGCCAATTTGCATCGGCTCTTCAACCAAAGATATTGGTTGCGGAAAGGGCTGAGCAGGCCTAGAAAAGGTCTTAGGGAGGTTGGAACGAGCTGCAGACCTTTCTGCCTGCCGTTCACAAAGTGGGTTCAATCGGCTGATAGTTGAATCAAGTCTTCCAATGGGACAGGTAGTTCTCTAGATACTAATTCGTGCTTGAGGCGGTCAGAGAGTCCCTGCAAAAGGCTGCAGTAAGTGCCTCATTGTCCAAGAAGTCTCCGCAGCAAGGGTACGAAATTCGATAGCATATTGACCCACGGAACGAGACCCTTGGCGGAGCTGCATCAAACGGAGGAGCAGCAGAGGTTCTTCCTGGAGCATCGAAGACCTTGCGGAACATACTCAGGAAGTCAATTACATTATAGACTAGAGGATCGTCTTTTTCCCATAGGGGAGAAGCCCAGGACAGCGCATTACCCTCCAACAAGGCGATGATGTACCCAACCTTTGCACGATCCAATGCAAAATGAGATGGTTAAAGTTCAAATGGATTCGGCACTGATTTATGAATCCACGGCAATCTTGAGCATCACCATCAAACCGTGAAGGCGTAGGTATGCGGGGCTCTCTCCGAAAAGAGAAAGATCACCGGATCCGGACGTTGAAGGAGGGGCGCATAGAACCTGGTGCAGAAGCTGGGTTAGCCGGACAGCGAGGGTATCCATGAATTGAGCCAACTGGCTGATGTGTTCAAAAATGTCCAGCGTTTGGCAAAAGTTTGGAGTGTTTACTCAACTCTGCCATAGCCCCCTCAGGCATTCCATGGCCTGATAGTACTGTATAATCGGCCGGGAGGCGCGGGGTACTTACGAGTACGCTTTAGGAGGAGGCGCTCTGATGGCAGGTGGGATTGCAGAACGGATACAAGAGTACTGTGGGAACTGTAGGCTGAGGAATGGCGGCTAGGTGCTGCTGGAGAGAAGGCAGGATACTGGAACTGGCAAGGAGTCTCAGGAAAAGGGCAAGGTAAAACCACAGAGTGCGTATAGCAAGGTAAGTCTCTGGAGCAGGCTAGGTAAGTAGTTGGGTGCAGGTATGGCAAGGAGTCTCTGGAACAGGCAAGGTAAGCCTCTGGAGCAGGCAGGTAAGTAATTGGTGCAGGTATGCCAATGTAAGTATTGAAGCAGGCTAGGTAAGTAACTGGTGCTGGTGAGGAACAGGATCCAGGGCAGATAAGTGAGAGGAGCCGGGGAGGTAGACTAACACTATCAGGCACCGGGTCCAGGAGGATGCTGGTTTTTGAATTCTCGTGGGACCGGAGCGTCAGGTAAGTTGTGACAATATCCCCGCAAACGTCACTTCTCTAATGTAAACAGCCCTAACTTGTCTAATCTGCCTCACTGTATAGTCAAGCCTCTCCATTCCCTTTAACTTTCCTACATTCTCAGTCCTCATTTTTTTACCATTATATACTCAAAAACATTTTGGGGTGGACTGCTTTGTTCGCAATCCGTATTTCATTTTCTATTTTAGCTAGTTTGGTGCTTTCCTCTTATTACAGCCTTTAAACTCCATGGAAGCCGTTCTGTTCCCTCCAATTTAATATTCTTATTTCAAAGTCTGTTTATCGTTCCTGGGGATAGGCTATAACTTTAACAGTTTCTTACCAAAAATGATAGTAAAGTATTGGATAGTCCTTGTTTTCAGAAAACTCACCCAGCTTAATTTTAACATCAATAGAATCTGCCATCATCAGGTCCACTGGAAGGCAGTTCCATAGTTTTTACCGTTTCACTTGAAGACTAAACTGCATAACCCTTTCCAAACTTGAGACTAAACTGCATATTCCAAATAGGCCTTACCAGTGCTTTGATAGGAAATTGTTTTTTGCCATTATTAATTTGGCCTAAAATCATATGAATGAAGTAGAAGAAACCCAGGGCCGTTTCTAGCCATTTTAGTGTCCTAGGCACCTCCCCACCTATTTGCGCCCCCCCCCCCAAAAAAAAAACTTGGCCTGTCAAACTACAGCTGGGTTTCCTCCTCTGCTTTGACAACATTCCACTGTTCTATAGTGGAACTGCTTTACTAGTTGGTAAGAGGCACACGTGTACCAGGTGAGGCGGGCATGAACATAATTTTGTATGAATGCAGCAACACTGGCCACAATGAAATACTGATTGGAAGGTCAGGATAGGTTTTCAGTGGATGTGCGGTATGTGGCACCAGTGCTCTCCCAGAAATTGTTTCCAGCCGGGTAGGGCAGAACAGGGAAATTGGTGAGATCTGAGATGTTTTACTCTTTCAGTGCTTTTCCAGGAATTTGGCATTAATAATTTGTGCCAGCAGAACATTACCATTATCCCTTTAGTGCCAGCAGACTTTACTATTAATACTTTCAGTGCAGCACCTTTCCAAGAATTGCTATTAACCTTTGGTGCTAGCAGACTTCCCCAAGTATTGCCATTACACACTTTCAATGCCAGCAGAGTATTATCTTAACCCTTTCAGCTGCCAGCATTGACATGATATACAGTATTACCTGCTTTCCAGTCCCTCCATTGAATTGTTCATCCTCAACCACTCTAAGTTCTAATTGAAGAGTTGGGTGGAGGAAGAAGAAGAGGCAGGGATAGGGATCTATGGCTGCTAGTCACAGGAGCCACTGATATAAGTCTGTAGCAGGTTTTACCGGCAATTTAGAAAATGTTCCCCTCAGTACTATTAGCTGAGTTCATCCTCCCCCCTCCTTCCTTCACCTCATTCATTTGCAAATTGCAATATTTGTTGCTATGTAGAGTGTGTGGAGTTCAGGTTGTACTAGATCAATGTTGAGATACAGCTGAACAAGGAGAGCAGATCTAACACAGCAAGTACAGTGACTGGGAGATGCTAGGGAGAAGAATAGGCGCCTGGGCTGGATCAACATAAAAACGTCCCTGCTATCTGGATCGGTAGAAGAGGCAATCAGATGTTGGTATATCATGGCCGATGTGTGGGTTTTTATGGGCCTGCATTATCGGTCACAGTGAACTGGGGACTTTTACCGTGACCACGAGTGATTGTCCCAGACGACCGCAAATCTTGGCTCATGAGTACCAGCTATACCATTGAATCCTATCACAACCTAATGGTACTGTAAAGGTATAATCACAAGGATTTTTACAATGCATTACACAAGGATTTAAGGGTAACTTTGATCTCCAAATAAGTTAGGGTTAAATGAAAGCTGCAGTATTTCCTTTATAATGAGCCAACAACCACATCTTGGCTTCACACTGTCTTCAAGCATGTCAGGGACACGAGGACGTCCTTAAGACTTGAAGAAAAAGGTTTAGGCTTCAAATTCAGAAAGGGTTTTTCACTGTGAGAATGGTAAAAAGCTATGGAACGTTTTCCAGTGGATGTGTTATGGCAGGTCATTGGTCAGTTTCAAAAAAAAGCTGGATGAGTTTCTGCAAACAAGGAATGTTGCAAGGTTACTGGTATTGATACATAAAGTAGAGTTGATCCAGGGAAAATTCCAATTGCCACTGGAGTCAGGAAGGAATTTTTTCCCCCTTCAAATTTGGTGGTTTTTTTGCTTCCTCTGGATCAACAGTGAGGAAATGAGGATATTGCTAGATGGGACGGACTAGTGGACATGTCTTTATTCAACCTAAAATACTATAACTAAATGATATCGTTGTAATGTTCAAACTTCCTGCTTCCAGTAGGTTGAGTGACATCACCTGACCTCTGCTAGCCCCTCTGCCGGGGGAAAAGCATGTCAGTAAGGACTAATGCTGGGGAAATCAGGAAGTACCTGGGGGAAAAAACAGAAAGTTGAGAAGGGAGCCTATAATGCAGGCAGGCTGGTTACATGCTACAAGCTGACCACATGGCTGAAAACAGGAAGAGTTCAAGCAGGAAATAATATTATGAACTTTCCAGAAATAACATTTTATTTTATCTAGAGATGTGATTTAGGTTTTATTTTGAAGGTACGAGGGAAGGCTTCTTATAATCTTACTAGTTTAGAAGAATTTGAGACCACAGTTACCCTTTAAGCACAATATGAGCAAAGTTAAAAACTCTTGTGTGCATCATGTTGGTTATCTTATGAATGTGACTGTACTTTTACAAAATGACCATTAGGGGTGGGTCTGAGGAATGTGTGTATGTGTGTGTGCGTGGATGCGTGTGGTGTGTTTTTTACAAACTGACCAGTTAGGGGGTGTGTTATGTTATTATCTTGGAGTTAACTCTCTACAGTCTATCAATAAAGAATGGTTTTCTCATTTATCATTGAGCAATGCATTGATGAATTTATTCTTGAGTGAAATGCCCCCAAGCTTTCAAAAGGCTCCACTCCACTACCTAGGGTGCACAGTATGGAACAAGCCGGGGTGAGTAGTGGAGCCATTTAAGAAGTCACAGACATTGTATTAACCTGCATTTAAGCCCATAGATATTATCCTTTTGAGGGCTAGGGCCACACTAGCCTGTTTCTCACAATATGATTGCAGTTGTGAGAAATGCATGCCAGGCCAACAATGTGGGTGGCCACAATCAAAGATCCCACATGTGATCCCCCTTTTTTGCGTTTAACATGCACTCTGATAGCAGAATATGGCAGAATCGTTGTTACGTTGGCCACAGCCTTAAGCTGGGTACACACAATGAGATATATTTAGTACGACAAAAGATAGTTCAGTGTTACGGTCGATCGGACCAAAATTATGCATCCGAATGCAGCCATCTCCGACCAATCATTCGTCCGAATTGGACGAAAGGACGATGGACATGGTGGAAAACTCTGTCCGATCATGTGGCTCTATGGAACCACACGATGGTAGCAGTAACTGTCGGAGCGGCTGCTTTTGCCGCAACGACTGTCCTTCTCCTGGCCGACCGTGCGAAAGTATCGAACGGGCGTCAGGAGGAAAAATCGCGAGTGTTTGTACTAGCTTAGACAATATTAAAATGTTTATCTTCTTAGGTTTTTTCAGTAGCTTTCATTATACAGTTAGAGATGGACCAGAATTTGAATGTCAACCTGGTTCCGAAGTGGATTTCACAGATTGCCAGAACTCGGGCTTGCAGATTTCTGACTTTTTCAGATTTTTCTAATCTGCAGAACTATTTTCGAAACTTTTTGAAAATTCCTAAAAATTTCAAAAAGTTTAGATTTGGAAATTCTAAATTCTTGAAATTTTTTACATTTTCAAAAATATTACTGAGAATGCAAAAACATGAAGCGCACATTCCCAGTACTGGATGGTGTTTATTTTACATTAGACATTGATATGTGTTCCTCAGACCATTTCCCAGGTCCGGAGCCATTTACAGAAGTATCATTGGTATTTTATACATTCATTTTAGACAGAACTTTCTAATTTTTCAACTTCCATTGACTTCAAAGGGTCCGTTTGCAGATTTTTGAATTTTCAGATTTTTTCCCGAAACAGATTTCAGGGAGTTCACCATCTCTGTTTACATTCACCAGTACAGGGATAGTGGTTGGTCAAGTTATAACCTGGGATCTGATTGTAAAAGAGATCAGTTTTTTGTTTTTTTTTTAATGAATGGATTTATCATGGTGAAATTAACAAAACCCTGGCTAATCCTTACAGATTCTCTTTTTGATTTGTCCAGGCAAAAAAAACTTAGCTATAAATGTTCTCTACCCCCCACCCCCCCCAAACCCCACTTTCGATTTCGATGTTTCCAAAGATGCCCCTGATGGACTTACCTGAATGGTCCTTGGCTGCCTAGGAATAGAGGGCTTCTGCACTGACAGATGCTTTCTCCTGATGCAGCGATTGGGGCATAATGTCATGTTGCGCCTCACTGACAGCGCAACCAGAGGAAGTGGAGCTGCTGTCAGCCGCAGAGAGAGCAGTGAGTGAGGGGGTCAGGTAAGGAACTTTAGTGGCATTTTGAGACATATTAATAAGTGAAATTGGGTTTGGGGTGGTGGAGATCATTTATAGCTAAAGTTATTTTTTGCCGGGACATGCCCTTGAAAATGTTCCCTAAAGGATAAACATTTAAGCATTAAACTGCAAATTAATTTAAGGAGAATTAGGGGCATTATAAAAGTAAAAGTATTATTGCAAGACGTGATGTGTTATACAAACCATGTGGTAGCAAAACAGTTATGGAATTATTGTATGGTGTGTAAATATAGATCTCAATCGTAAATTTACAACTGCAATTGTACATTACGATGCTATAATAAAATAGAGCTACCGCCCCTTAAATATGGCACATATACTGTTTTCTGGCATGTGTGTGGTGACAGTTCTAAAGCTCCCCTCTCCTTTATTAACATATATTTCTAAAGTCAGAGATTATCAGTGAACATGACTAGGAGAAGCCAGAAAAAAGTCATATATTTCTCCTTTAACATTGTACAACTTCCGTGCCAGCACTTCCCAGAGTATTGCCATAACCCTTCAGTGCCAGCATTGACATGATATTACAGTAGACCTGCTTTCATGTCTCGCTCCTGTCTCTAATTGGAGTTGGCTGGAAGGAAGAAAGAAGGTTCACCTTCAGTTCATTTGTAACATTGTTTCAAGTTGAGGGAGCTGAGTTCAGGCTCTGTACTAATAAATGTTACAAATTACTGCAGAACAAGGAGAGCAGTTATACAAAGCAAGTAAAACTGACAGGGAGAACACTGGGTGCCCTGGTTTAAACACAGGGGGCCCTAGCTCTTTGCCGGGAGTGGCTATGCCTAAAAGCTTATATAACATAGTAATGAGGTTGAATAAAGACATACATCCATCAGTCCAACTACCTAAATAGTTGATCCAGAGGAAGGCAAAAAAACAACAAAAAGGGTGGGAAATTCCTTCTGACTCCAAATGGCAATCGGAAAGTATCCCTGGATCAACCAGAATTACAGTATATGTATTAATACACAGTAATTCTATATATATAGTATCTGTACCAACCCGAACACAGTATAGTAAATACCAGTAATTCTCAATATTATAGTTTCGTACCAACCAGAACTACAGTATATGTATAATAACCAGTAATTCTCAATATTATATAGTATCCTGTACCAACCAGAAAATACTGTATATGTATTAATACCAGTGTCTCAATATTATATAGATCCCTGTACCAACAGAACTACTGTATATGTATTACCAGTAATTCTCAATATATATAGTATCCCTGTACCAACCAGAATACAGTTTATGTATTAATACCAAATTCTCAATATATATGGATCCCTGTACCAACCAGAACTACAGTATATGAATTAATACCAGTAATTCAAATTATATAGATCCCTGTACCAACTAGAACTAAAGTTATGTATTAATACCAGTAATTCTCAATATTTTTTAGTTTTAGAAACTTATCCGGCCATTTTAAAGCTATTCAATGAAATTGCCCTTGTCACCTCTGATGGAAGACGTTCCACAGTTTCACCGTTCTCACTGTAAAGAAACTTTCCTACCTGGAGAGAAACTTCTTTTCTTCGAGTCTTAAAGGCTGTCCACGAGTCTCTGATATGGACCTATTAGTGAACAATGCACCAGAGAGTTCATGTATGGCCCCATAATATATTTGTATATGGTTTATCATATCCCATGCAAAATCGCTCTCCAATGTAAACAGCTCTAACTTGTCTAATCTGCCTGCATATTCAAGCCCCTCCATTCCTTATTAATAGTTGCCCTTCTCAAAATGCTTCCATTTCCAAGAGTCCCTTTTGTATATGGGATTCAAAATGCACCATCTATTCCAAATGAGGGCCTTACCAGGCCCTTGTAAAGAGGAAGAAAAAAGTGTTGTTTTCTCTCTAGAATCTATTCACCTCTTATACATGCGATATTGCTAGTCTAGCCTGCTCATTGCACTATTCCCCTATATTAATGACACATATCATGGTCCTAATTCCCTTATTAAATGACACTATATCGGTCACTATTTCTCTTTTAAAATGACACTATATCATGGTCACGTATTCCTTTAAATGAACACTATATCATGGTCACTATTCCCTATATTAAATGACACTATATCATGGTCACTATTCCCTATATTAAATGACACTATATCATGGCCCTATTCCCTATATTAATGACACTATATCATGGTCACTATTCCCTATATTAAATGACACTATATCATGGTCACTATTCCCTATATTAAATGACCCTAATACCATGGTCACTATTCCCTATATTAAATGACACTATACTGGTCACTATTCCCTATTTAAATGACACCTATCATGGTCACTATTCCCTAATTAACTGACCTAACATGGTCACTAATTCCCTATATTAAATGACACTATATCTGGTCACTATTCCCTATATTAAATGACACTATACCATGTCACTATTCCCATAATTAATGAACACTATATCATGGCACTATTCCTATAATTAATGACACTATATCATGGTCACTATTTCCCTATATTAAATGACAACTATACCATGGTCACTATTCCCATATTAAATGACCCTATATCATGGTCACATTCCCGATATTAATGACACGATTGGTCACTATTCTTATAAAGACACTATACATGGTCACTATTCCCATATTAAGACTATACATGGTCAACCATTCCCTTATTAAATGACACTAACCATGGTCCTATTCCCTATATTAAATGACACACATCATGGCCACTATCCCTATATTAAATGAACTACATCATGGTCCCTATTCCCTACATTAAATGACACTACATCATGGTCACTATTTCCCTATATTACATACACTACATCATGCCATATCCCTATATTAATAACACTACATCATGGTCACTGTTCCCTATATTAAATGACCATATCATGGTCACTATTCCCTATGTTAAATGACACTACATCATGGTCACTATTCTCTATATTAAATGACACTATATCATGGTCACTAGTTCCCTATGTTTAAATGACACTATATCATGGTCACTATCCCTATATTAATGACACACACATGGTCACTATCCCTATATTAAATGACACTATACCATGTCACTGTTCCCATATGTTAAATGACACTACATCATGGTCACTATTCTCTATATTAAATGACACTATATCATGGTCCTATTCCCTATATTAAATGACACTATATCATGGTCACTATCCCTATATTAAATGACACTATATCATGGTCACTATTCCCTATATTAAATGACACTATATCATGGTCACTATTCCCTATATTAAATGACACTATATCATGGTCACTATTCCCTATATTAAATGACACTATAACATGGTCACTATTCCCTATATTAAATGACACTATATCATGGTCACTATTCCCTATATTAAATGACACTATATCATGGTCACTATCCCTCTATTTAATGACACTATATAATGGTCCATTTTCCTATATTATGACACTATATCATGGTCACTATTCCCTATATTAAATGACACTATATCATGGTCACTATTCCCTATATTAAATGACACTATACTATGGTCACTATTCTCTATATTAATGACACTATAAACCATGGTCACTATTCCCTATATTAAATGACACTATACCATGGTTACTATTCCCTATATTAAATGACCACTAATACCATGGTCACTATTCCCTATATTAAATGACACTATATCATGGTCACTATTCCCTATATTAAATGACACTATATCATGGTCCTATTCCCTACAGTATTAAATGACACTATATCATGGTCACTATTCCCCTATATTAAATGACACTATATCATGTGCACTATTCCCTATATTAAAATGACACTATACACATGGTCACTATTCCCTATATTAAATACACTATATCATGGTCACTATTCCCTATATTAAATTACACTATATCATGGTCACTATTCCCCTATATTTAATTACACTATATCATGGTCACTATTCCCTATATTAAATACACTATATCATGGTCACATTCCCTATATTAAATGACACTATATCACTGGTCCACTATTCCCTATATTAAATGACACTATATCATGGTCACTATTCCCTATATAATGACCACATTACTACGTATCATGGTCATATTCCGAAGCTTCCCATAACCTTCATCTCCAAAATGAGCTCAGGGTTATTAGATATCACCAGATCCAACAACACATTCTGTCTAGTAGGAACTTCTACCATCTGTGAAGAAAATGCTCATATAGGAATCATCCTCTGGTTTGGGATGGGCAGGCGCCGAAACATACACACTAAAGCTTCGTAAAACGTCCAAATTTTGACACAGACCCACGGCCACCCCAGCCGAATGGCTTTTCGCCATAGTTTGCACATGTGTATGCGTCCGGTCGGTGGGTTGTTCGTGTCGAATGTGATTGATGTCCACAATGGACGTGCGTGCACGCATGGACGCGCTCGGGGGTCTGTATGAAAATCGTACATGTGTACAACAGCTATAGTGTGTATGCTATCGCACCTGCCCATTCTAATTTTTCTGTCTATACTATTGATGCATATATTGTTCAGCAAAGTACTTTTAACTAGAGTCACTTCAGGCATCCAGGCCACACAGGAGAGCTGTCAGCTCATGTAGCCAAATAGGCAAGTACCCAGTAGGTTAGGACCCCAGTTACAGAAGCAACCTGTGAAGTGGTGACTGGGCTTAAAATAATGTGGCCAACTATTGAACTAATTACTTTTTATTTATCCAGGGTTTAGCACTGTTTGTGCACTAGAATTCTTTCTATTTTATATATATTGTTCTTCTGATCTACTTTTATTATAATATTATTTTTTTTTATTATTATATGGATCCACCTATTCTATTATAGCCTCAGGAGAATTTAACACATGCTCTACTGAGCATTCACTGCACTTGATGCAAGCCTGACAAGTGCGCTAGTCATGTGGTAATGTTATAACGCCACAGCAGTGACTGCAGTCTGCCAAGAAGAGCCAGGAACTATGCCTGGAGCTTGCCAGTATCTTACCCCCTTCTCCTCTGCTGGTCTCTGAGCTTTGCAGGCGTTCAGGAGAGAAAGCTCAGAAAAATACGCTGCAGCCATTGCCGTGACATTCTGGGTATAACCCGTGAAAGTCAAGAGCTGCAGAAAAGAGAAGTTGATCAGGCCCAAAATCTCTTTCTAGAAGGGCTATTAAGCTTTGTAAGTTTCTATGGAAATGGGACAAAGACAGAAGGAAGCCCATTGCGCCCAGCTATGAGACAACCCATAAAGCTAGTACAACCCAGTACTGATAAATCCCATGGTATTGGGGCTTCAATGGAACCGTGTGGCGGCCTTTCCCCTCGTTGCCGTAGACTCCCTATAGAGGAAATACACAGTCCTGACGTCCTCCTATGCTGTGTATTTCAGTGTATAGGGAGACGCTTGGGACTGTGTGTGGCCCTTTGGCTCCCCCTTGCGCCTCTGGTAAACCCTATTCGCTATGCACTGAAGTTTGATCCAGGAGTTCTTTCATTGCCATTTTGAGAAATGTTGGGATTTTTGACCCCTCGTGGTGCAGATTGGGTATTTTTTTGTTCTTTGTAGTGGGATGTTTCAGAATGTCTCATTGGCTTGAGAGTTTTGGAGCACTCTGTTTTATTTGCGTGTAGTAGCAAGTTTATAGCACATCCCCAGACCAAAGCGAATCTGAAAATGAGAAACAGTGGTCTAGATAGAACTGAACTAAGCTCTTTTAAAATCGGGGGATGTAATCCATTTGGCCTGGGGCTTTATTGATATTTACTTTGTGTAATTGTTTCCGTACCATATCCTCGGTCAGCCAATATGAATACACCTCGTTTCCCCCCTTCATATTAAAGGTTTAGCAGATTAGCCTTTTTGGCATCCTCTACAACCATCTCAGCCCCATTGTTTAATGGTCCCCCATTCTCGTCCTAATCTTTTTTACCATTTATATACTTAAAGGGGAACTGTGGTCTCAAAACAAGTTATTTAAATGAAAGACCAGTTTCCTAACTTTTAAACGAGCCATCAACCACCTCTCTACATGCTCCATAGCCCAGTATACAAAAATGCTGACCAGAAAGTTAATGGATGGGAGGCTGACTTGTGACTTTCCTGAGGCTTCTCCTGTACAGTGTCACCGGGCGAGCTCAGCCTCAGACTCCTTCAGTGTGTGAGGGAGACAGGAATTCCCCCTCCCTCTCTGCTGTGTGAAGTCCTGACAGAGAAGGTAAGTGAATCTACAGCCCTTCTCTTTCACTGTGTGAAAACAGCCTTTTCAGGCAGAGTTCTCACTCTGCCTGAAAAGGCTGATTCCACAGATTTTTCTGTAGGGGGACTGTGGTGTCTGAGTAACCCAATGCACCCCCAAGTGGCGGGCCCACGGCACCTGTGAGTGGGCGGGGCCACATGGGGCTGTAAGATAATGGGCCATGGGGTCCATGAGTGGGAGGGACCAGGGGGGCTGCAAAGGGGAGGGAGACAGGGCAATTGACTGTTTCAGAGCAGGAAGTGCAGGGGTACTTGTGATGCTGCTGCCATATCACACACAAAAATGTAAATATCTTCAAAACTATGCAAAATAAACAACGGAAATAAATTGCAAAAATTCTCAGGGGAGCAATTCCTATCAATTTACCTAAAGTCATTTTTGGACCACAGTTCCCCTTTAAAAAACATTTTGGGATTGGACTTGCTTTGTTCAGCAATCTGTATTTCATTTTCTATTTTAGCTAATTTAATTGCTTTCCTGCACTCTTATTACACTTTTGTACTCCCTGTAAGCCTGTTCTGTTCCTCTGATTTCAAAATTTTAAAAGCCTTTTTCTTTTTTCCATTTCCCTTTTTACCTGAGCATTAATACGCCATGCGGAGTGGACCTAATGTGTTTACACTTGTTACCTAAAGGTACAAATTTAGAAATGTAATAGTTTAGAATCCCAAGTGGTCCACATCTGCTCAGTATCTTTACCTAGAACAATTCCCCCCATCCTATAGCAGGAGCGATTCCTTTAACAGCATAAAATTAGCTTTCCTAAAGTTAAAAGTTTTTGTTAACCCAGTGCACTTTAGTTTTTTGCAACCTATTAAATGAACTACCTATACCATGGTCACTATTCCCTATTTAAATGACACTATATCATGGTCACTATTCCCATATTAAATGACACTATATCATGGTCACTATTCCCATATTAATGACACATATCATGTCACTATTCCCTATATAAAATGACCCTATATCATGGTCACTATTCCCTATATTAAAGACACTTATCATGGTCACTATTCCCTATATTAAATGACACTATATCATGGTCACTATTCCCTATATTAAATGACACTATATCATGGTCACTATTCCCTATATTAAATGACACTATATCATGGTCACTATTCCCTATATTAAATGACACTATATCATGGTCACTATTCCCTATATTAAATGACACTATATCATGGTCACTATTCCCTATATTAAATGACACTATATCATGGTCACTATTCTCTATTAAATGACACTAACATGGTCACTATTCCTATATTAAATGACCTATAATCTGGTTACTATTCCTATATTAATGACACTATATCATGGTCACTATTCCCTAGATTAAATGACACTATACCATGGTCACTATTCCCTATATTAAATGACACTATATCATGGTCACTATTCCCTATATTAAATGACACTATATCAATGGTCCTATTCCCTATAGTAAATGACACTATATCATGGCACTATTCCCTATATTAAATGACACTAATCATGGTCACTATTCCCTATATTAATGACACTATACTATGGTCACTATTCCCTATATTAATGACACTATATCATGGTCCCTATTCCTATATTAAATGACACTATATCATGGTCACTATTCTCTATATTAAATGACACTATACCATGGTCACTATTCCTATTCCCTATATTAAATGACACTATATCATGGTCACCATTCCCTTTATTAAATGACACTATACCATGGTCACTATTCCCTATATTAAATGACACTACATCATGGCCACTATTCCCTATATTAAATGACACTACATCATGGTCACTATTCCTACATTAAATGACACTCATCATGGTCACTATTCCCTATATTTGACACTACATCATGGCCACATATTCCCTATATTAAATAACACTACATCATGGTCACTGTTCCCTATATTAAATGACACTATATCATGGTCACTATTCCCTATTTAAATGACACTACATCATGGTCACTATTCTCTATATTAAATGACACTATATCATGGTCACTATTCCCTATGTTAAATGACACTATATCATGGTCACTATTCCCTATATTAAATGACACTACCCATGGTCACTATTCCCTATATTAAATGACACTATATCCATGGTCACTGTTCCCTATGTTAAACACACATCATGGTCACTATTCTCTATATTAAATGACACTATATCTGGTCACTATTCTCTATAAAATGACACTATATCATGGTCACTATTCCTATATTAAATGACCTATATCATGGTCACTATTCCCTATATTAAATGACACTATATCATGGTCACTATTCCCTATATTAAATGACACTATATCATGTCACTATTCCCTATATTAAATGACACTATATCATGGTCACTATTCCCTATATTAAATGACACTATACCATGGTCACTATTCCCTATATTAAATGACACTATATCATGGTCACTATTCCCTATATTAAATGACACTTATCATGTCACTATTTCCTATTTATGACTATATCATGGTCCTATTCCCTATATAAATGACACTATATCATGGTCACTATTCCCTATATTAAATGCCTATACTATGGTCACTATCTCATATTAAATGACACTATACCATGGTCACTATTCCCTATATTAAATGACACTATACCATGTTACTATTCCCTATATTAATGACACTATACCATGGTCTATTCCCTATATAAATGACACTAATCATGGTCACTATTCCCTATATTAAATGACACTATATCATGGTCACTATTCCCTAATTAAATGACACTATATCATGGTCACTATTCCCTATATTAATGACACTATATCATGGTCACTATCCCTATATTAAATGACCCTATATCATGGTCACTATTCCCTATATTAAATTACACTATATCATGGTCACTATTCCCTATATTAAATTACACATATCACAGGTCACTATTCCTATATTAATTACACTATATCATGGTCACTATTCCCTATATTAAATTACACTATATCATGGTCACTATTCCCTATATTAAATGACACTATATCATGGTCCACTATTTCCCTATATTAAATGACACTATACCATGGTCACTATTCCCTATATTAAATGACACTATATCATGGTCACTATTCCCTATATTATTACCTATATCATGGTCACGATTATAGTGTCATTTAATATAGGGAATAGTGATCATGATATAGTGTCATTAAATATAGGGAACAGTGATTATGATATAGTGCCATTTAATATAGGGAACAGTGATCATGATATGTCATTTAATATTGGGAATAGTGACCATGATATCATGATATAGAGTCATTTAATATAGGGAACAGTGATCATGATATAATGTAATTTAATATTGGTAATAGTGACCATGATATCATGATATAGTGCCATTTGATATAGGGAACAATGATCATGATATAGTGCCATTTAATATAGGGAATAGTGACCATGATATAGTGTCATTTAATATAGGGAATAGTGACCATGATATAGTGTAATTTAATATAGGGAACAGTTACCATGATATAATGTCATTTAATATAGGGAATAGTGATCATGATATAGTGTCATTTAATATAGGGAATAGTGACCATGGTATAGTGTCATTTAATATAGGGAATAGTACCATGGTATAGTGTCATTTAAATATGGGAATAGTGACCATGGTATAGTGTAATTTAATATAGGAATAGTGACCATGATATAGTGTCATTAATATAGGGAATAGTGACCATGATATAGTGTCATTTAATAAGGGAATAGGGACATGATATAGTGTCATTTAATATAGGGAATAGTGACCATGATATATGTCATTTAATATAGGGAATAGTGACCATGATTAGTGTCATTTAATATAGGGAATAGGGACCATGGATATGTGTCATTAATAAAGGGAATAGTGACCATGATAAAGTGTCATTTAATATAGGGAATAGTGACCATGATATAGTGTCATTTAATATAGGAAATAGTGACCATGATATAGTGTCATTTAATATAGGGAATAGTGATCATGATATAGTGTCATTTAATATAGGGAATAGTGACCATGATATAGTGTCATTTAATTATATTAAATGACACTATATCATGGTCCTATTCTCTATATTAAATGACACTATATCATGGTCACTATTCCCTAATTAAATGACACTATATCATGGTCACTATTCCCTATATTAAATGACACTATATCATGGTCACTATTCCCTATATTAAATGACACTATATCATGGTCACATTCCCTATATTAAATGACACTATATCATGGTCACTATTCCCTATATTAAATGACACTATCCATTGGTCACTATTTCCCTATATTAAATGACACTATATCATGGTCACTATCCCTCTATTTAATGACACTATATAATGGTCCATTCCTATATTAATGACACTATTCATGGTCACTATTCCCTATATTAAATGACACTATATCATGGTCCTATTCCCTATATTAAATGACACTATATATGGTCACTATTCTCTATATTAATGAAACTATACCATGGTCACTATTCCCTATATTAAATGACACTATACCATGGTTACTATTCCCTATATTAAATGACACTAATACCATGGTCACTATTCCCTATATTAAATGACACTATATCATGGTCACTATTCCCTATATTAAATGACACTATATCATGGTCATTATTCCCTATATTAATGACACTATATCATGGTCACTATTCCCTATATTAAATGACACTATATCATGGTCACTATTCCCTATATTAAATGACACTATAACATGGTCACTATTCCCTATATTAAATGACACTATATCATGGTCACTATTCCCTATATTAAATGACACTATATCATGGTCACTATTCCCTATATTAATTACACTATATCATGGTCACTATTCCCTATATTAAATACACTATATCATGGTCACATCCCTATATTAAATGACACTATATCATGGTCCACTATTCCCTATATTAAATGACACTATACCATGGTCACTATTCCCTATATAAATGACCTATTCATGGTCCTATTCCCTTATTAAATACACTATATCATGGTCACTATTCCCGAAGCTTCCCATAACCTTCATCTCCAAAATGAGCTCAGGGTTATTAGATATCACCAAATCCAACAACACATTCTGTCTAGTAGGAACTTCTACCATCTGTGAAAGAAATGCTCATATAGGAATCATCCTCTGGTTGGGATGGGCAGGCGCCGTAAACATACACACTAAAGCTTCGTAAAGACGTCAATTTTGACACAGACCCACGGCACACCCCAGGCGAATGGCTGTTTCAGCCAATAGTTGCACATGTGTATGCGTCCGGTCGGGGGTTGTTCGTTCGAATGTGATTGATGTCCCAATGGACGTGCGTGCACGCATGGACGCGCTCGGGGGTCTGTATGAAAATCGTACATGTGTACAAGCTATAGTGTGTATGCTATCGGCACCTGCCCATTCTAATCTTTCTGTCTATACTATTGATGCATATATTGTTCAGCAAAGTACTTTTAACTAGAGAGTCAGCTTCAGGCATCCAGCCCCCACAGGAAGCTGTCAGCTCATGTAGCCAAATAGGCAAGTACCGTAGGTTAGGACCCAGTTACAGAAAGCAACCTTGAAGTGTGACTGGGCTTAAAATAATGTGGCCAACTTATTGAACTAATTACTTTTATTTATCCAGGGTTTAGCACTGTTTGTGCACTAGATTCTTCTATTTTTTATATATATTGTTCTTCTGATCTACTTTTATTATTAATATTATTTTTATATTATATGGATCCCACCTATTCTATTATAGCTCAGGAGATTTAACACATGCTCTACTGAGCATTCACTGCACTTGATGCAAGCCTGACAAAGCCGCTAGTCATTGGTGGTAATGTTTATACGCCACAGCAGTGACTGCAGTCTGCCAAGAAGAGCCAGGAACTATGCCTGGAGCTTGCCAGTATCTTACCCCCTTCTCCTCTGCTGGTCTCTGAGCTTTTGCAGCGTTCAGGAGAGAAAGCTCAGAAAATACGCTGCAGCCTGGCCGTACATTCTGGGTATACCCGGAAAGTCAAGAGCTGCAGAAAAAGAGAAGTATGATCAGGCCACAATCTCTTTCTAGAAGGGCTATTAAGCTTTGTAAGTTCTATGGAAATGGGACAAAGAACAGAAGGAAAGCCCATTGCCCAGCTATGAAGACAACACCATAAAGCTGTAACACCAGTACTGATAAAATCCCATGGTATTGGGGCTTCAATGGAACCGTGTGTGCGGCTTTCCCTCGGTTTTGCGGTAGACTCCCTATAGAGGGAAATACACAGTCCTGAACGTCCTCCCTATGCTGTGTATTATGCAGTGTATAGGGAGAACGCTTGGGACTGTGTGTGGCCCTTGGGCTCCCCTTGCGCCTCTGGTAAACCCTATTCGCTATGCACTGAAGTTGATCCAGGAGTTCTTTCAATTGCCATTTTGAAAATGTTGGGATTTTTGACCCCTCGTGGTGCAGATTGGGTATTTTGTTCTTTGTAGTTGGGATGTTTCAGAATGTCTCATTGGCTTGAGAGTTTTGGAGCACTCTGTTTTATTTAATCGTGACCAGAGTATAGGGTAAGTAATATAGGGAATAGTGACCATGATATAGTGTCATTTAATATAGGGAATAGTGACCATGGTATAGTGTCATTTAATATAGGGAATAGTTGACCATGATATAGTGTCATTTAATATAGGGAATAGTGACCATGATATAGTGTAATTTAATATAGGGATAGTGACCATGATATAGTGTAATTAATATAGGAATAGTGACCGATGATATGTGTAATTTAATATAGGGAATAGTGACCATGATATAGGTAATTTAATATAGGGAATAGTGACCATGATATAGGGTCATTTAATATAGGGATAAGTGACCATGATATAGTGTCATAATATAGGGAATAGTGACCATGATATAGTGTCATTTAATATAGGGAATAGTGACCATGATATAGTGTCATTTAATATAGGGAATAGTGACCATGATATAGTGTCATTTATATAGGGAATAGGACCATGGTATAGTGTCATTTAATATAGGGAATAGTAACATGGTATAGTGTCATTTAATATAGGGAATAGTGACCATGGTATAGTGTCATTTAATATGAGATAGTGACCATAGTATAGGTCATTTAATATAGGGAATAGTGACCATGTATAGTGTCATTTATATAGGGAATAGGACCATGATATAGGGTCATAATATAGGAAATAGTGACATGATATAGTGTCATTTAATATAGGGAATAGTGACCATGATATAGGTCATTAATATAGGGAATAGTGACCATGTATAGTGTCATTTAATATAGGGAATAGTGACCATGATATAGTGTCATTTAATATAGGGAATAGTGACATGATATAGTGTCATTTAATATGGGAATAGTGACCATGATATAGTGTCATTTAATATAGGGAATAGTGACCATGATATAGTTCATTTAATATAGGAATAGTGACCATGATATAGTGTCATTTTATAGAGAATAGTGGACCAGATATAGTGTCATTTAATATAAGAATAGTGACATGATGTGTGTTTAACATAGGGAACAGTGACCATGGTATATAGTGTCATTTAATATAGGGAATAGTGACCATGGTGTAGTGTCATTTAATATAGGGAATAGTGACCATGATATAGTGTCATTTAACATAGGGAATAGTGACCATGATATAGTGTCATTTAATATAGAGAATAGTGACCATGATGTAGTGTCATTTAACATAGGGAATAGTGACCATGATATAGTGTCATTTAATATAGGGAACAGTGACCATGATGTAGTGTTATTTAATATAGGGAATGTGGCCATGATGTAGTGTCAAATATAGGGATAGTGACCATGATGTAGTGTCATTTAATGTAGGCAATAGTGACCATGATGTAGTGTCATTTAATATAGGGAATAGTGGCCATGATGTAGTGTCATTTACTATAGGGAATAGTGACCATGGTATAGTGTCATTTAATAAAGGGAATGGTGACCATGATATAGTGTCATTTAATATAGGGAATAGTGACCATGGTATAGTGTCATTTAATATAGAGAATAGTGACCATGATATAGTGTCATTTAATATAGGAATAGGGACATGATATAGTGTCAGTTAATATAGGGAATAGTGACCATAGTATAGTGTCATTAATATAGGGAATAGTGACCATGATATAGTGTCATTTAATATAGGGAATAGTGCCATGATATAGTGTCATTTATATAGGGAATAGGACCATGATATAGTGTCATTTAATATAGGGAATAGTGACCATGATATAGTGTCATTTAATATAGGGAATAGTGACCATGGTATATAGTGTCATTTAATCTAGGGAATAGTGACCATTATATAGTGTCATTAATATAGGAATAGTAACCAGTATTATAGTGTCATTTAATATAGGAATAGTGACCATGTTAGTGTCATTTAATTAGGGAATAGTGACCATGATATAGTGTCATTTAATATAGGGAATAGTGACCATGATATAGTGTCATTTAATATAGGGATAGTGACCATGATATAGTGTCATTTAATATAGGGAATAGTGACCATGATATAGTGTCATTTAATATAGGGAATAGTGACCATGATATAGTGTCATTTAATATAGGGATAGTGACCATGATATAGTGTCATTTAATATAGGGATAGTGACCATGATATAGTGTCTTAATATAGGGATAGTGACCATGATATAGGTCATTATATAGGGAATAGTGACATGATATGTGTCATTATATGGGAATAGTGACCATGATATAGTGTCATTTAATATGGGAATAGTGACCATGATATAGTGTCATTTAAATAGGGAATAGTGCCATGGATATAGTGTCTTTAATTAGTGCAAAAAACTAAAGTGCACTGGGTTAACAAAAACTTTTAACTTTAGGAAAGCTAATTTTATGCTGTTAAAGGAATCGCTCCTGCTCATAGACTGGGGGGAATTGTTTCTAGGTAAAGATACTGAGCAGATGTGGACCACTTGGGATTCTAAACTATTACATTTCTAAATTTGTACCTTTAGGTAACAAGTGTAAACACATTAGGTCCACTCCGCATGGCGTATATGCTCAGGTAAAAAGGGAAATGGAAAAAAGAAAAAGGCTTTTAAAATTTTGAAATCAGAGGAACAGAACAGGCTTACAGGGAGTACAAAAGCTGTAATAAGAGTGCAGGAAAGCAATTAAATTAGCTAAAATAGAAAATGAAAATACAGATTGCTGAACAAAGCAAGTCCAATCCCAAAATGTTTTTTAAAGGGGAACTGTGGTCCAAAAATGACTTTAGGTAAATTGATAGGAATTGCTCCCCTGAGAATTTTTGCAATTTATTTCCGTTGTTTATTTTGCATAGTTTTGAAGATTTTACATTTTGTGTGTGATATGGCAGCAGCATACAAGTACCCCTGCACTTCCTGCTCTGAAACAGTCAATCTGCCTGTCTCCCTCCCCTTTGCAGCCCCCCTGGTCCTCCCACTCATGGACCCCATGGCCCATTATCTTACAGCCCCATGTGGCCCCGCCCACTCACAGGTGCCGTGGGCCCGCCACTTGGGTGCATTGGGTTACTCAGACACCACAAGTCCCCCTACAGAAAAACTCTGTGGAATCAGCCTTTTCAGGCAGAGTGAGAACTCTGCCTGAAAAGGCTGTTTTCACACAGTGAAAGAGAAGGGCTGTAGATTCACTTACCTTCTCTGTCAGGACTTCACACAGCAGAGAGGGAGGGGGACTTCCTGTCTCCCTCACACGAAGGAGTCTGAGGCTGAGCTCGCCCGGTGACACTGTACAGGAGAAGCCTCAGGAAGTCACAAGTCAGCCTCCCATCCATTAACTTTCTGGTCAGAGCATTTTTGTATATCTGGGCTATGGAGCATGTAGAGAGGTGGTTGATGGCTCGTTTTAAAAGTTAGGAAACTGGTCTTTCATTTAAATCAACTTGTTTTGAGACCACAGTTCCCCTTTAAGTATATAAATGGTAAAAAAGATTAGGACGAGAATGGGGGACCATTAAACAATGGGGCTGAGATGGTTGTAGAGGATGCAAAAAGGCTAATCTGCTAAACCTTTAATATGAAGGGGGGAAACGAGGTGTATTCATATTGGCTGACCGAGGATATGGTACGGAAACAATTACACAAAGTAAATATCAATAAAGCCCCAGGCCAAATGGATTACATCCCCCGATTTTAAAAGAGCTTAGTTCAGTTCTATCTAGACCACTGTTTCTCATTTTCAGATTCGCTTTGGTCTGGGGATGTGCTATAAACTTGCTACTACACGCAGATAGATAGATAGATAGATAGATAGATAGATAGATAGATAGATAGACAAACAGATAGATAGATAGAAAGATAGATAGATAGATAGATAGATAGATAGATAGATAGATAGATAGATAGACAATATATAAATAGACAGACAAACAATAGATAGATGATAGATAGACAGACAGACAGACATACAGATACATAGATAGATAGATGATATATAGATAGATTGATAATAGATAAATAGATAGATAAATGATAGATAGACAAACAGATAGATAGATAGATAGATAGATAGATAGATAGATAGATAGATAGATAGAAAATATATAAATAGACAGACAAACAATAGATAGATAGAAAGATAGATAGATATAGACAGATCAATAGATAGATAGTTAGATAAATGATAGATAGACAATAGATAAATGATGGATAGATAGATAAACAGATAATATGTAAATAGATAGACAAACAATAGATAGATGATAGATAGACAATAGATCGATCGATCGATCGATACTCCAGTGACCATGATATAGTGTCATTTAATTTAGGGAATAGTGACCATGATATAGTGTCATTTAATATAGGGAATAGTGACCATGATATAGTGTCGTTTAATATAGGGAATAGTGACCATGATATAGTGTCATTTAATATAGGGAATAGAGACCATGATATAGTGTCATTTAATATAGGGATAGTGACCATGTATAT